>VKKW01000067.1:600000-1144447 GCA_018350135.1 Citrus trifoliata
AGCTGGACTCTCTTTGTTTTTTTCCATTTTATGTGCTTTGACTATTGGGATTTGTAAATGATGACCATAAAGACTCACATGTAGCAATCACCTAGGGAATTAAAAATTATAGATTTTGATACAAACAATCTTTTGCCAATGATGATGTTAGAGTGGGACTGAAAAAAAAAACAATAGCCGACATATCCCAAAATGATAAGCTTTAGTATTCCTGGGAAGAATGCTAAAAACAAAAAAAAAAAAAACAATAGCCCACATATATATGTATATATGTATATGTGTGTGTAAGATTTATTCTTGATTACTCTAATGTAGTGTTAATTAATTAATTAACTAATTATTAATGTAGTGTTAATTAATTAATTGACCAATTATTCTCTTCCATAAGAATATGATATGTACAATTGATTTAGTATTTCTATTTTTTTTATAATTTTTTTATTTTTTAAAATTTAAGAACATTCATGCTTATTAGTTTTATGTAGTTGTACCAAGAGGGTGATCATATAATTTTCCTACTAATTAGAAAATAAAATTTTAATTCTTATATAAGATTTTGATTAGATGTGCGTTGTCACACTTGTTATAGTGTGCAAAAAATGTGTATCAATTTTGCATTGAAAGATTTTTGTTGTCGTCCTACAACCCTATCAATAAAATGATAACAAACATATCGTTGCAGATAATATCAGCCATCTTCCTATGTAAACTAACAACAACTACAAAATAAAAAATAACGCATTGATTGTTTTCTTGCAACTTGTATTGTAGGACCTCTTATAATTGAAAAGAGTGGATTAAGCCACAGACTAATGACAATAAACTAGGCAATAATAATGAAAAAATTGCAGCCAATTCTGGATATGTTGTGTGCCGTTTTTCAAGTATTTAGATCATCACAATTGCTCTCCATAAACGTTGATAATAATTTAATATCGAAATGCACTAAAATACAAAGGGAAATAATTGAAATATGATATAAAAACATCGCAAAAAATGGACCTACATTTTATCCAATTCTATGGAGTTTTAATAATCAATAACTTAGCATGTGACATTGCTTGCAACATTGTCCATTTTTGCTCGGCTGTGCCAGGCTTGTGGTCTTACCTACTTGCTTTAATTTATCGTTCTTGGAATTTCAGAATAATTTATTTTTGGCATGGATGGTTGTAGCTTATAAGGCATTGACATTATAATTATCATACCAATTGTGAAATACTAATTATTTATTAGAAGCTATTACAGCTTTAGAAATTGTACTAATGGGTGTTAATTTGTTGTAGCTTTCAAGATATGTTTTGCAATATTATCTTTCTTTAAGAGATGACTAATTCCTAGATGCTAGGTGAGACAACAATTTTTTTTAACTTTTAATAAATTTTAATTAAGTGGATTGGCCGTATGCAATCTAGAAGAGTGATATTTAAAGACTTTTATTTATCTTGTTAATTCATTATCCAATTTAAATATTGAGAGAGTTAGGACTTGAAAATAGGTATACACACACATATACATATATATGTATATATATGTATATGTATAATCAAATTACCACCATCAGTGGTAGGTATGACTCATCCATAAATGTATATGGAGTATCAGTTTTTTTTTATAAATGTCTCTCCAATTTATAGGTGGAGCATCAATTGTTGATCAACTAGAGGACATTCCAGTTGATCAGGATTACATGTAAGTGATGTTTTCAAATTAAAAACATGGGTTATTATTAATTTATAAGTTTTTCATTAGTTAAGCATGCCATGAAATTTTCACAAGCAAAAATATGTTGTTATTAATGTTTTCAAATTAATATAAGTGTATAGGAAAAATTATTGTACTTGATGGTAATGCATTAATTTATAGGAGCTGTAAATAATTTTCCTAAATTATGAATTTATTATTAAAGCTATAATGATAATAACTTTAAACATTTGACATTAAACATGCAATTTTATTAAATTAAACTGATAATATAAAATATATGAACAAGTAAAAATATTTGAAATGGATAGAACTTCGATGACTTGTAATCGATTATCCATAGAGTATTAGACTGGAGTTGCAGATTTTTTAGATTTTTCCATTTTGAATGTTGAAAACTGAATGTCAATTAGATGTCCTTGCACTTTTTTTTTTGTAATATGGAGTTTCACACTCCTCAACAAGTAAATGATCATTTATTTAAAAAAGGTTTTTTTCGCAAAATATAGAGTTTGTACTTGGCATGGTGAAACTGATCTCATTTCTACATTTACAAAGTGTCAAGACTATCCACATAGTCAAAGATTTAGATGTCATGTTTACAATGATATAAATGACATGGTTGAAAATGCTTACGAACATTGTGATAAAGGCCCTAATTCGTTTAAGGATATACTTGAAGATGCTGAAAAACCTTTGTATTTGGGTACAAAACATTTAAAGCTATTTGGTTTAATGAGACTTTATAATGTGAAAGGAAACTATGGGTAGTCCGATAAAAGGGTTTTCTGCTTTGTTAGAAGTCCTTGATAATATTTTGCCAAATAATAATAATCTACCTAAGTCAATGTATGAGGCCAAGAAGACAATGAAAGTGCTAGGCTTAGAGTATGAAAAAATACATGCATGTCCAAATGATTGCATTCAGTATAGGAATGAATTTGTTGATCTTACTAAATGCCCAAATTATGGAGCATCTGGGTGGCAAAGAAAAAAAATAGTTAAAAAGAATTTAGGAAAAGGGTTCCAGAGAAGGTGCTATGGTATTTTCCTCATATTCTTGGATTCAAAAGATTGTTTCAATCACCACAAACAACTCAAAACCTAACATGGCATGTTAATAAGAGAATTAGAGATGGCAAGCTTTGCCACCCAGCAAACTCCCCAATCTGGCAATTAATTGACAACAAGTGGCTAGAATTTGCACAAGAACCTAGAAATTTTCATTTGGCTCTCTTCACTAATGGTGTTAAGCCATATAGTACACTTAGCACTACTTATAGTTGTTGGCCCGTTACATTAATAACATATAATCTTCCTCCATGCTTGTGTATGAAGAGAAAATTTATGAAGTTGTCTCTTTTGATATCTAACCCTAAACAACTTGGAAATGATCTAAATGTATACCTAGCACCTTTGATTGAGGACTTGAAAATTCTATGGGATGTAGGTGTTGATGTTTATGATGCATGTAGAAAAGAAACCTTCAATTTACGGGCCGTGTTGATGTGGACAATCAGTGACTTCCCAGCATATTGAAACCTCTTCGGGTGTACTATTAAAGGCTATTATGCTTGCCCAATTTGTGGGATAGACACTTGTGCCTGTTAGCTCCCACATAGTAAAAAAATGTCATATATAGGCCATTGTCAATTTTAACCACTTACTCACCCATTTCGAAAACTCAAAAAGGTTTTTAATGGGAAGTAAGAGTGGGATGAGCCTCCTAAAAGTTTGTCTGGTGAGGAAATCTTTGTGATGGTGAAAGATATTGACACTAAGTTTGGAAATAAGAAGGGAAAAAAACGGAAACATGATGAGAACATAACTGAAAAATTGTACAAAAAGAGATCAATCTTTTTTAACTTAAAATATTGGAAGCATTTATTAGTTCATCATCAACTAGATGTGATGCACATTTTTTAAAATGTGCGTGAAAACATCTATGGCACACTACTTCATCAACTGGGCAAGACAAATGATGAGATTAATGCTAGAAAATACCTTGAGCATCTTCAAATAAGGGAGAAACTAGTTCATGATGAAATAAACAAAAATAACAAAGTCTTACCTCCAGCTTCATACACTTTGAGTAAAAAAGAAAAAAATAATTTTTTGAAACCTTGGAAAGTGTAAAAGTTCCTAATGGTTATTCTTCCAATGTCCAAAAACTTATTTTAAGGGATGATTGTCAGCTTCAAGGTTTTAAGGGATGATTGTCAGCTTCAAGGTTTTAAGTCCCATGATTGTCATATTTTGATGCAACAATTGCTACCAATAGCCCTTTGAAATTGTTTACCTATAAATGTTAGAAATTTCATAATGATGATGTGCTTATTTTTTAATTCATTGTTCTGTAAGGTAGTAGAACATAGTACTCTTGACCACCTGTAAAAGGAATTTGTAATCACTTTCTGCTTATTACAATAGTACTTTCTACCTAGCTTTTTTGACATAACGATCCATTTAACAATCCATCTAATTGAACAAGTTAGGTTATGTGGGCCAGTTTATCTTCAATAGATGTATCATTTTGAGAGAGAGATGAAAACTCTTAAGGATTACAATTGTAATCGCTACCGCCCTGAGGGTTGTATTGTAGAAAGTTATATTGCTGAAGAAGCACTTGAATTTTGTGCTGAGTACCTCTCAAATTGTGATAATGTTGGACTACCTATTGGTTGTCTAATTGATTTTTCAATCAAACGGCCTTTGGGAGGTGCAAACATTAAGGTGGTTGATGATACTTTATTGACACAAGTACATCGGTGAGTTCTAATTAACACCACTGAAATCCAAACATACATTGAGTAAGCTATTCTTTAATATTTTTCAATACATATTAAGATTGAATTATAATATTACTATTATAATTTTAAGTGTTAATGTGGTTTTAGTGTAGGGAGCATATATATTATTTGGCATCAACACACCCCTATAAGGCAAAAAAAAAAAAAAAGCATCTATGGTTGCAAAATGAACACACTCGTACATTTTCCGCTTGGTTACAAAAAAAGGTTAGAATTAATGCTTAACTAAATACAATAAGTTACAAACTTTAACTTTAATAAGATTTTTTTCATGTAAATAATTATTATACTTTTTAATTTAAATTATAAGTAGCACATGATAGAGCAAATAATGTGCTAGTCAAGGAAATAGTATGGTCGTTGGCAAACAAACTGCACTCAAGTGTGGTGATAGACCCTAGCTACCAAATTAATGGCTTTAATTTTGCAACAAGGGACTGGGACAATAATCGTGTAACCCAAAATAGTGGTGTTAGAGTTATTGCTAACACTCTATAAATTTCAATTTCAAAAGATAAAAGTCCTCATTATGGAGACATGACTTTTATGGAGTCATTGATGAGATGTAGCAGCTTGATTATCTGATGGTCAAAAAAATATTTTTCAACTTTGATTGGGTAGATGATAGGGGGTTAGTGTTGATTATTTGGGGTTCATTGTAGTTGATTTAAATCGAATTGGTTATAAATCTGATTGCTTTATTCTAGCTTGTCATACAAAACAAGTGTTTTACATAAAAGACCAGGTAGATAAGAGTAAATCAATAGTTTGTTCAGTGACTGAAAAAGCTTATAAGTCAAATGGGGAAACATGTGAGGACATTGATATATTTTCACCATTATCCAACAGACTTCTAGTATGTGAGTTGGATGAGAAGGATGACGAAGGAATTTATGACAGAAAAGATTGTGATGTTATTCCAATAGATATTGATTTAGAAAATCACTAAATGCATTGTTATTGCTAGTTTCAGAGTGATGTGATTTATTTATTTTATTATATTCCATTACTATTGTATTGGCTTTTTAATTTAATTGATGTACTTATTCATTTTAGTCATTTTCAGCATTATAGGAGATATGGCTCAAAACGATGTGTCCACTCTTCTAGAGCTCGAAGGAAGACCAAGGAGAAGAAAAAAAAAAGACTTGCAAAAAGAAGAATTTAGTAATAAAGCTCTAGTTGAGTACAATTCTTATGGTGTTCCAATTGGAAAGGGAAGAAACGATATGAGAAGTTATATTGGCGTCATCGTACGTGAAACAATTTCAATCTTACTTGATGATTGGAGACGTGTGCTACTAGAAATGAAGGAAACTCTATGGCTTCATTTTTCAAATTTTTAATTGTTTAGTAATATATTTAATGATTTTAAATAACATTCGGATTTATTTAAACTCAGTTTTAATCTTTGTCATTGCTTTGTAGAAAAAATTCAAATTGAGCTTGAAATGCAAAAGCCAAGTGTTAAAATGGATGGGGGTTGCATCAAGAAACTTTAGAAGTGAACTGGCAAAAGAATTCATACTACCATATAAGGATGATATAAAGTCACCAAGGTTGCCCCATATTGAAAATTCGAGTATTAAAAATGAAGATTAGAAACTTTTTGTTGGCAAAGTTGTCTCAAGATTTTCACCTGTGCTGTTTGTTAATATTACTTGATTTATTTCTTAGTGGTTACTAATAATTAATTGTAACCCTTTTGTTCTTTATTATATTATATGTACAGGAAAAAAGTACGAAGCAAAAGAAACAAGAGCAAAAAATATATATAAGCACCGCTTGGGTAGCACAGGATATAGTGGCGTGTTGTATAGAAACGCATGTACAATATAATATAGTTGTGCAATAAAACCCAACCAATGCATATAATATAATAGAATCAATACTTTTTGTTTTCTATCAACCTATAACAGAAAAAAAAAATGGAGTTTTTGAGTGAGAGATTGACCACAGTAAAGCTTGGTTAATGGCACAAGTAGACTGAGATGACAAATATGCTTATGAAGTGATGCCAATAGCTGAGAAAATAGTAAGTCACTTGTATATTTAATTCTTATATATTCCATTCTTATATGGTATAATTAAGTTTACTTCTATTTTGAATTTTGAGGTTCTGATAAGTTGTTATTGGTGATTCTTTAATTCTTTAATTCAACTTGTAGATTTATATTTTTTTTTGTAGGTAGAATGAGTTGAAGAGTCAAGTTGAACAAGGAACTTTTCAATCACATGGGTGAAATGACATCTACGCGAAGCTTTTCAAAAACAGCCAAATGGAAGCAGGGTGCAAGGAGTAGGACAATTCATCACCACATCTATGTACTTTCATGTTCCTAATACTACATAGTTGACAAGAGAGAGAAAGATGTATCAAGAGATTTTTCAATTTATGTCTGCTCAATTGGAACACATGAATGCAAGGTTGAATGCCTACAACAATATTGAAGTTGGTAGTTCTAACTATCCTAAACCCAAACCTTCCACCGGTGTTCAATTTGAGATTGATCAACAATCTCCTGAAGCTCTTGGAAAAAGAAAGGTTAGTAGAGGGAATATTAAATGTCATTATTTTATTTTCATTTATTTCTATTTGTATATGCATGTATTACTACTAATTCAAAGAACATTCTTATTAAAATTTCCCAACCAACTCCTCAACAAGCTCCAAACAAACTAGATTTTGAAGTTACTTCAAAGCCTTCGCCAAGAAAATCTACCAAATTAACTCATAATTTAGATGTACAATTCCTCTATGATGAGAGAGTATAAAAAAAAAACCACTAGTCATCAAACAAACAACAAAAAGACTGAAGCAGGGTGCCAAGAATACAAGGGCAGCTGCACAATTAAAAAAGAATAACACGAATGAATATATGAACATGTCTTAAAAGTCTTTTTAAAATTGGATCAAAAAGTCGTATGAAATAAATTTGAGATCAAGATTCATTTTTCTTTGTTATTGTTTGACTGCTGGGTATTGTTGGTGGGTTTAGTATTATTAAGCATGTTTATAAGGATCGGATTAATGCATTTTCACCAATTTTCTAGGTTCATTAAAGATAATTTTGGGATTAATTTTAAATTACTCTCTCATGAAATGATAATCTTCAAATTAAATCCTTTAATTTTAAAATATCAAGTTATCTCCCAAACGTCATTATCTCGCTATTATTTTTAACGACTGAAAGGATGAAATAGTATTTGTACATTCTCTTATAGTCAATTAATAGAAAAAAATCAAACATCTATGTAGGCTAATTTTTATGGGACTAAATCTTTTTTAGTTTTTCGAAACACACATAAATATTTTAAATATTTATAGTATGGACCTAAATACTTTAAATATTTTCGTTTATACCCAATAGATACGAAACTCGTGGCCGCACATAACCATGGCAACCAAATCCATGGCCATATACAGCCAAGGCAACTAAACCCTCACTGGCCATGGAAACCAAACCCATGGCCATGCATGGCCAAGGTAGCAAACCCATGGTTGTGCACAGCCATGGAAACCAAACCATGGCAACAGGTGACCAAGGCAGCCAAACCCATGCCTGCATGAACGCATGGCCGTATGATCCATGGTCATGCATGGCCAAGGTAGCCAAATCCTTTGCCATGCACAGCCATGGCAACCAATTGCAATGATAAGAAAAACTATGGGTATCCTAATTAGGATTTAGTGTGACTCTGATTTGGTGGAGATTAAATTGGAAAGAGATATTTTGTTTTTAACTTTAAAGACTTCATCATTTTTATTTCATTATTTTATTAATTCAAAAAGTATCTTTTTAAGTGTTAAAATTGTTAATCAACAAAACTAGTAAAAAAAGATATTTTCATACTTTAACAAATCAACAGTGATCAATTGTTAAAGTTAATTATTTTTAGGTGGATAATATGATGTTTCCAAAAGTTAAGTGGAACAATTATTTAAAGACTGTCGCTTCACAAGAGGATAATCCAAAATTAATCCAAAATTAACCCAAAATTGTAAATCCATTTTTGGATTTTTTCTTGTTCATTTGGTGTGAATATTTTTTGTTTATTGATATGCTTAATTGATTTTTTTTAGAAGTTATTTTTATTTCACTATGTTGTATTAGTGAGTTGTTAAAGAGAACCATTCTGTAAGTGAAGAGATTTTTATTTTGGTGATTTCCAATGAAAAAGATAATTTGAAGGCTATGCCACTTTTAAAATACGTAGTGAGAAAGAGAAACAACTAAGTAACATTTATTATATAATCTTTGGTGGTCAATTTCAATGCTTAAAGTCAAATATACCAAACTTTTCAAATTAGAAGTAAACCGAATGAAGGGCTATGCAAATAATACATATGGGGAAATTTGAGTGCTAATGTGGCCCACTAACTAAAAGACACATGCCAAGAAAGTCAACTAAGGGAAGTCAATTTGTTTAATTGGACGTTAGGATAGCTCACGAAGAGATAGGGGGTAAGTTCCCTGAAGAAAAGACAATTTTGGTAAAAACACACAATATCATAGGCTATTATTGGAAACTAGATTTTGGTGGTTCAGGCCAACACGTAGACAGAACATGACATCATGAGAGAGAACAAAAATATCTTATTTTGGTTAAAGATAAAGAGCCAATAAGAATCGAGATTCTCTAGCCAAGCATTGAGAAAAGGCCACATTACCTATCCTTTTGATAGTGATAGAAAAGCCACAAGACCATAAAGTTAGGAGGCTGTCATATGTCTGGCCATGAAGGCAAAAGGTGGCCGGAGGGTTTCTTGCCTCTCAAGCTCATGGATGTCACCATCAAGAGACCACAAGGCAAATTACTCAAATAGCCTCACCTAAGGGAGTCTAGCCATTAAATGAGCGCTATGTGTCTAAAATTACCAAAATACCGTTAGGAACACTTTTATATAAGCTCTACACATTCAATCTTGAGGGGGCTCTCTCTATCTCTGACCCTCTCTCTCTCTTTTTACTTTGTCGAACTTTGAGTATTTTTCTAGATATAATCACCTCACCTATACCTCCTACCCTAAACATTAGAAAATACACTTAGACCCAAACTTAGTCTAATCTTCCCCTAAAATATAAATTTTATTTATTTTAATTAGATTTGACCCAAATCCAATTAGAACAACCATTTAATGGTTTGAATCGAATCTTAGTAAAAATTGAGCTAAACCAATTAGCACCGTCTAATAGGAGGGCTACACAAAAGGTTTTAGTAGTAATGGTTAGTTTAGATTGAGTTGGCAAGGGATGTACTCTTGGATTTAAATCACCAAATAGAGAAGCTCCATAAGAAATTCTATTAAGGAACCCTCAGAAAAACACCAAAAAGAAATTCTTGAAAAAAAGCCAGAGAGAAATCCTCTATGAAATGCTCAAGAAAATGTCAAGGAGGATACCTGATCAAGAAAACTTTACAGAGGATTCCTCAGAAAACACCATTAAGGATTTCTCCAAAACACCAAGAGCGATCTTCAAAGGAAAATTGTAAATTAATGTAGCAGTTTTGAAACTACCTCAGTTCTTCTCTAAGCGCTAGAGTAGAGTGAAACACCTTTTGAATGCTTCAACACTAAGGAAAAATATTAGTATTATGCTCTTAGCTCTTCCTTATTTATTTCTATTTTTAAATTCTCTACTACATATTTGCTCATATATGTTTGTGGTAGGTCTGATAAAACCTTATTTGTTCACTTCCATGACTTGATTTATTTTAAAGAAACTCCTTGCTGTCTACATGATAGCAAAGAGGTTTTAAGATCTATTCTTAGCATAACATGTGCTAGTAATGCAATAATTATGATTTAAGCTACTTTCATCTAAGTACATCTTATAAATGAATGCTACTTGTTTATTCTAAAATACTCATGATCGTATATCTAATCTTCTTTGTTAAGTCCATTATTTATAGAGTTAGCATCTTATGGCAAATCTAGTTAAATTGAAATTTTATTTATTGCATATCTTGTAGTAGGGATTAATTCATTAATTCCCTAATTTAGTAAGATTCCAATTTATTAGGAATATTTGTTTCCTAATTTAATTAGATATCTAATTTAGCAAGTCAATTAATAATGAGATTCTATAATTGACATATAAGATCTATTTAGAGCAAGAGGTTGGTTCAAACAGAAAGTTCATTAAATACTCTAGATATTTCTTAGGAGACAAGTAAGATAAGAAGATCATATTTATTCATATTCAGATTCATAGGAATTATAAGAGGAAAAAAAACTCTTATTTAGAATGAATCTAAGTCTTTTAAGACTTGCTATTTTTTGTGAAACCCTAATGCCTATATAAATAGAGGTATTTCACAATTGAAGGCACACAACACATAGTATAAAACAGAAAAGAAAAATTCGGCCTTCTCCCTAGAGAATTCGGATTTGGCACATAATGTTATATTGATTTTTTTTCTTATTTTCTTTTCATCTCTGTGGAGAGTCTATGTGGATCTTAGATAATTAGATATTAAAGAATTGCTATTAATCAATGTAAGGTTGACTGAACTATATGGTGATAAAGTGTAAGTGCGAGTTTTAATTTTGGTAAATCCATAGGTTATAATATCTCAACTTAGTGAATTGCTTTTCATCTAGACGTGACCTCGTGGATGTAAGATTGATTAACCCAAACCATGTAAAAATCTCCAGGTCATTTATTTTATGTAATTTATTGTGTTTTTGGAAAATTAATATTTTTTATGTGGATGAATAGTGTTTGTGAACAGTAACAGTAAACAGTAATTAAGCTATTAATTTTAGGATTTTAATTGTCTACATCTATTTGCAATATATCTAAATTCCTTTCATTCTTAATTGTTTCTTCACGAAATTGATTGAATGATTTACTCTTGCTATGTATCATGTGAGTGAACAAGTTCTTAGATATGTTTATTTGGATGAATGATTGATCTTTATTTCCATGTGGTTGAGAATGAATGGTTAACTCCTTTTTTTTAATTATGATTTGTTAATTGTAATTTATCTTCATTTATGGCTTACTTTGTTTAAACTCTTAGATTGTAGCTCTAGACACAAGAGCTAATCTTGTTTCAGCTGACTTATATTGATAACTACTCAAGAGCTATGAACATGAACAAATCACGAATATAGAGGTACCTTAGTAAGGCTACCTACCTAGGGGATTGAGAACTCGTCTCTCCTAAAATCTATGTATTTCACTAGGACTTATCGCCATGGTTTATCTCTATGTCTTAGTGCCACAATTAAAGAGTTAAGAAAGCTCCTAAGTAAATCGCTAAAGCTAGTTGTGTGCAACTCAACTATTATAACCAGAGTTGAGTATAGCTCAATATTGAAATAGTCAGGGCTAAGTATAGCTCAGTATCGAAATCATCAGAGTAAATGAGTGTGGCCCAACTATCTTCGTTAGAATTTAACATAGCTCAAGCTTTGAAATTGCCAAAGCTAGTAGGGTGCAGCTTGGTAATCATTGCAAGAGTTGAGTATAACTTAGAGAGTAGAACTGACAAAATTTGACATGACCTGATAACCCAACACAAATATTTTGTTGATATTCTAAAGCAAATCACATAATACTTCATTTATATAGTGCATTGGAAATGAACTACTCCTATGGATGTACATCAAAGGGCCAAACCATGTAAAATCTATGTTTTTATTTTGTTTACTTATTTTCTGCTGATTATGATAGTTTGGATGCCCCAAATCATATTTTATATATGAATTCACATGAGTTATTCTATAAGCTCTACAGAGTTATTCAGATTAACTCGCACGAGCTATCCTCGAAGCTCTCTTGAGCTCCATGTCAATTCTTTAAATTAACTCGCATGAGCTCCATGGGCTTGCCGTAATATTCCAAACTCAAAACATCATAGCTTACCTCCCAAATCACTGCAGCTAACCTGTTAATCACTGCAGCTCACCCCTCAGATCACCTCAATATACCTCCAACCCCCAAACATCAGAAAATACACCTTAACCCAAACTTAGCCTAATCTCTTTCTAAAATATAAATTTTATTTATTTTAATCAGATTTGACCTAGATCTGGTGAGAACAACCACTTAATAGTTCGAATTGGATCTAGTAAAAATCCGGCTATGACGAGGTAGCTTATCTGTCATGTATATTTTGTTACAATGCTTTAAAAATATTTTGTCGTAGGACCATCGACTCCTAGTCCTATAAAATTGTTTGAGCTTGAAGTTAACTAGTAGTAGAGAATAACTAGCTAGTGTCTTGATCCCTCACATGAAGACATTGCATTACTTGTTCGTGGCTTCCACCTTACGAAAGTTGTACACCAAGTTTTCTTGAGCTTCCGAGGAGAAGATACACGCAACAGCTTCACTAATCATCTCTCCCAAGCTCTGGTTTATACAGGAATTTACACTTTCAAAGATGACATTGAACTCCGAAGAGGTGAAGACATTTACTCAGAGTTGCTTGAAGCAATTCAATAATATTCTCTAAGAACTATGCCGATTCCAGACGGTGCTTCGGTGAGATTGTAAAGAGTGGGAATTGCAAGAAACATAATAATGTTAGACAGACAGTTTTGCCCGTGTTTTTTGATATCAGCCCATCAGATGTCAGGAACCAGAATGAAAACTTTGCAGAGGCTTTTGTTAAGCATGAAGCTCGGTTCATGTTGGAAAAGGTGAAGAAATGGAGGGCAGCTCTCACAGGGGCAGCAAATTTGTCTGGTTGGGCTTTGCATGAAGCTCCGAAAGGGTAAAATTTAAATTCCATTCTTTTCAAAAGTCTGATTGCTTTTCGGAAAATCCCTTATCGTTTAAATTAAATTTGAGAGAATTTTTGTCAAGATTATGTTAAATAAAGTTTGACCTGGATTTGACGCAGGAGAAAGGTGGAAAATATTTTAATGGGATTGAATATTGATGGATCAATAATTTATTGAACAAAGACTGGTGTCAATCGTTTTAGTACAAAGTTACACGGTATTTTAGAATTTTGAGGGAAAAAGGTTGTTATCGTTTCCCAGTTTCAAAAATTATAAAATATGGAAAGAGTGCAAGAAATATTAAGATTGATGTTTACCATTTTATTAATATATCTTTATAAAATCTTTGATTCTACTATATTTTTATTTCCACCAGTTAGTTGACTAATTACTCAATTAATAAAATGCTAATTTTACTTTTAAAAAAAGTATAAAAGTAAAGGTATTAAATTTTAAATTTAGTCTTATTGATATTATTTTTAGCTAGTTTATATTTGAACTTCAGAGAAAGGACATCACCTACACCCCCAAGGTTTGGAGAAATGATCATATAAACTCTATATTTTCTATAGGAGACACCAATATACCTCTTGACGATAATACCCATTTGGGTTTATTAACTCAAACAAATTGACTCTATTAATTTATAATAAATAAAAATATAATATTTAAAAATATTTTAACACTTTACAAGCTTATATTATATTGAACTAAATTTTATAATAAATAGAAGCATAATATTAAAATAAATATGTAAAAAATTTAAATTATTTTCAATATTATATAAAATAATTTTAGTATTATTAACGCATGGCATATATTTTGTTAATTGTAAAACCTATTTAACCCAAAGATTTATTTAAAATTTTTATAATAAATAAAATATATTATTCAAGTAAATATAATAATTTACATTTTAAAAATTATTTTATATTTTAAAAAATATTTTAGTATTATTAGTTTACTATACACATTAAACTATATAGATTATATTTATTTTTGTTAAAAAAATTTAAAGTTAATTTTTTTGTTACTATCTGGAAATGGTATTATAGGTAAAAGGAGGTTGTGATGTCCCTCATTAAAGGTTAGGAGTCTACATAATCATTTTCTCAAACTTTAAGAGTGTAGATGTCCTTTTCCAAATTTGTAATATTATAATCCATTGTATGTTATTTTTTTCTTGTAATAAAAAAATTCATTAAAGGGTAAAATTGATATTTTGTTATTAGGAATGGCAATGGGGAGGGGAGGAGACCGACCTCCTTGTACCCATCCCTGATATTCTACATATGTCTTCGTCCTCTCCCTGTTGTCGACAAAATTGCTTTAGGGAATCCTCATCCCCTCCCCCAAAATAATATGGGATCCTCGAGGGTCCCCGATCCCCGAATAGCTAATATGTTTTTAGTTTTTTATTTAATTTAATTATATTAAAATAAAAATAAATTTTGACGATATATCTTACATTAATACTAATCCATTACAAAAGTCACATTACAAAATACAAATCACCATGATAATTATTTTTGTCGATCTTCATAATCCTACAATAAAAAAAGAAAGAAATTAATTTTATATCAATATTGAGATAAATGAAATGGATATATAGATACTTAATCAACATTTCTTATAAAAGTATTTACCTCTTATGCCTCATACTTCTCTTGTTCTTCCTCGAAGAATGTGTCAAATTGAGAGACAACCTCATGTTTTAAATCTAAAATAATAAAAATAGTATAAGTACCGTAACTTCTAAGTGAAAATATTAATAATTATATAATATAATTATAATGTAAAATAAACTCATACTACCATTGTAAACTCATATTTAACTTTGACAACACATTAAAGCCTCCAATGTGTTTGGATGAAGCCTGTTATGATACTTTACTATTGGTACTAAAAGCTAATTCGGAAACAATAGTTGTAATTGGAATTGCCAAAATATTTTTAGCAATTCGCGCCAATATAGGATACCTATGAGCATTTGTTTTCCACGAACTCAAAATATTAATTATCCAAATATTAATCTAGTCAATTAGGCACAAAAGTTTAATAATTTTTTGATATTTGTTATTTATACTAATATTTAATATTTTATAATTTACCTTTTATTATTTATTTACTAATAATATTTTTAAAAATTAAATTAAATTAAATTAAAATGGGAAAATAAATAGGGGATGGGGATTCCGCCTCATCCCCGTCCCTTCCCCAAAGAAGAAACTGAATAAAAAATTGTCCCGTACCCTCCCCGAATGGGGAAAATCCCCGAGAGTCCCCATCTCCATGGGGATTCGTGTCATCCCTATTTGTTATCAACTAACTGATCGACTAACATTATTAATGACAATATAGTAAAATGTCACGTTTTATAAAGATATATAGTAAAAGATAGATTACATTAATATTTCTAGCAGTTATTCGATAGTTTACAATTCTAAATACAATGAAACAATATAGCAAAAAAAAAATGAAAATGAATAGATTTTGACTTTGAAAAAAGAGATTTTCATTTTCATAAGAATATATTTTTCCTTTCATACTTGTTTGATGTCGTTACTAGTATTTAAATTTTATTCTATCAATTATGTAGTTAACCAACAAGACTAAGCTTATGGTTTAGGATCCTAAATGTTTTTTAAAGTTCGTGATCCACATCATCGAGCAGGCCATTTTGTTTATATTTTTTTAATTGTTTACTACAAATGGTGGCTTTTGGTGCATTTGGTATCCTGCAATAGATTGGACTAGATTGTGTTGGATTGTAATGTATTCTACTAAGTTGTATTAATTTAATATAGTACAATGTGTTATCCTCTAAATCTTCATAACATCCAAATTAAATTACTGAGAAATATGAAAGCGGAAGCGTACCTAAATCCATGGTGATTCATAGTGGTTCTTGAGTGTAAGAGATGGACTTCCAATATTCTCTTTTATCTTGAGTTTAGAATTCTCTTTGAGAGGATTAGAGAATTACAAAGGATAATGAGAGATTGGGGACCATAACCCCTTTTATATAAATATCGTGACTATTGGTTTTCTTTTATTATTTATGATAATTATCACTTCAGCCCCTCATTAAAGTGATGATTAAATTCTGGTATCTATGAATTTAATCCACAATAATTATACCATTAACCATTTAATTAACTTCAAATAGATCACTTAATTATTGGCTTATTAAATAATAGCACACACATTTTATTTATTTCATGTGTGGCCCCAAATATGTTAGATTAATATAAAATTAATCTAACAATCTCCCACTGGGCCACAAATGAAAACTGAAATGTGTCTAACTTAATAAGCTCATAAAATTTCTATTATGTCCTTAGGGTATATCTGAACAATCTAGTTCAATAACCACATCGGTATAGGATCATAGCGGCCTTTGTTACATTAATCGTAACTCAACCATCCATGGTCACATATATCAATATAGTTACATGACATAGATCAATTGTAGATGCATAGCATGGAAATTACATGCAATGTGATCTAAACATGTCTATTCCCAACTGGTCCTAATTTACTTTATTGAGATCTAAACTTAAGTTAGTCCAACAGAGTGTAAGCAACTGAAATACTTTATTTCTGCAGAAAATAATTTGAATGATATAATAAAAAATCTAAAAGTCACACTTAGTAATTATACAAACTCCCACTAAATCTGAATATCCTCAAGTAAAATCACACCCATATGAGCAGTGTGCTCATGAAAGACTTTAGGTGGTAATCCTTTAGTGAGTGGATCTGCTATCATGAAGTTTATCCCAATGTGCTCTATAGATATTTTTCCACTCTGCACTCTTTCCTTCACAACAAGGAACTTGATGTCAATGTGTTTTGACTTTATAGAGCTCCTGTTGTTGTTGGAATAAAAAATTGCTGACTTATTGTCACAAAATATCTTGAGTGATCTTTCTACACTTTCTAGAATACGTAGCTGTAATACCCCACACCCGATTATTTTTGACTCTCCACCTATATAAATTGAGCACGATTAAAAGCTCGAGTAGTCGGATTTTATTTACGTCACGGGACCGGTATAAGTTTAATTTGTATCAAGCTTAAGTGGGAAAATAAAAGAGAAAGAAGAAGAATTTGGGTTCCATATAAAAGGAGGAAACTGGTTTTCAAAATGAGAAAGAGAGAGAAGGAATGAGAGAGAGGAGCACGCGGGAGAGAGAGGGAGATAGAGTTGACCCGAGTTTGACCCGGATCCGACCCGGAAACCCACAACTTGACTCGGACGGATCTCCCAATTCCGGCCACCTCACCGGCCGTGCTTGGTACCGATTCGAAGCTTGAGAGACGAGCTACGTATCCATGCTGTTCTCATCGCCGGAAACCGACCAGAATGCCGACGATTTGAGCTCGAAAACTCGCGGCCAAACCCGTTTTCACCGTCGTCGATTTCACCGGAGTTTGGGCACACTTCCAGTTGGGTTCTACTCCTCACGTCTCCAGCATCATTTCCCGACCAACCACGACCACTAGGGATGCCGGAGTATTGCCGAACGACCACCGGAAAAGCTTGCAGATTTTGGAGCTTCGATCCGCCGCCGGCAACGCGCGTGGGAGGTCACAGCCACCACCGTTGGACTCACCGAGGTCTGAGCTATCAGACCTGAGCTTCCCGTCGCCGTCGGATGAATTCCGGTGACCGTTGACCGGCAAGGGTATTTTGGTAATTTCTCAGTCCAAGGGCAAATTTGTAATTTCAGATGTTGTGGATATTTTGGTAATTTCTGTAATTGAGGATAAGTTGGTAATTTATGATTTTGAGGTTAATTTGGTAATTTTGATATGAGGGTATTTTGGTAATATTGAATTCAAGGGCAATTCGGTAAATTCATAAATTTGAGGGTGAATTTGTAATTTGTGGAATCATTGGACAAATTGGTAATTTTAAGTTAGGGCAGTGAGGTAATTTGAGATTACGATGGTAATTCGGTAATTTAAGTTGTTAAGGACATTTTGGTAAATTTATGCTCCGAGGGTAATTTCGTAATTTTTGACATTTTGGTTATTTATGTGATTATGAATTGAGGACAATTTGGTAATTGAAGGTTTTGAGGATAATTTGGTAAAATAATGTTGTTGGGGGCATTTTGGTAATTTTGGCATGTAAGGGTATCTCGGTAATTTTGTGCATGCGGGAATAGTGTATTGTTGATAGATATTCGTTTCGAGAATTATTATGTAAGATTAGTTATATTTCAAGTTTATGGAGAATAATTATGGCGTTTCCTTGATTAGGAGGATTCGCGAACGAGAGTTAACCCGCGGACGTTGTTGGCACCGAGTCTGGACATTGTCACTGTGAGTGGAATATACGAAACCTATTTTTAGAGTTAATTATGATAGTAAAGCATGTTTGCGGAATAAGTATTTTAAATGTTCTGATTTAATGAATTCTCGAAAAGGATTTAATGTGATTTCCTCGAAATGGATTTTATTTACGTATTGATATTATATTTAAATGTTTGGTTAATGATTTTGCGTATCGATTTTGAATAAAGT
Source organism: Citrus trifoliata (assembly GCA_018350135.1). Classification (NCBI taxonomy): domain Eukaryota; kingdom Viridiplantae; phylum Streptophyta; class Magnoliopsida; order Sapindales; family Rutaceae; genus Citrus; species Citrus trifoliata. The sequence goes on from VKKW01000067.1 coordinate 618,790, forward strand.
GTGATATTATTTTAAAGTTAAGAAAAATGGATTCAAATGTGGTATGATTTAAAATATGGTAAAGAGGTATGTGAATATGAGTACAGTGATTGTTTTTGAAATCATTAGACAGTACCCTTCCCTTCCAGATACAGTGATATAGATGATATGATATGGGAGGCCTTAGAAAGCCTTGAGGGGTAATAAGGGAGGTGCGCGCTCTGATTGTAAGGAGGCGTTTGGGGCCCGTCTGAACACACATAGAGGCTTTGGGCCGTGTGTTTGGGCGTTTTTGCCTTTGGGGCATATGCATGCGGTATGATTATTACAGTGTTACAGTTATTGAGATACAGTGATACAGATATGGGCTACAGACAGTTATTGAGATACAGTGATATAGAGATGGGATACAGATCAGTTATTGAGATGCAGAGATACAGTGATACAGATATGAGATACAGATGAGATACAGGCCTTTGGGGCCCGTCTGAGTACACACAGAGGCTTTGGGCCGTGTGCTTGGGCGCTTTTGTCCTTTGGGGACTAGATTATGCATGCACAGATATGATGAGATATGAGATCGTCCCCATCTATCCGTTGTGGCTCCGGAGCGTGACGTTACCCAGATAGTGCGTTATTGCATGGCCGTTGTAGCCTGGATATGATCAGATTATCCCCTGGGTACTTGTTTGATGACAATTTTTCGTATTCAGTATTTGATATAATGAGTATGATGATTCAATCGATTTTATGCAGATTTATTATTTCAATTAACTGATTTGAATTAAATAAGTTTATGTAAGTTCTTATGATATTCCGATGAAATTGATTTGAGAAATTGATTTGAGAAAGATTAAATTAATTTAAAAGAATTGATTTTTTTAAAGTTACTATCCACTCATTGAGTTCACTGAGTTTTATACTCAGCTCTCTTTTATTTTTATAATATTTCCCCCCCCCCCACAGGAGTTTTACAGGTACATCAGTCAACCCAGTAACGAACGTTAGTTTGATTTGTGGTCACGTGATGGTGTTAGGAGTCGCAGATTTCATTATTATTATATTTGGACTTTTTGCAAGTTGTGTTATTTTATTATTTTATGTACTCGATGTATTTTAATTTTCGGATGATTTGGGTGATAGTTGATATGTTGATGTGAGAAGTTGGTTATGGAGGATGGATGAATATTGATTTATTTTGGGAGTGTTGTTTTGTAATTTGCAGGATTGGGAATGTTTTATTTATAAAGGAGATGCTGCCGAAATTTTTATAGAATTCTTAAGCAGATTGATTTAAATTTGACGAGTTTAAATAGACTCACCCTGGGGGAGTGCGGGGCGGGTCGTTTCAGGTGGTATCAGAGCATGGTTTTAGATTCTGTAGACTCTATTGTCGTAAATAGAATAAGTTTTATTGGTATTAAAGTCAGAATTGATATTTTGTGGACGCCATCAGGATTTGTTGTAGCGGTAGATGTGATTATGGCCGTATTAGACTAGTAGTTGGGTTGACTCCACCAGATGTACTGTACCGTGAGGGATCATTACTTATGACGGCGTATGAAGAGAGAGATAGTATAATGTTGGTTAGCAGATTAAGGCTGAGTATCGGAGGCTTGCTAACTTATCGCAAGTGCTTTGAAGAGTGAAAGTGGGAACACATCATTATGGACAAGTTAGGAAGTATTTATATGGCTGGAATAATTCGCTTTTATGGAGTACCTATATTTATTGTCTCATATAAGGATTCTCGGTTCACTTATGAGTTCTGGGCTAGCTTGCAGAAAGTTTTAGACACCAAGTTGGATTTTAGTACAGCTTTTCATCCTCGGACTGATGGAGCGTACTATTCAGACACTGGAGGATATGTTGCGAATGTGTTTTTGAGTTTGAGGGTAGTTGGAACATTTATTTGCCTTTGATGGAGTTAGCTTACCATAACAATTATCAAGCTAGTATCAAAAGGACATCTTATGAGGTTTTATATGGCAGGAAATGTAAAACTCCAGTATGTTGATCATATGAGGTTGGTGAGTAGAGATTATTTGGTTTCGAATTGATTCAAGATATCAATGAGAAGATGCAGCTAATTTCAAGAATTATGAGTATATTGATGATTTATGACTTAAATTCAGATTATTTGAGGTTAAGTATGGAATGTGATTATATTGAGGAATTTGAGAATATTGAAGTTTATGATTATGATTTAATTTTATTCTTATGAGAGTATTTTTATTTATTTATAGGCCGATGATATCGATGTGGATTTGTTACTCGAGGATTGGTTTACCAGGAGGTAAGTAAACTAGATTTCCAAACGAATCACAATAAACAATATATATGTTTGAAATGTTTGAAAAGTTTATTTTGAAATATACAGATAATGATTTAAATATGTTTTGCCCATGTATTTATGTGATGTGTTGATATGATATGTTGTTATGTGTATTTATGAACATGGGCATACGTATGTGTGAATATTTCATTGGTATGAGCACGAAAATGTATTATGTTTTCTAGAAAATGAGAAAGTTGATTTTAGCCAAACAGAATTTGAAGAAAGAAAAAGATTGTTTTACAGTTTTAACTTGGATGCTTGAATTCGTTACTGTCTTAGTGGAGGATACTCTAGATATAGTTATGAGAGAAATGGGCGAAGGACGCATTGGCGAGAAGCCCAAAGAGTATGAAAGTATGAAAGTTAAGAGAGTGTCCTGCTAAGCGGTAATCGAATGAAGGTAGATCAAATAAGTGATTTAAAAGAGAAAGTGAAAGTTTGAGAAAGGCATAATGAGATTTCGATGATTTGTTTTACGATGTTTTTGAATACCATGGCACAATAGATATATGTATGTATGTATTTTGGTATATGCAAAGCTGGTTTACTTGATGAATATCGTACGCATTATAGTTTGTTGTGATTCAGTTTCCGTAAATCAGCATTGATTCGTGCTGAGCGTCGAGAAGGACTTGAATGGGGGAATTAGATGGTTTGGCATGAATTTTAAATTCTTCCGCTGCAGTTAGCGGTTTATATTTGTATTTGCGATCATATATTTTTGAGGTATCAGAGTAGCGCAGTGAAAGTGTGATATTATTGGCTTTGATCTTTATAAGGATTTATAGATCGTAAGTAATTCTTGAGGTTTAGAATCTGTGAGTATGATTACAAGTGAATTTCGAGGACGAAATTCTTTGAAGGGGGGAAGTTTGTAATACCCCACACCCGATTATTTTTGACTCTCCACCTATATAAATTGAGCGCGATTAAAAGCTCGAGTAGTCGGATTTTATTTACGTCACGGGATCGGTATAAGTTTAATTTGTATCAAGCTTAAGTGGGAAAAATAAAAGAGAAAGAAGAAGAATTTGGGTTCCATATAAAAGGAGGAAACTGGTTTTCAAAATGAGAAAGAGAGAGAAGGAATGAGAGAGAGGAGCACGCGGGAGAGAGAGGGAGATAGAGTTGACCCGAGTTTGACCCGGATCCGACCCGGAAACCCGCAACTTGACCCAGACGGATCTCCCAATTCCGGCCACCTCACCGGCCGTGCTTGGTACCGATTCGAAGCTTGAGAGATGAGCTACGTATCCATGCTGTTCTCGTCGCCGGAAACCGACCAGAATGCCGGCGATTTGAGCTCGAAAACTCGCGGCCAAACCCGTTTTCACCGTCGTCGATTTCGCCGGAGTTTGGGCACACTTCCAGTTGGGTTCTACTCCTCACGTCTCCAGCATCATTTCCCGACCAACCACGACCACTAGGGATGCCGGAGTATTGCCGAACGACCACCGGAAAGCTTGCGGATTTTGGAGCTTCGATCCGCCGCCGGCAACGCGCGTGGGAGGTCACGGCCACCACCGTTGGACTCACCGAGGTCTGAACTATCAGACCTGAGCTTCCCGTCGCCGTCGGATGAATTCCGGTGACCGTTGACCGGCAAGGGTATTTTGGTAATTTCTCAGTCCAAGGGCAAATTTGTAATTTCAGATGTTGTGGATATTTTGGTAATTTCTGTAATTGAGGATAAGTTGGTAATTTATGATTTTGAGGTTAATTTGGTAATTTTGATATGAGGATATTTTGGTAATATTGAATTCAAGGGCAATTCGGTAAATTCATAAATTTGAGGGTGAATTTGTAATTTGTGGAATCATTGGACAAATTGGTAATTTTAAGTTAGGGCAGTGAGGTAATTTGAGATTACGATGGTAATTCGGTAATTTAAGTTGTTAAGGACATTTTGGTAAATTTATGCTCCGAGGGTAATTTCGTAATTTTTGACATTTTGGTTATTTATGTGATTATGAATTGAGGACAATTTGGTAATTGAAGGTTTTGAGGATAATTTGGTAAAATAATGTTGTTGGGGGCATTTTGGTAATTTTGGCATGTAAGGGTATCTCGGTAATTTTGTGCATGCGGGAATAGTGTATTGTTGATAGATATTCGTTTCGAGAATTATTATCTAAGATTAGTTGTATTTCAAGTTTATGGAGAATAATTATGGCGTTTCCTTGATTAGGAGGATTCGCGAACGAGAGTTAACCCGCGGACGTTGTTGGCACCGAGTTTAGACATTGTCACTGTGAGTGGAATATACGAAACCTATTTTTAGAGTTAATTATGATAGTAAAGCATGTTTGCGGAATAAGTATTTTAAATGTTCTGATTTAATGAATTCTCGAAAAGGATTTAATGTGATTTCCTCGAAATGGATTTTATTTACGTATTGATATTATATTTAAATGTTTGGTTAATGATTTTGCGTATCGATTTTGAATAAAGTGTGATATTATTTAAAAGTTAAGAAAAATGGATTCAAATGTGGTATGATTTAAAATATGGTAAAGAGGTATGTGAATATGAGTACAGTGATTGTTTTTTAAATCATTAGACAGTACCCTTCCCTTCCAGATACAGTGATATAGATGATATGATATGGGAGGCCTTAGAAAGCCTTGAGGGGTAATAAGGGAGGTGCGCGCTCTGATTGTAAGGAGGCGTTTGGGGCCCGTCTGAACACACATAGAGGCTTTGGGCCGTGTGTTTGGGCGTTTTTGCCTTTGGGGCATATGCATGCGGTATGATTATTACAGTGTTACAGTTATTGAGATACAGTGATACAGATATGGGCTACAGACAGTTATTGAGATACAGTAATACAGAGATGGGATACATATCAGTTATTGAGATGCAGAGATACAGTGATACATATATGAGATACAGATGAGATACAGGCCTTTGGGGCCCGTCTGAGTACACACAGAGGCTTTGGGCCGTGTGCTTGGGCGCTTTTGTCCTTTGGGGACTAGATTATGCATGCATAGATATGATGAGATATGAGATCGTCCCCATCTATCTGTTGTGGCTTCGGGGCGTGACGTTACCCAGATAGTGCGTTATTGCCTGGCCGTTGTAGCCCGGATATGATCAGATTATCCCATGGGTACTTGTTTGATGACAATTTTTCGTATTCAGTATTTGATATAATGAGTATGATGATTCAATCGATTTTATGCAGATTTATTATTTCAATTAACTGATTTGAATTAAATAAGTTTATGTAAGTTCTTATGATATTCCGATGAAATTGATTTGAGAAATTGATTTGAGAAAGATTAAATTAATTTAAAAGAATTGATTTTTTTAAAGTTCTATCCACTCATTGAGTTCATTGAGTTTTATACTCACCTCTCTTTTATTTTTACAATATTTTCCCCCCCCACAGGAGTTTTACAGGTACATCAGTCAACCCAGTAACGAACGTTAGTTTGATTTGTGGTCACGTGATGGTGCTAGGAGTCACAGATTTCATTATTATTATATTTGGACTTTTTGCAAGTTGTGTTATTTTATTATTTTATGTACTTGATGTATTTTAATTTTCGGATGATTTGGGTGATAGTTGATATGTTGATGTGAGAAGTTGGTTATGGAGGATGGATGAATATTGATTTATTTTGGGAGTGTTGTTTTGTAATTTGCAGGATTGGGAATGTTTTATTTATAAAGGAGATGCTGCCGAAATTTTTATAGAATTCTTAAGCAGATTGATTTAAATTTGACGAGTTTAAATAGACTCGCCCTGGGGGAGTGCGGGGCGGGTCGTTTCAGTAGCCCAGTGACAAAATTACGCAGCCATATTCCTTGATTGGATGCCTCATAACATGCTACAAACTCTGCTGCCATAGTCGATGAAGCTACAAGTGTCTACTTGGCATATCTCCAAGAAATTGCTCCACCAGCCAACAGGTAAATATAGCCTGATGTGGATCTTCTGCTGTCTTGGCATCCAACAAAATCAGAGTCAGAATACCCAATGATCTCTAACTGATCCGACCTCCTATATGTGAGCATGTACTCCTTTGTTCCCTATAAGTACCTCATAACCCGTTTGGTTGCTTTCCAATGATCCATGCCGGGATTGCTCAAATATATGCCCAACATGCCAACTATGAACGCAATATCTAGACGCGTACATACTTGAGCATACATAAAACTCTCTATAGTTGAAGAATAAGGAAACTTCTCCATTTCCTGGATTTCAAGATTGGTCTTAGGGCATTGACTAAGGCTGAATTTATCTCCTTTGGCAACAGAGGTGTCACCTGGTTTACTGTTTTGCATGCCAAACTTTTTCAAAACTTTATCGATATAGTTCCTTTGTGACAATCCCAAAATACCCCGAGAACGATCCCAATGTATCTTGATTCCTAAAACAAAGGAGGCATCACCAAGATCTTTCATCTCAAAATGATTTGATAGAAAACTCTTGGTGTTGTGCAGTATGCCTATATCATTTGTGGCAAGCAATATGTCATCAACATATAAAACCAGAAATATATGTTTACTCCCATTGAACTTGTGATACACACATTCGTCAATAACATTTGCCTCAAAACCATATGAGATAATTATTTGATGAAACTTAGAGTACCACTGATGAGAAGCTTATTTGAGCCCATAGATGGATTTGGTTAGCTTACAAACCATTTTCTTTGGTTCTCCCAACACAGTTTTCTGGTTGTACCATATAAATTGTTTCCTCAATGTCACCATTAAGGAAAGCAGTCTTAACATCCATCTGATGTAACTCAAGATCAAAATGTGCAACAAGTGCCACAATTGTCCTAAAAGAGTCTTTCGTAGAAACCGGAGAGAAAGTCTCTTTATAGTCAATTCCTTCTTTTTGAGTAAAGCCTTTAGCTATAAGACGTGCTTTATACCTTTCCATATTACCATTTGAATCCATTTTGGTTTTAAATATCCATTTACAACCAATTGGCTTCGCACCGGAAGGTAATGAGATAAGTTCCCAAACTTTATTGTCTTGCATTGACTTGTACTCTTCATTCATGGCTTCGATCCATTTATGAGAATTGGAGCTTTGCATGACTTGATGAAAGTCGATTGGATCATCTTCCATCACTCCAGTTTCATCCTCATGTTCCTGAAGAAATACTATATAATCATTCGGAATAACATTTCTCCTTTCTCTTGTGGATCGTCTTAATTGCACAGGCTCTTGAGGTTGTTGAGTTTGTTCCTCAGGAATAATCATCTCATGTTGATGCTGGGGTTGAACAATATTGTCAGATGGTTGAGGATCCGAATTTACTTTATGATCAATGACAAGTATTAAAACTTGTACATTGTCAAAAGTAACAGTGGATCCCTCTTCCTCTTCAAAGACAATGTTTTTTACTGGATTTCTCCCCTCAAACTCAACATCCTCAAAGAATGTAGCAGTTCTCGTCTCAAAAATTGACCTTATACTGGGATCATAAAACTTAAAAATCCTTAATCGCTCTGCATAGCCAACAAAGTAGTTGCTTGCAGTTTTGGAATCCAATTTCCTTTCATGAGGTCTATACGCTTCAGGTGGACATCCCTAAATATGTAAATGGTTTAGACTAGGCTTTTGACCCGTCCAAAGCTCATAAGGTGTTTTAGCAGCCGCTTTAGTTAGCACTCGATTTAGGATATAAGCTGTTGTTTTTAGTGCTTCACCCCAGAGTGATTCTGGTAAAGTAGAATGACTGATCATACTCCTTACTATATTCTTAAGAGTGCGGTTTCGTCTCTCAGATACACCATTCATGCTAGGAGATCCTATATTGAGGGATAATTCCACATTCATTTAGGTATTTAGCAAACAGTCTTGGATGTTGTTCTCCTAAACTATCATATCTATCGTAGTATTCACCACCACGGTCAGACCTGACATTTTTAATCATTTTGTTGAGTTGTAACTCAACTTCGGCTTTAAACATTTTGAACACATCCAAAGACTGTGATTTTTCTTGAATCAAGAATATATAACCATATCTTGAATAGTCGTCTATGAATGTAATGAAATATTGTTGACTATTCCAAGTAGCTGTGGGGAATGGTCCACAGATTTTGTATGAATTAATTATAAGATGTCTGATGTTCTGTAGGCTCCTAATTTCTTACTTTTGGTTTGTTTTTCCTTAATACACTCAATACAAATATCAAGGTCTGTAAAATCAAAAGATCTTAAAATCTCATCAGATACTAATCGCTCAATTTTAGCTTTAAAGATGTGACTTAAACGCTTGTGCCATAATGAAGCTGAATTTTCTTTCTCTAATTTACGCTTTGTACCTCTGGAACTAAAATGCAGGTTTTCATTATAACTTGAAACAATTTCTAGCAAATATAGATTATCATAAGCATTAAGCAAACCAGTTCCAACAACATTAGAATTGATAGATAAACTAAATTGTCATTTTACAAATGAACAAGAATAACCAAATTTGTCCAAAACAGAAAACTGAAATCAAATTTCGTCTAAAAGATAGAACAACAAAAGTATCTAACAAATTCAAATAACAACCAGTTTTAATAAGTAATCTAAAATGCTCAATTGCTTCAACTTCTACCGTCTTGCCATCTCCTACATAAATGCATCTTTCAGCATCACTTGGCGGTTGGTAGCTCAGGCAACCCTGCAGTGAAACACAAATGTGAGTAGTAGCACCTGAATCTATCCACCATGTGTTTCTTGGTACTGAAGCTAAATTAGTTTCAGAACAAATCAAAGTAAGAAATGTACCTTTCTTTACGCGCCATGCATGATATTTTTGACATTCCTTCTTCACATGTCCAGGCTTGCCGCAGAAGAAACAGCCATGCTCGCCCTTTGGTTTCTTTGGCTCTAGACCCTTAGATGCAGCAACTTCACCCTTTTTTTTCTTTTACCCTTATCTTTAGAAGTGCTTACCACATGTGCACATTCGATTTTCTCTTGCTTCAGTCTCTCTTCTTCTTGCACACAAAAGGAAATCATTTCATTAAGATTCCACTTCTCTTTCTGACAATTGTAACTGACTTTGAACTGATTAAATTGTGCTAGGAGAGAGATAAAGACCAAATGCACAACCAAATCATCAGATAGGTCGAGCCCTAATGCCTTAAGCTTAGAAGCAAGATTAGACTTCTCCATAATGTACTCCCGAACGTTTCCCTTGCCTTTATACTTCATTGAAATCAAGCTTGCTAAATGCGTACTTGTTTTAGCCTTATCTTTTTTTTGTAAAACGTTTCTGAATTTCGGTAAGAAACTTACTAGCACTTGTAACCTCATCAGTTATAGCACTCCTAAATACTTCTGGAACACCGTGCTTCATGATCATAAGACTCATCCTGTTAGATCGATCCCACTTCTCATAGTACAACACATCCTCAGATGTATTATCATCAGTGAGTTCGTCCGGCTTAGGGTGTCTGAATGATAAGTCTAGATCCATGCAGCCTGAAAGAATCATCATATTCTATTTCCAGTCCTTAAAATTAGTCGCATTCATAACCGAGACACTATTCATATTTGCAGATATAGAAGTAGCAGATAGAAAAGCTGAATAGAGAACAAAAAAAATAAAATATAAATAATGCTCACATTAAACAAATCAATTAATAATCTTAAAAAATTTAAAAACAAATTATAACATTTCAAGATACTTAGCACAACATTAGTAACAAGTCTTTAGACTATAATACTAACTGTAAATTGTATTCTTGTTGCAATGATCAAATTGTGACAATAAATTATGTCAAGTAATGAACCAATCTTTGGATTAGTACATTACTCACATTAAGTTATCTTAATAATTGTCACAAATTTACCATCACAAGTGTGTGTGTGTAATTAGGCCAAATATTAACCTTCCTTTGGGTCGATCAACATCCGCAGGAATTACACAAACACAAACATCTAACACCCCAAATAAACTAATCTATACAAGAGATATCACTTTGGTGACTTTCTGCTTTAATTATCATATCATCAATGTTAGACCAATAATAAACTTATATTATAAATCATTTTAATTTAAAGATTATAAAACCAGAACCGAAATAATTAATTAAACCGAAATCGTGGCTAATCATAACAATTACAAAATTCCAAGCAAAATGATATTAATTAAATAATATCCTTAAAACTGAAACCATGGAAGTAAAGCCACTTCATACTTAAAGCGAATTAATGAAAACATAACCAATCCAAATCATAAAGCATGGCCATTCCAACTAAAATCAAATTTCAATGCAACTAAAAAAATGAAATCGAAACATTGAAAATAATGCCCACCGTAACTGAGAATCAAAACATGATTTTGAAATTGAATCCATGATTTCACGTGTTCAATCTACCAGTTTCGTTTCGTCATGAGTCCATCAAAACCAATTTTAATTATTCCCGATAACCGAATCATGCATTAACAGTTTGATTCGACTATAACCATTAATCAGAAATTAATAACTCAATAATCTAATCATGGATGGGGCTCTGATACCACTTGTTATCCTCTAAATCTTTATAACATCCAGATTAAATTATTGAGAAATACGAAAGTGGAAGCGTACCTGAATCCATGGTGATTCATAGTGGTTCTTGAGTGTAGGAGGTGAACTTCCAATCTTCTCTTTTCTCTTGAGTTTAGAATTCTCTTTGAGAGGATTAGAGAATTAGAGAGGATAATGAGAGATTGGGGACCATAACCCCTTTTATATAAATATCGTGACTATTGGTTTTCTTTTAGAAATCCCAACAGTCACGTTATTTATGATAATTATCACTTCAGCCCCTCATTAAAGTGATGATTAAATTCTGGTATCTATGCATTTAATCCACAATAATTATATCCTTAACCATTTAATTAACTTCAAATAGATCACTTAATTATTGGCTTATTAAATAATAGCATACACATTTTATTTATTTCATGTGTGGCCCCAAATATATTAGATTAATATAAAATTAATCTAACACAATGTTCATTGTAATATGGACTATATTGCATTTTATAATATTTTTATATAAATATTTATATTAAATCGATATTATATTTTTTATATTATTATTTATATTCGAATTATTTGATTTATATAAAAATATCAAAACCCATCATTGGCCGTCACCAAAAATTAGCAATTTTTATCCGTTCACATCATATTTGTTATCATTGAATTTTTGTCTTGAGCTGTACGTAACAGTATAAATATCAATGGAAACTAAGCTTCTTTTTGTCGTAAACTTACAGTCAAAGTTTTAAATTTAAAACTTTGTTTGTAAATATACGATAAACGTTAGCTTGGTTTCCAGTTGTACTTGTACCATTACATAGAGCTGATAACAATTCCAATAGTATCAATATGATGTAAATGGCCACCGAAAAGCAGTGAAGGTGGCGGCAAACAGTGGCCAAACATGGTAGCCAGCGGTGGTGAAAGGTGGTTGGTGATATTTTGATATTAATTCAAATAAATTTAAATGTTAAGTTTAATTAATAAATCACTTTTCTTTTCTTTTTTAAAAATAAAAGTGAGCAGACTAGCCCCGACCTGGGAGGAGGGCGGGTCTGATTTGGGTGTACTAGGCTGAACAATTGACCAGCCTAATACACCCAAATGATGGTGCCAAACGCTGGTATGTCAGTGATCTATTTGAAGTTAGAAATTCTACTTCTTTCTTGATCATTTTTAATTGGTTTATCTTCTTTTTATTGGACTTCAAATAGAAATATCAGAAGAGGTTTCAGTTAACAAAAGTTCAATTTTTTAAAAATAATTTCTTGATCAAATTTTAATTGGTTTATCTTCTTTTTATTGGACAATGTTTTGCTAGTGTCTAAGTTTTCTGCATTTAAAACAAGTATAATTTTTTGTTGCATTTTTCATAGTATTTTCTTTGGACTTTTTATCTCTTTTGATATATTTGGTTTTCTTGGGTCTGCTGTGAAAATTTGATTTTTATTTTGTAAAATTTTCGTCTTCTAGGATATGATTTCCTAGCACAATTTCCATCACATCTGTGATAATTTTTCTTTTTCTTTCTTGTTAATATAAGTTTACAATACTGAGAATGTAATTGTTCCCTTTTGATTTGTTTCTGTAATTTCATAGCTTTATGAATTTTCATTCCTTCTTTTTGAATAAATCTATTTAATTCTCCATAAGTAAGTTTTTTGTATGAAATTTCTCCTCCATATATTTTTGGGAGATTGCCACTTTCCCCCCCTACAAAAATCAACATATACCATTTACCTCCTTACTGTTTTTATAATGGCCAAAAATCTCCCTAAAAATATAAGTTTACATTTTTACCCTTATTTTTAACTACTTTTTTATTTACATTTATTATAAATTAAATAAATCACATGAATATAAACTAAATGAAAAATTAAGCATTAAAAACAAGAAATATATGTTTTGATATGAGTAAAAAAATTAATAATAATTTTTTTCCTTGTACTAATTTAATTTGTGAAAGTTTTCTTATCATAAATATATAAGAAAATTATTATAAAATAATAATAAAATTATTATAAGAAAACTTGAATGACAAATAAAAATTTATTATAAGATAAATAATAAAATATTTTGCCTATCTTTTTACATTTAATTTTAAAATATTACAAAACGTTTATTATAAGAAAATTTTCAAAAATTAAATTAGTACAAGAAAAAAAATTATTATTAATTTTTTTGCTCATATCAAAATATATATTTCTTATTTTTAATGCTTAATTTTTTTATTTAGTTTATATTCATGTGATTTATTTAATTTATAATAAATATAAATAAAAAAGTAGTTAAAAATAAGGGTAAAAATGTAAACTTATGTTGTCAGGAGGGTTTTTGGCCATTATAAAAACAGTAAAGAGGTAAATGGTATATGTTGATTTCTGTAGGGGGGAAAGTGGCAATCTCCCTATATTTTTTTAATTTGTCTCTAACTTTATCAGCTTGAAGTCCGGGTAGTCTAACTATAAATTTTTGTTTCCAAATTGGATGATTATTGTTGGATGATTATTGTTAGATCTTGAAATTGCTCCTGCAGGTAATGTGTCTTTATACCACCTAAAATCTTGAAGGGTTTAACATCTTAAATTTGTTAATTGTTCAGCATTTTTGTCTTTAGTTGTAGACGGGATTTCTAAAATTAAATATGATTACTGAGAAAATTAAAGAATTAAGAGCATCTTGAATTTCTTTATTATAGTCATCTTTTGTTGTTGTATCAGTTGAATCTTTCTTAATTGAGTATAAAATTTTATGTTTATCATTTTGAGTTAAGGTATAATCCTACCAACTTTTAATTAGCCACTAAACCCAACTACTAATAACTGAGTAATGGCATGATTAGATGAACCAAGTTTTGTTTTGAAAACATTGCTAACCATTGTCATTTATTGTAACACATTGAGAATATTCTACATTTCCACTAATAAATTGAATTTGTACCAAATTTATTTTAGAAAACTTGAGGCTTTGCTTCTATTGTTATATCTAGAGCTGAAGCTTTTGGAAATAAAGTTTTTGCTTCTATTGTTATATCTAGAGCTAAAGCTCTTGGAAATAAAGTTTTTCTGTGGCTTCCAATTTGATGTAGATTGATTGCATGGAATGAGCAGGGTACTTTTGAGGGATCATAACTTGAACTACAAGTGTTCGTTTTAGATATATAATATATCATTTTGAAGATTGTGACGTAATGAACAAACCAAGACGCTTGTATTATTTTGTCCCATGATCAAGGTAGAAATTCTACTTCTTTCTTGATCATTTTTCAGTTTTAAGATATTTCTCTAATTTTCCTATTCCTTTTAGGTGTTTATCTTTTTTTTTAAGATATCGAATTTGGGCTCCATTTGTTTTACTTTTCTTATTTAGATTAGGATAATTTTATTATAAAATAATATTTCATATTTGCCTATTTTGGTGAATTCACTATAGTTAGGGTTATTATATAAAGGGGCCAAAATCATAGTTTTGTTAATTCAAACATATTCAAAAAAATTTATTATTCAAAAACTTGTGTTTCTTCTATCATTCAACTTTAAATGTTATAGTTTTGGCAGTTGGTATCAGAGCAAGTTCACTTATCATCGTTATACGACCACATAAACAAAGGACCAAAGCCTATGCTGAATAAGTGTTTGAAGTGTGGGGAGCCTTGCTATCGATCAATTGATTATTGTCCTAAAAAATTTGAATTTAATAGACACTAAAGTTAGTGAGACAGAGATTAATGGTGTTAAGGATGGTGATGATTAAGAAGCTTTAGAGTTAGAGGCAGATGAAGGAGAGATGTCAAATTGCATCGTGCAGAAAATTTTATTAGCCTTAAAGAGGATAATCATAGTAATAAGATTTTTAGAACATGTGGCACCATCAACAATAAGGTGTATAATATGATAATTGATAGTGGTAGTAGCGAGAATATAATTTTGAAGGTGCTAGTTGACATGATGGGACTTTCAACAAAGAAACATTTAGCATCTTACATGATAAAGTAGATAAAGTAAAGGACATAAATATAACAGAAGTATGTTGTGTTCCTTTCACTATTGGGAAGATTTATAAAAGCGATGTGGTGTGTAGCGTGGTGGATATGGATGCGTGCCATTTGTTGTTGGGCAGACTTTAGCGGTTTGATGTTGATTAGTTCATAGAGGAAAGGACAATGTGTATGAGTTTTGATGGAATAAAAAAAGGTTCATTTGGTGTCTTTAAAAAACAAAAACAAGAATTCTAAGACTAAAGAAAGAACTTTCTAACTATTGTCAAGGGTCACTTAGAAGATGATTGTGATGGTTGCAAAAATCTGAATAAGGAAGAAGAATTTACGGTGAAGACTGTTACTAAAGAAGTGAAGTCATTGTTACCTGAGTTCGCTGATGTTATACCATCAGAGATGCCAAATGGGCTTCCGTCTTTACAAGATATACAACATCATATAGACATAGTTCTTAGTTTGAGTTTGCCTAACTTGCCCCACTATTATATGAGTCCTCATGAGCATGCGATCGTACAAAGGGTAGGTTAATGAGTTATTGCAGAAAGGGTTCATTCGGAAGAGCATGAGTCCATGTACTATACCAGCTTCGTTGGTGCCAAAGCACTTGAACATAGATTTATGATGCCATTCGTGTTGTCAAATGCTTTAGTATTTTTATGTACTTAATTGACTAGGTTCTTAAACCATTTTACTACAAATTTATTGTGGTATATTTTGACAATATCCTGGTTTATTCTATTAATGTGGTGGCCCATTAAAGAATTTGAGAATGGTTATATATAGAGGTGCTGCAGCGAAATAAGCTTAACATTAATGTGAGAAAGTTTAGTTTTCTATATAATAATGTGGAGTTTTGGGATTTATAATTAGTGCAGATGAGATTCAAGCTATTGAGTCAAAGATATAAGCCATTGAAAGAATGGCCTATGCCCAAGGAAGTGGGTGAAGTTAGAAGCTTTCATGGGCTAGCAATATTTTATAGGAGATTCATTTGTGGTTTTAGCACTATAGCTGCACCTATTATAGAATGCTTTAAGAAAAGAAAGTTCGAGTGAGAAGAAGAGTAAGAAGCGAGTTTTGCTTTACTAAAGTAAAAGTTGTGTACTGCTCTTATATTGGCCTTGCCAAACTTCAACAAGTTATTTGAGGTCAAGTATAATGTTTTAGCAAAGGAATTGGGGCTATTGTTTTCTCAAGAAGGACAATCAACTAAATATATAAGTGAGAAGTTAACTGAAGCATAATAGAAGTGATCTACTTACGACTAATAGTGTTATGCAATTCTTAAGACTTTGAAGTCATAGGAGCATTGCTTGATTATGAAAGAGTTCATGTTTTATATTGACTATCAAGCCTTGAAGAACTTTAACAGCTAGCATAATATGAGCAAGATGTATGCGAGATGGGTGAGTTATAAGTAGAAGTTCACTTTCGCTGTGAAACATAAATCTGGGCATCAGAATAAAGTAGCAGACGAACTTAGCAGACGAGCAACTTTTCTTGTAACTCTAGTTAATAAAGTTACTAGTTTTGAATGCTTGAAGGAGTTGTACACTAAGGATGAAGACTTTGAGAATATTTGGAATTGATGTGTTAATCATTAAAACGCAAAAGATTTTCTCGTTCAAGATGAATATATATATTCTAGGCTAATCAAATATTTGTGCCTTAAAGTTACTTAGGAGCAAATTATTTATGAGTTGTATAAGGAGAACTGGGCGGCTATATTGGTCGAGATAAAACCACGATGCTTGTACGCTTGTGGATGTGCGATATCATTGGCCAAAATTAAATAGAATGTCTACAATATTGTGCAGAGATGTCGAATTTGCCAAAAAGGCAAAGGACATGCGTAGAACATGGGGTTATACATGGATTTTGTGTTGGGCTTGCCTCGTATAAAGACTGTTTAAGATTCTATACTGGTTGTGATCAATATATTTTTGGAGATGGCTCATTTTATTGCTTGTGAAAAGACTGAATATGCTACCCTAGTCACATTTGTTCTTTTGGGAGGTAGTATATTTGCATGGTGTTCTAAAAACTATAACTTTTGTCAGGGATGTGAAGCTCATTAACAAGATTTGGCATCATCTCTAGGATACGTTTGGCAGACAGTTGTAGTTTAGTAGTGTTTTTTTTTCCATAGATAGATGGACAAATAGAGGTGATTAATCACATTTTGGGCAACATGTTGCACTATATTTATGGTGACACGCAATGGAACTTGCAAAGCTTGTACAAAGACTAAAGATGCTGCCTTAGTTGCATTTGTTCTTTTGGGAGGTAGTATGTTTGCATGGTGTTTTAAAAACTATAACTTCTGATAGGGATTTAAAGCTCGTCACCAAGTTTTGGCATCATCTCTAGGATAAGTTTAGCATACAATTGTAGTTTAGTAGTTTTTTTTATCCATAGACAAATGGACAAATAGATATGATTAATGGCACTTTAGGCAACATGTTGCACTGTGTTTGTAGTGACAAGCAATGAAACTAGGAAGCTACAATGCCTCAGGTTGAATTTGCTTACAACAGTATGGTGAATCGATCCATTGTAAGACCCTTTTTAGATTGTCTACACTTGCCCTCCACGCCATGTTTTTGATTTAGTATTTATCCCACCAGTAGTTGGGGAAGGAAGTAAAGCAACAGATAATGTGGCAAAAAAGGAGTTGTAGATTCATGCTAAGGAGTGAGCTCACTTGGGGGCTATCAATGCTAGGTATAAAGTTGATTCAAACAAGCACCAATAGAAGAAAGTATTTCAGGAAGGTCATTTGGTGATGGCTCAACAGTGGTGAAGTCATCTTTTTGGTATTTGAGGAAAGGTAGAGAAGCAAAAATATGGCCCTTTTTTATTGTCAAGGAAGATTAATGATAATGTTACGTACTTCAGCTGCCAGAAAACTAGAACATCTCTCACACTTTCAGTGTAGTTGATCTATTTGAATATTATCCAGATGATGAGGAGTTGTATGAACCAAACTCGAGGAGAAGTCTTTCTCCAAGTGAGGGAGATTGATGTAGGTTGGATGCGTGGAACGGTGGGGTTACTTCTAAAGGTCATAACTTGGGCTACAAGTGTCCGTTTTGGGCAATATATTGTTTCAAAACTTGTGATGAGAGAAACTAGACCCATAACTGTTTATGCTTTTCTGCCCATGGTCAAGTTGGAAATTTTACTTCTTTCCTAGTCGTTTTTTAATTTTAAGATATTTTCTTATTTTTCCTGTTTCTTTTAAAACTTTTTTAGATATCGAATTTGAATGCAGTTTGTTTTGCTTTTCTTATTTAGATGAGGAAAATTTTATTATAAAATAATATTCCACATTTGTCTATTTTGGTAAATTTGTAATATTTAGAGTTACTATATAAAGGGGACAAAACTCTAATTTTGTTAATCCAAACTTGTTCAACAAACTTCATTATTTAAAAACCTCTGTTTCTTCTATAATTCAACTTTAAACCTTTCCATTTCATCACAACTGATCTTATTAAGTATAAATTTTAAAATTTCAGAATCATTGTCACTATAACTTTTAGATTGGCTATCACTTGAATGGTTTAAAGCATTGACTTCTTTTGAGGTAGAAAGTCTTTTTGATGTAGAAGTAATATTGGTGTATCAGGTTTGAGTTGTGATTTTAGAATGGCAAGTGTTTTATCGATTTCTTCTATAAATTCTTTTTTAGCTAATTCGTTTTTTAATACTTCTTGGAATGTCATGGGGTTTGAATAAGGATTTCACATATGCTCTTTCCAAGTTTTTATTTAAAATTTGTGGAGTGAGTTTTTATGGTTTCCAAATATTGACTATATATTTGTTTTTGGTCAAGAATATTTTTTTATATCTTTATCGTTCTTTTTTGTCGTTTTTTATTTGAAAGGTGAGGCTACAATTTAAGTGTCTTTATACTAAATTTTAAGGTCTCTAAGTGGTGGATGTGTTGATTCAGTAGTATCCCCAGTAGAAGTTTGCCAAATTTTTACCTCACTTGCCATATTTATTGTTTGGGAAATAGATATTTATTATTGTAAATATTTGCATAATATCCAAAGCATTGGAAAAATATTACTTGAGCTTTATTCTTGTTCATGAATTCATAATATTGTTTTTGAATTTCTAGCTTTTCTTTTCCTTGTCAAGAAACAAATTTTATCTTTTTTCATTTGTTTTTGATTAAAAATCATTTCTCAAAAGTTCTTTATTGATTTCATTTTTTTTTCTAAAGCATCTAATTCATTATGATCGGTTATGGATGAATATGTAGTGACATTCCTGGGGACTCAGTTTCTGTACTTTTATTTTGGACAGGTTCAGGTTCGTTGATAGAATAATATGGCTTTTGATCTGTTTGAAGAATTATCTACTCATCGGAGATTGTTTAAAATGAAGTAAAGCTTTGTTTGGTTACTAAGAAAATGAACCAGAAAATGAGGGAAGAGATAGAAAATCAAATCAGCTCTTATTCATTAACTGAAAACTTACAAAAATGATTCTAACCACTGATATTTATATACACGATAACATACATGAATCTGTTACTAAATCCATCTAGAAACTTCACTCACACACACACGCACTTTACACATCTATTTGTAACTAACTTGCCAAGTCAGCATAACGAATTTACTAAGCTGCTGACTGAACCACCGACCTTATCATGCTCTACATCATCATCATCATCATCATCATCACTAGATATTAAGCTACACTAAGCTGAGGACTGAACCACCGAGCTTATCATGCTCTGCATCATCATCATCACTAGATATTTTAACAGAGATCTGATCTTTTTGGAGGTCTAGAAATTGAAGAAAAATAGGCTCTAGCTGGCTCTCTTGAGGATGATCCAAATTTGAGATCAGAGGATCCTAAGCTCAAGTTTTCAAGTTGTAATGCTCTTTGCCAAGCAAATGATATTAATACACTTCTATGAACATTTGTTTCTATTTCTTTTAGTTTTGTGTTTTGTACTTTTTAAAATTGTGTAACTTTCCATTGTCCATTCTCACAAATTGTAATTTGATCCCATTTAATAAAGTTTCTCCTTTTTGTTGTGTTTTAAAGCTTTTGTGCTAAAAGCAGAGAACATTGGTTTCTAAAGAATTTTATGCATTAAAGCTACAGGAAGTGTTCCCGGTTTGATCTTGTAATTGTATGTTTTTATTATTCAAAGCTAAGACATCCAATATTTTTGTCATTTTAATAAATTGGTCCGTTGCAAAGAGTTGTTTCAATTGTTCCTAAGAGTGAATCTCTAAAATCAAGAAACCTACAATCTCTTAGACATGCAAATAAAGGAGTATCTAAGCCTTCACAACTCAATGGTTTAAATCCAACTTGGACCAATTCAATATGAAGGTAATTAATCTTTTTTGTATTTTTTAATTGTTTCAAAATAAAGAATTTTTCCTGTTTGAAATTCACTTTTTTATTCCAACAGTTCTTTCTTTAGTTTTGATAATATTATCAGTTTTTAAGAAATTTAATCTACAATCTTTGTCAATTTTGTTTGTTGAAATTTTTAGAATTCACCATGTACCCCAATTGCTTAAAGCCAAAGTACTGTCACAATTTTTGTCATTTTCTACTTGGAAGTTAATTTCTCCTTCGTTCTTGATTCCATCTCTAGTACAAGAATTGAAGGTAGACACTGATATAAATAAAGAGTTCATTATTAGAATACCTTTTTTTTTAAAAAAAAAAAATCCTTCCTACTCGGTTACTGACCAACGGTCTTACCCGCCATAATCGGTTAATATGCCGGGATCATAACCGGAGTGACGCGTAGATAAAATTAAATATTTTTCAAATAAACTCAGATAATTTGACCTGCCTCCCCCCCTTTTTCTGATACCAAAGAGACATGGATGCAAAAGAAAGAGACGTCATGGTTAATAACTGTTGGAAAAATAAGGCTTTAAGAGAGACGAAGCATATATTTAGTTGTAATAACAATGAACAAAAAAGGATAATGATGTAAGTTTTAAAATAATTACTGCAAGTTATGCTGTATAAATAAATAACTATGACAAAAATTAGTTAAACGTTTGATAAATTTATTTTTAAAAGAAAACAAATCCAGTGCTTAGCAATGGTCAGCAATTGCTCTATGTAAGCTCTAGGAAATTGCTGACCGTTGATCCAATGCTTAACATAAGCTCAGCTGAGCATCGGATCCTGGTCCTTTTTTAAAATATTATGAGTTCTAAAAGCAATCATTTATATTTAATAATTTTTATTACTAAATTGTTATAACAATATAAATAACTAAATTAGAAATAATGTTGAGTAAATTTTTTTTACACATTTATAAACACGTATATAAAATATTTTTAGTTGTATATATATAATAATTGATGACTAGAATAAATATATTATATTATTAATTTTATTTTGTTTGATGATAATAATCTCTTAAAGTAAATGATTTTATTTTCTAATTAATATGAGGATATACATGAAATCATACTAAGTATAAAAGTGATCTTAAAATTAAAATTTGAAAAGTTACTCATTCCTTATTTTTCAAAATTTACTATAAGATGCAATAATTTTAACAAATGTGATTTTAAAAAACGTAATCAAATACTAAAATTAATTTTTAACTTTTTAAAATTACTTTTAAAACTGTCAAAAGTCAAAAGCAATCCAAGTGCGCTTGTGCATTGATTTTCATTTGTTATAAGTATCTCATAGATGTGGAAGTGTAGAATAGAGAGTTTCAAGCTTGGGTAGCTATGACCAAAATATAAATAAATTAATAAATTAAAGATTGAGTTGGTATTTGGTAAGAAATAAATTTCTTGTTAGTTCATCAGCCTCTCACTGTGTTAATTCCAAGTACATCATAACGATTATTGTTATGTATAATCAAATATATTATAAGCACTTGTATTGTAATGAATTATCGAGGAACGATGGATTTTCTTTTCATATAAATAAAGATTAAGGCATATGGCTAAACATGCACCTAGACAAAGGTCTCCAAATGATTTTATTCAGTATTTTTCTAATGTCTAAAAAATTTAATGTAAACAACTTTCTGTTCATATATGTCACTTGAGATCTAGTTGACTTAAAGTTTCACTAATTTTTTATAATTTTTTTTGTATTTTTAAAACATAGGGGAAGAGATTAAAGCTTAAAAATATTTTTTAACCCCTTATCTCACCAAAGATTCAAACTCAAGTGGCCAGCTAAATAAAATTGCTTGAAACCATTTGATTAGCCCTTGGTTTGCTAAATTTTATAGTTAAAATAATGTAATAATGAATACTACTTAAATCAGCATAGTGATGAAGGAGCATTGGTTCCAAATATACATTAAATTTTGTTAATTATTACTCCTTTATTTTATGATTCAATCTTCTATGAACATCTTCTCATTCTAGAGAAACTTGTAATTTAGTGATTATCATTGATTTTTATTTCCTGATGAACGTCAATATATGCACGTGTCTTCTCATCGGAGCAAATCAAGGATTTTGATAGAGGCTAAGAATTTCATTTCTAATATTCGCTTTCTTTGACTCAATTTGGAGACGATTTCCTCAAAAAATTGCAAAATATTTATTTATGGATGAGGAGAAAAAAAATCACAAAGTGGTGAGCTAAAACATTATATGGGTACCGTCGCCTGATATTAAAACAAAAAAAAAATTGTTTAAAATAAATTCGTATTTCCTAGGGTTCAACACTGCCGTCGCTCCAAATTTTGGCACTGAAATACCCACCAAAAAAAATTCACTCCACCTAGGGATTTTTGTTATTTTTTCCAACGAAAATGCTACTGTAGGTAATCACATGTGCATTTTTCTCTAATTACCGATGGAACCTTAAAATCCCTCGGAAACAGGCTATTCACCTATGGATTTTGAGGTCCCTCGGAAATAATTGGTCGGCAATATACATTTTTTTTTTGTAGTGATGGCTTAACTAAAATCAGTGGACTAGATTTTGTTTATTTATTATTTATCATCATCATCATTTTAAAATTTAAAAAGGTGACAGGGTAATAGTTCATTTTAAGTATATATATCAATGTTTCTGCGCTGCTGATGTTTGTTTACGGCTTTCAATCTTCAATATGGTGGAACGTTGAACATGCGAAGATATGAAATGTATCTTTTATTTTGCTATATATTTTCAACTGACATCAAAATGAAGATTAAATGTAATGTACGTACGTGATGAAGCATATATATATATAAAATCAAAAGCCTCAAATCAAATTAATAATTAAACATAAAATATAGTATATATCAATCCATATATGAATACAACAGTAGTACAGTTCTCCTACGGAGCCCAGCTCATCACGAGTCGTATCCCAGACTTTAAAGTAATAATGAAAAATCCTCAAATTAAAAGGAAACCAGACAAATAGGAAGGTCTCAAAGGAAGAACCCACAAACATAAGTTATTAATATACTTCTACAGAGAGCCAGATGAAGCTCATGAAAGCATTTGAAGACGTGAAATTTATGGATTGGAGGTTGAGTGAGTTGGGATCGCCTTGGGAAGACTCGGGATGGCGGGAAATGTGGGCTTAGAAAGCTCAGTTAGATGAGGGAAAGAAGGCAATTCAGGCACTTCAAGTCCTTTTGGCACCTCAAGTTTCGGAATCTCCGGCAATTCAGGATTTTTTGGTAGCTCGGGCTTTAAAATCTCAGGTACTTTAGGTTTTTTTGGTAGCTCAGGCAATTCAGGCTTTGGAATTTGTGGTAGTTCAAGTTTTGGTAACGGTGATAGTTCAAACTTAGGCAATCCAGGCTTGGGTATTTCTGGAACTGCTGCCTCCAAAAGATGGCGAGCATCGACCAAATCGATGTTATAGCTCATTGACGATAAAGTGATTAGCAAAAGTAGTAGCATAACGGATGGGAGAGAGAAAGACGCCATGGTTGAACTATTGGCGAATAAGGCTTTAAGAGATGAAAGATATATTGTGTTGTAATAATAAGAATCAAAAGAAAAGGAATCAAGTGTGTTTGTGCATTGATTTTCATGTGTTACGAGGCTTTTATAGGTGTGGGGAAGTGTTGAATAAAGGGTTTAAATATTGGCTAGGTATGACTAAAATAGTATAACATAAATAAATTATGCTTGGGTTAGTACTCGGTAAGAAATTTATGTCTTCTTAGTTCATCAACCTCTCACTTCTGCTAACTCCACATACATCATGATGTAACTCCTCATACATCATCATGTACGATTATATATCATTGTATAATATGTTATGTAAGCAATTATATTGTAGTGAAATCGTTATATGGAGGAATGATTCTTTATCTTTTTATGTATTCAAAAAAGGGCAAATGGCTAAAACAATAATCTCTAAATAATTTTTTTTGTTCAATACTTTTCCCAAAAAAAAATTAATATTAATAAAGTTCATGTGGTAAGGAGTTGTCTTTCTAAAGCTCAAATCTTGGGTTCAAACTTTTAAGTGTGCGTGAATCTATAATAAGAAAAGAAAAAAAAAATAATATTAATGAATAACTTTCTGGCCATATGTCAAAAGACATCTAATTGACATAAGTTTCACTAAATTAGATCTTGTTAATTAATATAGGGAAATATATATTTCTATTTTAATTTAACAGTCGATCTTTTAGCATTTGTAGCTTCCCTTTCCAAAAACAGACTTATACGTAATTGACTTCCATTTCCTTGTGGATGTTAATACCCAAATGTCATCTCTCTTATTCCCATCTTTTCCTGTCCAATTAATTTATCAGATTGTCTTCTCATTGTATTTGAATTCTACAGAAAAGAAGATTGCACGCTTCATGATAAAGATTTTGTGCCTGATTAATTAGCTTTTGTGGTTGGATGCAGAACTTGTATATTCCATTCATACAGACAATCTATTGTTGTATGTGAACGGTAACTACCTTTTTAATTTTTTTTTTCAATTATCATTATTTCTCCCGGATATAAAGATAATAAAAGTCCGATTTTCTTAGTAAAATCAAAATGATTAGTCAGATTAATACTCGGTCTCCACGCTTTTTGATGGTTTTGTCAAAGAAAGCTCAAGAATATCCATGCGGAACAAGGATGTATGTTTGGGAAGGAGAAAGCAGAGATAATCATCTCATTAATTAAGCATCCAAAGTACCATGCTAATTGTTCATTTTTCTAAACATAATTATTTGAAAGGCATTTTCTTGAAATTGGTCATTTTACTAAAGGGAGTACGAACTTTGATCTGGGTCAGAAAATCAACCAGACCCACCTTTATGGGCCAAACATTACTCTGCTTTTTCTGCGCTGGGCTTGGGTTGAGTGACCTCGTGGCATTGCTGTTTGGTGTTTGCAAAATTTTAGCTGAACGGAATGTGAATATGTGATGAACGAGGAAGTATGTATAGCAACAAACATTTTTGTACAAACAACATTTATTTATATGTGTGTGTGTGTTTCAAGGGTTTGCAAGAAAGTAATAAATCTGGCACACTAAACATAAATCATTGCTCGTTATTTTTTTTTTTTAACTTAGGTAACAATAGGCTCAAAGTGCATTCACGACCAACTGAACTATGCTCTAAAATTTTTGTTGTACAAATTTAAGTGAAATATTATAATTATTTGAATTTAAAAATATGATATGGCCTACAAAATTATTTGCACAAGTGTTTATGGATCTACAATTATTATTAAGTAATATCGTATATACTTAATATACTAATTGAACTGCATAAGGTATAGTTTAGCGATGAAAGTGTGATTCATTGCTTCAATTAATGGTTAAGAGATTCTTAAGTTCAATAATGAGGGGAAATAAAAAAAAAACTTTATTTCTTGTCATTATGAATTATAATTAATATGATGATATTATGGAGCAAATCGTGGGCATAAAATCGTTAGTTAGTCTTTTACACCAACTACTTAATGTTGTGCGCGGAATGCGGAATAAAGCGCACCAAATAATTATAGAAAAATAAAGGGCACAATAATTACGTGGTTCAGCAATATGCCTACGTCCATGGGAGTAAGAGAAAAATAGTTGTATTATTAACAATTATTTGAATATAAATTTGAGTAAAAAAACCTCACTTTGCCAGAACTCAAATACACCTAGTACTCTCACACACACTCTCCAATTGCTCACACTCTTCAAAACTCACAAAAGTTTAGAAACTTATAAGCTTAACAAATTTAGGGATGATTTCGAATGAACAAATGACTTCAATTTATAGGCTTCAAGCTTGCACTATTCTACCTAATCCCTCTGCAATTTGTCAATCTTCATCTCTGTCAATTTAATAAGTTTTGCTAACTTTTTCATTTTTCTTCATTTGGTGTAGGATTATCAAATGCCAAATATTCTACAGCTTGCAATTTTGAATTTGGAAGCCACTTTATTCACTTCTCAACACTTAATCTTGAGATAGAGTTATGATTCATTCATACTTATTCTATGGACGTAGGACGATAATTTGCGTGGACCAACGAATGGCTTCTATCCTCCTATCTCGGTCTTAAAAGTCTTTCATTTTCTTTTTTCCTTCATTTTTTTCTTCATTGGTTTTAAACAAGATGCATTCAAAATTTTCCAAAGTTGTTGTGGTTGGTTAAATGTGTTTCATCAATATAAACCACAAACATGTCAAAAGGATATTTAAGTACAAATCCTTTAGGTTAGTTATACGATATTGTGCTAAAAAATTCAGATCTTTGTCGTGTTATTTGATCACATTTTATATAAGATCCTTTTCGTTGGCCACAATTTTGACCGAAGGTTGACCAAACAACATCCTTTTGTTGGGAAAATATGCTCTTTAAAAGCATATGTGTTTATTTAATTATAATAAATAATTTTTCTGATTAATAAAATAAATGAGGTATTTTATTCAAATATCTTAATTACATTAATATTTGTATTAAAGTCCATTTAATCATATTATATATATTTATGTGATCACCATGTGGATTCACAGAAGACATAAATACAAGTTATCTTATGATTAAATAAATTTAGTTCGCAGTTGATAAATAAAGTTGGACACTTTATTTAGGTATAGACTGTAATAAATTCATTGAATGATTTGTCTTAATCATGTATGAATTTATTGATGTAGTACGACTACATTGAACAGGATCACATATGAGATTTAATTAACTTTTTAATAACTGTCAGACTTATTAAATCTCATAGGCGTTGATTTTACTGTAATCTTAATCTTGAGTTAATTATGATTTCATGATTGTGATTGTTATTTCATTTGAGTTACCAATTGGCACGACACATCCTTGTGGTCAAGATTACCCGGTATCTTGGTGGGAGCAATTATAAGTATTGGAGTTATGGATTAACAATATAGAATTTGTACAACACATCTCTTGATAGGTTTTCGGTACTTGATTATAGAATTCTCTGGCCAGAGTGTGTCAACATATTTAGTATGTTGAAAATGATCATTAGAGAAAACCAGTAAGGATCAAGAAATAAGATGTTATTAAATTGATTGGACAGTTGAGATATCAATTTAATTAACGATGTGGTACAAAGGATTGTGCAGTAAAGAAATCAATGTGGTTTGGGACGAATTATTATTCGAGCATACAATTATGGAAGTCAGTTCCAATCTTTTAGTGGAGTAGATTTGGAATTAAATAATTGGGCTAGTTTAATTACATGCCTAATTATTGTAGCCACTATTGTATGTTCCCAAATGATCCCCGGGTTAGCTCATTTAATTGACTGCACCACTACTAGACTAATAAGCAAGATAACTAGCTATTTGGGTCAAAAGCCTAAATATATCATTTAGTGGGAAGCTCCATTTAATTAGCTTATGTGCAAGGGGCCTTATGTTATTTTACATGGTGGGCCCCCTACATAATGAAAAGGAACGTGAGTTTTATTTAGGGTATTATTTGGAGCCTAGGGTTTTCACTAAAGGGAGATATATAAGGCTTATTTTCTCAAAAGAAAAAAGGTGAAGCCACTTTACACAGATTAGAGAATAAGATTTTTCTCTCTCTTGTTGAGAGAAAAATTTTCTCTTGCTAGTTGCTTTGGTAGTGATAAAGGCGCCCACACGTCAAGTGCAGATCGAACCTGAGTCATAAGCTGGAAGATCATTGGTGACAGTTCGTGATCTAACAAGCGTGGTGGTGACGGATCGTGATCTAACAGGAGTGGTGGTGGCGGATCGTGATCTAGGAACCTAAATCACTTCAGCGGAAAAAGCCAACTCGGATTTTCAAGGTACGATTTCTAAAATACAAATTCTTATATATTATATGAGAGCGATCTTCAAAAGGTTTTATAAAAATTTTAAAACCTGATTTTTCCCCATCAATTGGTATCAGAGCCATCTCATATTAATATATAAGAATTTCGTATGAAATTAATCTTGAAATTTATGTATTAGAGTGGCACAATTTATTCAGATATATATTATTTGTTTAATATATGAATAAAACATGTTTTGGTTTATCTTAATTCATGATTAGATTTTCCGTTGTATTTTTCTTTGGATCTGTAACAAGAGGGGTGGTTTTTTATCACCATGTTTCCCTCTTGATTTATTTTTACTGTTATAGAATTTTTGTAAGCCAAAATTGGCCTAGGAAATTTGTAAATTAATCTCGGATTTTCAAGATCGGAGCGACGGTGGCAGGAAATTTTGAGAGAGGCAACCAGCAGCGCACGGCCAGCAGCACATGCTGCCAGCAAGCGCGCGCTGCACGCGCAGCGGCAGCAGTGCGCGGCTCGCAGCCCACGCTGCCAGCAGCCAGCGCGTGCTGCTCGCGCAGCCAGCAACGCACGCTATGCGTGCAGCAGCTAGCGCACGCTCGCGTGCAACAGCCAGCACACGCAGCAGGCAGCGCGAGCAGGAGCTTTCCGTGCAGCGCGAGGGAGGTGTTTGGCACGTTTCCAGTGTGACGGCGGCAGCAAATCGGCGTCGGAGATGCGTGAACAGTCGCTGCCCTTTGTGGAGATGACGGCTGGGGAAGATGAAAGAAAGAAAAATATGATTTTAGGGTTTCATGGTTTTTATCATGGAGGTCCCTATGGTTTCATAAGTTTTCTTTTGGGCAGAAATGTTTTACTTTTTTGTGTTTAAATCCAAAAATATTTTTGGGCTTAAAGAATCCTAGTTTTAGGCCCAATTAAAATTTGGGCTTAATGGATTAAAATGCATAGATAAAATTGAACACATTAAATTTATTTTTGGTCCAAAAGTTTTATTTTAATAAAAAAAAATTATTTATTTTCTTTCAAAATTAAAATTGGACCAATTATAAATTTAAAAGCCTAATTTTTCCTAGTCCATTAACAAAGACAAGATTATGAAAGATGGACATTGACAAGAAGCCCAATGAAGATTAGGCTTAAGGTTAATGTATTTTTCATTATTAGGAAAGCCATGAATTAAGATTATTTAATTTTTTTTCTATATGTTATGTTTTGTATGATAACATGCTATGATAACATGTCATATAGAATAGGTAGTGCCACTCTATGCATAATGATACATGTCATTCATTAATAATGAATCTCATTATATTGTTTGAAATTTATACATGCTTAATAATATTTGATATCATCTAGATAATATTATAGGAAGCATGCAATTAACAATATGTATGTTTTAAAACGGAAAAACCAATTTTAAAATATTGAGTGGGAGAGGGAAAATTCAAGATAATTTTCCCACGGGCTCCATTGTTAGTTCAATAATAAAATTATATATATACCTCGACTTCATGATACGGTGTTGCTCCATTCGGAGGGTATATATATTAGATATTTTATTTGATGAACTTCTTCAAAGATAAAATTGAAATATTTTTCAATCGATTGTTCACCCCAACGGTGACTATTGATATGAAAAATACGTAGATTGAAACAATGGTTATACACTTAACTAAAATTTGTTATTAACCTTCCCAACGAAGCTCTGTTAACAAATTTAGGCCCAAAAAGATAACGATAATTATTTATCATGTCTCTACATGAAAGTAAATAATCCAATGGGTAATTGGGTCTAGTAAGTATAGACATGACTTCCCCACCGGATAGCTTGTCAAAGCAGAACTAGATTATCGTTACAATAAATTAAAATGCATTTATGGTTTTTTGCATTTTTGTCATTTATTGTGAATATTGTTTCAAAGTATTTATGCATGTTTATTTTATTTTTTTCAGAAAATATCTTCCATCAACCCATTATTAATTATCCTTGTTAAAAATGAACTCACTGGCGAAAATTATTTAGATTGGAAACGCAATCTAATTTAATATTCTCACTGCTAAGGGAAGCAAATATGTGTTGACCCAGCCTTGTCCTCCTGAACCATCGTTATACGATTATAGAAATCAGAGGGAGCCTTATGAGAAATGGTGCGAAGCTAACAAAATGGCTAAGCGCTATATATTGGCTTCGATTTCTGTGGAACTGCATAAGAAACATCGGAGCATGGAAACAGCCACTGAAATTATGGCTAGTCTTCATCAGATGTTTGGGCAAAATACCCATTTTGCCAGAGAAGCAGCATTAAAACGTATTACTGATACTAAGATGGAAGAGGGAACAAAAGTTCGTGATCATGTCCTTAAAATGATGGACTATTTGAATGGGGTAGAGATTCATGGTGTTCAAATCAATGATAAATCAAAGATTAACATGGTGATTGAATCTTTACCTGATACATTCAAAGAGTTTAAGGTCAGCTATATCTTAAACAATAAAGATATGACCTTAATTGAATTAATGCACGAACTACATGCTATAGAAGAATTTTATAATAGCAGAAAACTTCCTGAAAAAGGATTTTCTTCAAGGCTTAAGTCGAAAGACAAGAATGAGCAAGCAAGAGTTGGGATCGGCAAACTGTCCATTAAAAGAAGTGGCAAGCCAAAAGGCAAGTGTTACAAATGTGGACAGAAGGGTCACTGGAAGAAAGATTGTCCTAAGATTATTAAAATCAGGTATAGGAAATCTTTAAGCTTCCTAATTAGTTCATATTTCTATTGATTCATACAATAATGAATTCTAAGATAACTAATCTTATTTGTAATTCATTTATTTGGTTTTCAGGAAACCAAGAGATTAAGTGAAGAAAGCTTCAAACAGCAGTTGAGGACGTGCTAGTTTATATCAATTGAAAGACTAGATCAATTTTACAAGACTTTAGTTTTGATATTTGTCTTTATTTTTTCCAAATATTAGAGGAATTTAATTTCGGTGCCTTGTTTTAATAAACAGGAGTACACTATTATTTATGGATCCTCTGCTTATTACTTATTTTGGCTATTTATAAAGACAATTTATATCATAGAAGTACATTGATCTATTCAAAGTAAGATATAATGATAAAAAGTATATACATTTATCTAAGAAAAGAAATGTTTCTTCTAACCAAAAATCACCTCTGATATTTATGCTTAAGTCATATAAACTATAATAAGATTTTAAGAAAATGATTAATAATAGACTTGTTGGCCTATTAAGATTGATCATTGTAACTCTATAAATCTTATTTAGAAAAGTAATATGATAAGGATGCTCTTTTTGAGCTAAAAGCATAACATTGTATTTGATGATTTAGCGCATACAAATGTATACGGACTAATCAGTTTACATGTTATAAGAGGTTATGAGTATTCAATCAATCTTGTTGATGAATATTCATTTTATTTATGTTTGTCTAAGTGCGTCATGATTCCATTGCTTTTGAAATTCAAAGGAGTACGTGGATAAGACAGAAGCAATTAGACAGGAACATAAAAGAACTTCGATATAATCGAAACAAAGAATATCTCTATGGAGAATTCAAGCACTATTTGGTTGTCAATAAACACTATGATACAAATAGTGTAATTAAATGGAGAAACAAGATTCTTTTGGATAAGACAAGATATATACTAAGTGGTTTATCATTTACCTTTTTTATTCCAGATACTAGTATTTGAAACTACAAAGTTTATTGAACTTAGTTTCATCTATCTCGGTGTCTATTACTCCAAGATATTATGAAAAAGTCACAAACATAGTTTGAGACACATTCGTATTTGGAGTTTACTAGAATCAGAGGTAGAGAAGATGGATTCATGTTCAGAAGCTTGCATGTTTTAGGTATCTTAAAGGAATAAGGGAAAGTTTGAATTATAGTCCTCAAGATAGGAATGTATTTATAGAAATATTATTTACTTTCTTTGAGGAAGACTATATATTGACTTATAACCTAAGAGTAAGGTAAAACTAGAGAAATAAAAGAGATCAGGTTGATGCTCAGCTTTCAACACCTGTTATAGAACAGGAAGAACAGCAACAACCAGCTGATCAATACAGGATTATCCGTGAACAACCATCACTTTTAGAACCTCGTCGTAGTAGGAGGGTAACTAGGTTACCTGCGAGATACATGCTTTTGGGAGAAACCTATACGGCTATCTCAGATGAACATGTACAAGATCCCACTAGTTACAACGAAACTCTAATAGATAGAGATGTTGAATTTTGAAAAAGGTCATGAATCAATAAATGCAATCTATGTATTCCAATAAAGTCTGGGAACTTGTAGAGGCGCCAAATGGGGTAAAACCTATAGGGTGCAAGTGGATCTACAAGAGAAAAAGAGGAGTAGACGGAAAGGTGGAAACATTTAAAGCAAGATTAGTAGCCGAAGGGTTTACTCAGAAAGAAGGAATCAATTATAAGGAAACCTTTTCTCCGGTTGCTATGCTTAAATCCATCAGGATTCTGCTCTCCATTACTGCAGTGCTAGATTATGAAATTTGGCAAATGGATGTCAAGACTGCCTTTCTTAACGGGCATCTTGAAGAAAACATCTACATGCAGCAACCAGATGGATTTATACAAAAGGCCAAGAACACATGGTATGTAAGTTGCAGAGATCCATTTATGGATTGAAGCAAGCATCCCGGTCATGGAACATCAGATTTGATCAAGCGATAAAATCGTTTGAATTCATTCAGAACATTGATGAACTATGTGTGTACAAGAAAATTCAAGAAAAATTTGTAACCTTCCTAATTCTTTCTGTAGACGATATTTTTCTAATTGGAAACGATATAGGAGTGTTGACTACAATAAAGAGTTGGTTAGCAAAACAATTTGATATGAAAGACCTGGGAGAGGCAAGTTATATTCTTGGTATCAAGTTACTACGAGACCGGAAGAATAAAACTTTAGCCTTGTCTCAAGCGGTCTATATCGATAAGATATTGGCTAGATTTAGCATGGAAAATTCCAAGACTGGTTTATTACCATTCAGACATGGAATTACATTCTCTAAGTATCAATCACCTAAAACATCTGAAGAGATAGAGAGAATGAGACGAGTTCCCTATGCAACAGCTGTGGGAAGTCTCATGTATGCCATGCTTTGCACTAGACCAGACATCTGTTTTGCGATAGGGATGGTCAGTCTAATCCTGGACCTGAACACTGGACTGCAGTCAAGCATATAATGAAGTATCAGAAAAGAACTTGAAATTATATGCTTGTGTATTCTGGTGATAAACTTATTCTAGTGGGTTATACTAATTCTAATTTTTTGTCAGATAAGGATTTTAGAAAATCAACTTCCGGCTATGTGTTTACATTGGGAAGTGGAGCTATTAGTTGGATGAGTGTGAAATAATCTTGTATCACAGACTCAATAACTAAAGCTGAATATGTGGCTACATCTGAAGCTGCAAAAGAAGCTATATGGCTCCGCAAGTTCCTACGAAATCTTGAGGTGGTACCTGTTGTAACTGCACCCCTTAAACTATTTTGTGATAATGGTGGTGCGGTAGCTCAATCTAAGGAACCAAGGAACCACAAGAAACAAAACATATTGAAAGGAAGTATCATCTTATAAAGGAATAGTATAGAAAGGTTATATGAAAGTACCCCAAATGGCATTAGAGGCTAAATGTCAGATCTTATTACAATGGCCATTAGTGGGAAACCTTTATAACCTGCACTTAGAGCCCTAGAGCATGTGCAATAAGCCAGATATGCTTTGAGAGCTAGTGGGAGATTGTTGGGAAACTATGCTCTTTAAAAGCATATGTGTTTATTTAATTGTAATAAATAATTTTTCTGATTAATAAAATAAATGAGGTATTTTATTCAAATATCTTAATTGCATTAATATTTGTATTAAAGTCCATTTAATCATATTATATGTATTTATGTGATCACCATGTGGATTCACAGAAGACATAAATACAAGTTATCTTATGATTAAATAAATTTAGTTCGCAGTTGATAAATAAAGTTGGACACTTTATTTAGGTATAGACTGTAATAAATTCATTGAATGATTTGTCTTAATCATGTATGAATTTATTGATGTAGTACGACTACATTGAACATGATCACATATGAGATTTAATTAACTTTTTAATAACTGTCAGACTTATTAAATCTCATAGGCGTTGATTTTACTGTAATCTTAATCTTGAGTTAATTATGATTTCATGATTGTGATTGTTACTTCATTTGAGTTACCAATGGGCACGACACATCCTTGTGGTCAAGATTACCCGATATCTTGGTGGGAGCAATTATGAGTATTGGAGTTATGGATTAACAATATAGAATTTGTACAACACATCTCTTGATAGGTTTTCGGTACTTGATCATAGAATTCTCTGGCCAGAGTGTGTCAACATATTTAGTATGTTGAAAATGATCATTAGAGAAAACCAGTAAGGATCAAGGAATAAGATGTTATTAAATTGATTGGACAGTTGAGATATCAATTTAATTAACGATGTGGTACAAAGGATTGTGCAGTAAAGAAATCAATGTGGCTTGGGACGAATTATTATTCGAGCATACAATTATGGAAGTCAGTTCCAATCTTTTAGTGGAGTAGATTTGGAATTAAATAATTGGGCTAGTTTAATTACATGCCTAATTATTGTAGCCACTATTGTATGTTCCCAAATGATCCCCGGGTTAGCTCATTTAATTGACTGCACCACTACTAGACTAATAAGCAAGATAACTAGCTATTTGGGTCAAAAGCCTAAATATATCATTTAGTGGGAAGCTCCATTTAATTAGCTTATGTGCAAGGGGCCTTATGTTATTTTACATGGTGAGCCCCCTACATAATGAAAAGGAACGTGAGTTTTATTTAGGGTATTATTTGGAGCCTAGGGTTTTCACTAAAGGGAGATATATAAGGATTATTTTCTCAAAAGAAAAAAGGTGAAGCCACTTTACACAGATTAGAGAATAAGATTTTTCTCTCTCTTGTTGAGAGAAAAATTTTCTCTTGCTAGTTGCTTTGGTAGTGATAAAGGCGCCCACACGTCAAGTGCAGATCGAACCTGAGTCATAAACTGGAAGATCATTGGTGACAGTTCGTGATCTAACAAGCGTGGTGGTGACGGATCGTGATCTAACAGGAGTGGTGGTGGCGGATCGTGATCTAGGAATCTAAATCACTTCAGCGTAAAAAGCCAACTCGGATTTTCAAGGTACGATTTCTAGAATACAAATTCTTATATATTATATGAGAGCGATCTTCAAAAGGTTTTATAAAAATTTTAAAACCTGATTTTTCCCCATCAACTTTACCATACAGCGAAAGCGAAGCGAAACTACAATCAACTACACAATTAAATATTATAACTTTTGGACACCGTCTTTGCACCAATAATCTTAACGAATCAGGAAATGTCATTCACTGTCCAGGTAAAAACTTAGATCAGGATAATCAAATGTATATGTATCTACCTAAAAATATCTGATAAAAATATGTTACATGTCAAGTGTTGGAACTTGTAACTTACGACTTTATATTGCAACATATATAGACACATACAATGCCTAGCAATGATGGTAGCCTAGAACAATTAATTGTTAGAAAAATGGCATAAAATGGCTATTTTGTGTCCAGCTTTAG
This sequence comes from Citrus trifoliata, assembly GCA_018350135.1. Taxonomy (NCBI): domain Eukaryota; kingdom Viridiplantae; phylum Streptophyta; class Magnoliopsida; order Sapindales; family Rutaceae; genus Citrus; species Citrus trifoliata. Next base: position 654,501 of record VKKW01000067.1, read on the forward strand.
GCAATATGAATATTGAAAAAATATACTTACATAAATGATTTGGAATCTTTCCCGTTAGCTCTTTGTAATGAATCATAAAAAGCTCAAATTGTTATTTCGGCTAATGAGAAATTAGATCTTAAATCCATTGATTTGAAAGAAAAAATGAAGGGAAAATTGGTAAATCCCACATTGAAAAGGTTACTAAGAACTAATGGTGTGTTTACTTCATGGAATAGTGAATGGGAATGAAGGAATGAGAATTAAACCTATGTTTACTTTGCAAAATATAATTTGGGAATGAGAATAAACGATGTGGGTCCCACACAATTTGGTAATAAGGAATGAGAATCCCATTCTCATGGAGGGTTGGGAATGAAAATGAGGGAATGAGAATGAAATATATGTTTACTTTTGTATCCCTCTAATTTTTTAATATTTTCCAAATTACCCTCATTCAAATCACAATTAATTTTATTATTTTAAATGTCATTAATAATAATAATAATTAAAATTTTAATAGAACCAGGTCGATTGTTCCAAAAACCTCAACCAACCACAAACTGTCAAGCTCCTCCCAGAAATTCAACTATAACGTCTACGCACACCCAGTTGCTATAATTGCAGCTTAATAACTACTCTGTAACGGGCGCATTAACTCATAATTAAAGGGGTACATTATACCGCAACGCATTGAAGATGGTATGATAATCCCGAATACTTATAAAAGTGTTGAAAAGTTCAGAGAATGGTGGACTCTCCTGAACAATTTTGATTCGTTTTTTATATTTATTTGAATTATTTCTTTATTAAAAAATATCAGAATTCATTTATTTATTTATTTTATCTATTTTTTCTCAAAAAGGTTCAATTACTAACTTAAGCGTCAGAGAGTTCACGCCAGAAAAACTTCCAGCACCTCTTACCGTACTTTGTGATTTCAGGTGTTTGCGAGTTATCTGCTAGTGATTGTAAGCCGCTTCCCCAACAAATAAATTTAACGCTGGTGCAGTTATCTGTGTTAAGTCGCTAACCGACTCAACTAGATTTCGGCATCAACAATAGTTTTCAAAAGTGTGATGAGTTATAAGTGTAGTTTATTACATTTGGTTTTTTTGTTAACATGTTCTAATAATTATGACTAAACTGAGCATAATAATGAGGAAATATCGTTTTCAAATATATGACTGTGTTATATAACCTCTGAAAATTACTACTGACCATTCTAATAGCATTCCCAAGTTGGCCTTTCAATCATAGGAAATTATTAAAATAGACTGCATGGTTTAACTAAAATCAGTGGATTAGATTTTGTTTATTTAATTATTATTTATCATCATCATAATCATTTTAAAACTTTAGACAAGTTGACAGGGTTATAGTTCATTTTATGCATACATGCCAATGTCGCTGCGGCGCTGATGTTTGTTTAGGGCTTTCTATCTTCAATATGGTGGAACGTTGAACCATGCAATGCCTCTTTTTATTTTGCTATGTATTTTCAACTGTCATGAAATTGAAGATTAACTGTAATATACGTGATAAAGCAAAATATGTATAAGCCACATATAAAATCAACAACCTCAAATCAAATTACGAAACATAAAATGTAATATATTAAACTCCATATGTTACATAAAAATGATCATAGCAGTACTCCTACGGAGCCACGTGTTGGGGAAAAATCAGGTTTTTAAATTTTTATAAAACCTTTTGAAGATCGCTCTCATATAATATATAAGAATTTGTATTCTAGAAATCGTACCTTGAAAATTCGAGTTGGCTTTTTCCGCTGAAGTGATTTAGGCTCTTAGATCACGATCCGCCACCACCACTCCTGTTAGATCACGATCCGTCACCACCACGCTTGTTAGATCACGAACTGTCACCAATGATCTTCCAGGTTATGACTCAGGTTCGATCTGCACTTGACGTGTGGACGCCTTTATCACTACCAAAGCAATTAGCACGAGAAAATTTTTCTCTCAATAATGGAGAGAAAAATCTTTTTCTCTGATCTGTATAAAGTGGCTTCACCATTTTCTTTTAGAGAAAATAAGCCTTATATATTTCCCTTTAGTGAAAACTCTAGGCTCCAAATCATGCCCTAAATAAAACTCACGTTCCTTTTTATTTTGTAGGGGACCCACCATGTAAAATAACATAAGGCCCCTTACACATAAGCTAATTAAATGGAGCCTCCCACTAAATGATATATTTAGGCTTTTGACCCAAATAGCTAGTTATCTTGCTTATTAGTCCAGTAGTGGTGCAGTCAATTAAATGAGCTAACCCGGGGATCATTTGGGAACATACAATAGTGGCTACAATAATTAGGCCTGTAATTAAACTAGCCCAATTATTTAATTCCAAATCTACTCCACTAAAAGATTGGAACTGACTTCCATAATTGTATGCTCGAATAATAATTCGTCCCAAGCCACATTGATTTCTTTACTGCACAATCATTTGTACCACATCGTTAATTAAATTGATATCTCAACTGTCCAATCAATTTAATAACATCTTATTCCTTGATCCTTACTGGTTTTCTCTAATGATCATTTTCAACATACAAAATATGTTGACACACTCTGGCCAGAGAATTCTATGATCAAGTGCCGAAAACCCATCAAGAGATGTGTTGTACAAATTCTATATTGTTAATCCATAACTCCAATACTCATAATTGCTCCCACCAAGATACCGGGTAATCTTGACCACAAGTATGTGTCGTGCCCATTGGTAACTCAAATGGAATAACAATTACAATCATGAAATCATAATTAACTCAAGATTAAAATTACAGTAAAACCAATGCCTATGAGATTTAATAAGTCTGACAGTTATTACAAAGTTAATTAAATCTCATATGTGATCCTGTTCAATGTAGTCGCACTACATCAATAAATTCATACATGATTAAGACAAATCATTCAATGAATTTATTACAGTCTATACCTAAATAAAGTGCCCCACTTTATTTATCAACTGTGAACTAAATTTATTTAATCATAAGATAACTTGTATTTATGTCTTCTGTGAATCCACATGGTGATCACATAAATACATATAATATGATTAAATGGACTTTAATACAAATATTAATGCAATTAAGATATTTGAATAAAATACCTCATTTATTTTATTAATCAGAAAAACTGTTTATTACAATTAAATAAACACATATGCTTTTAAAGAGCATATTTTCCCAACAATCTCCCACTAGCTCTCAAAGCATATTTGGCATCTCACGCATGCCCATGGATTCTAAGTGCAAGTTAAAAGGTTTCCCAGGTATGGCCTTAGTAAAAGTTTCTGCCAAGTTTTGCTGTGACGCAATCTGAGTAACCTCCACATCACCTCTCTGCACTATATCCCTTAAAAGATGATACTTCCTCTCAATATGTTTTTGTTTCTTGTGGTTCCTTGGTTCCTTAGATTGAGCTACCGCACCACTATTATCGCAAAATAGTTTAAGGGGTGCAGTTACAGCAGGTACCACCTCAAGATCTTGTAGGAACTTGCGGAGCCATACAGCTTCTTTTGCAGCTTCGGATGCAGCCACATATTCAGCTTCAGTTGTGGAGTCTGCGATACAAGATTGTTTCACACTCCTCCAACTAATAGCTCCACTTCCCAATGTAAACACATAGCCGGAAGTTGATTTTCTGGAATCCTTATCTGACATAAAGTCAGAATTAGTATAACCCACTGGAATGAGTTCATCACCAGAATACACAAGCATATAATTTTTAGTTCTTTTCAGATACTTCATTATATGCTTGACCGCAGTCCAGTGTTCAGGTCCAGGATTAGATTGATATCTACTAACCATCCCTACCGCAAAACAGATGTCTGGCCTAGTGCAAAGCATGGCATACATGAGACTTCCCACAGCTTCTGCATAGGGAACTCGTCTCATTCTCTCTATCTCTTCAGATGTTTTAGGTGATTGATCCTTAGAGAATGTAATTCCATGTCTGAATGGTAATAAACCAGTCTTGGAATTTTCCATGCTAAATCTAGCCAATATCTTATCGATATAGACCGCTTGAGACAAGGCTAAAGTTTTATTCTTCCGGTCTCGAAGTAACTTGATACCAAGAATATAACTTGCCTCTCCCAGGTCTTTCATATCAAATTGTTTTGCTAACCAACTCTTTATTGTAGTCAATACTCCTATATTGTTTCCAATTAGGAGAATATCGTCTACATAAAGAATTAGGAAGGCTACAGATTTTTCTTGAATTTTCTTGTACACACATGGTTCATCAATGTTCTGAATGAATCCAACCGATTTTATCGCTTGATCAAATCTGATGTTCCATGACCGGGACGCTTGCTTCAATCCATAAATGGATCTCTGCAACTTACATACCATGTGTTCTTGGCCTTTTTGTATAAATCCATCTGGTTGCTGCATGTAGATGTTTTCTTCAAGATGCCCGTTGAGAAAGGCAGTCTTGACATCCATTTGCCAAATTTCAAAATCTAGCACTGCAGCAATGGAGAGCAGAATCCTGATGGATTTAAGCATAGCAACCGGAGAAAAAGTTTCCTCATAATCGATTCCCTCTTTCTGAGTAAACCCTTTGGCTACTAATCTTTCTTTAAATGTTTCCACCCTTCCGTCTACTCCTCTTTTTCTCTTGTAGATCCACTTGCATCCTATAGGTTTTACCCCATTTGGTGCCTCTACAAGTTCCCAGACTTTATTGGAATACATAGATTCCATTTCTTAATTCATGGCCTTTTTCCAAAATTCAACATCTCTATCTATTAGAGCTTCGTTGTAACTAGTGGGATCTTGTACACGTTCATCTGAGATAGCCGTATAGGTTTCTCCCAAAAGCATGTATCTCGCAGGTAACCTAGTTACCCTCCCACTACGACGAGGTTCTAAAAGTGATGGTTGTTCAGGGTTAATCCTGTGTTGATCATCTGGTTGTTGCTGTTCTTCCTGTTCTGTAACAGGCATTGAAAGCTGAGCATCAACCTGATCACCTGACAGTTCTTCAAGTATTACCTTACTCTTAGGTTTGAGGTTATTCATATAGTCTTCCTCGAGGGAAGTGAAATGTGTGCTCACTATCACTTTCCTATCTTGAGGACTATAAAATAAACCTCCCCTTGTTCCTTTGGGATACCCCACAAACATACAAACCTCAGAACGTGAATCCATTTTGTCTGCCTTTGGTTTCAGCACATGTGCTGGTGATCCCCAAATACGGACATGTCGTAAACTTGGTTTGCGACCTGACCATAATTCTATTGGGGTTTTAGGCACTGACTTAGATGGAACTAAGTTCAAAAGGTAAACTGCAGTTTCCAGTGCTAGTCCCCAAAAAGAGATTGGTAATGACGAATAACTAAGCATAGATCTCACCATATCCAAAAGAGTTCTATTTCTTCTTTCAGCTACCCCATTTTGTTGTGGTGTTCCCGGGGCAGTCAATTGAGATATAATCCCATTTTCAACCAGATACTCTTTGAAATCTCCTGAGAGAAATTCACCACCTCGATCAGATCGAAGTTTCTTTATGTTCTTATCTAATTGCTTTTCTGTCTCAGCCCTATACTCTTTGAATTTCTCAAGAGCTTCAGACTTATGACGCATCAGATAAACATAACCGTATATTGAGTAATCATCAGTAAAAGTGATGAAATACTCATAACCTCCTCGAGCTTGTACATTGATTGGTCCACATACATCTGTATGTACCAATTAAAGTGGTACTGTTGCACGTACTCCTTTGGCCGAGAATGGCCTTTTGGTCATTTTCCCTTCTAAACAGGATTCACAGAGTGGCAATGATTTATTTTCTAATAGACCCAAGAGCCCATCTTTGATCATTCTCTGTATCCTATTTTGGTTTATATGACCCAAGCGTAAATGCCAGAGGTAACATTGGTTGGAAGAAATATTTCTTTTCTTAGATAAATGTGTATGCTCATCATTATTTATCACTGTGTCATGCATAGAATGGATCATTGGACTTAAATGATATAAATTATCTTCCAATGTACCAGAACAAATAAGTCTCTTATTATGAAAAATAAAAACAGAGGATCCAAAATTTACAGTGTACCCTTGCTTTGACAAACAAGCTACTGAAATTAAATTCCTCTTAATGTCTGGAACATAAAGACAATTATTCAAAACTAAAGTCTCATTATTAAAAGATAATAAAACAGATCCAGTCTTCACTGCTGACACGAACTGTCCTGTCCCTAACTGCAGCTTGACGCTTCCTTCACTTATTTTCTTGGTTTCCTAAAACCAATAAAGTGAATTACAAATATGATTAGTTGCTCCTGAATCCAACACCCAAGTGTCAATAGGATTCTGAACTAAACAGGCCTCAATTACAAAAAGATTTCCCATACCTGATTTCACAATCTTAGGGAAATTCTTTTTCCAGTGACCTTTCTGTCCACACTTGAAGCATTTGCCTTTCGGCTTGCCATCTTGCTTGGTAGACGGTCTCTTTTTCCCAGCTTTCTTCTTACCTTTGCCTTTCGGCTTAGGCCCAGAAGATGAACCTTTTTCAGTAATATTTATGCTTCCCAGAGATTTCTCAGCACGATAGATCTCTTCAGCAGAATGGAGTTCGGTCATCAATTCAGTTAAGGTCATGTTTCTTTTGTTCATGTTATAATTGACCTTAAACTCCTTGAATGTTTCTAGCAGAGATTCTAGCACCATGTCAATCTTTGAGTTATCATCGATTTGTGCTCCCTGAATCTCAGCCTCATTCAAATAGTCCATCATTTTGAGGACATGATCACGAACTCTTGTGCCCTTCCCCATTTTACTGTTCATAATTCCTTTCAGCGCTGCTTGTCTCGCAGAGCGAGTACTCTGCCCGAACATCTGTTGGAGACTATCTATTATTTCAGTGGCAGTCTCCAAGTTATGATGTTTGGTCTGCAGAATATTAGAAATCGAGGCTAAAATGTAGCACTTTGCCATTTCATTGGCCTTTTGCCATTTCTCATAAAGCCTCCTCTGATTTCTATGAGCATCATCCGCTGGAACTGGGGGGCATGGCTGGGTTAAGAAATATTTATAATTTTCAGCAGTCAGGACAATGAATAGATTTCTTTTCCAATCTATATAGTTCTCTCCAGTGAGTTTGTTTTGACTCAGAATAATAGTAAGTGGGCTCAGGGAAGACATTTTCTGAAAAATAAAACATCCATGCATAAATAATTTGAAATAATATTTACAATAAATGACAAAAATGCATAAAACCATAAATGCATTTTAATTTATTGTAACGATAATCTAGTTCCGCTTTGACAAGCTATCCGGTGGGGAAGTCATGTCTATATTTACTAGACCCAATTACCCATTGGATTATTTACTTTCATGTAGAGACATGATAAATAATTATCGTTATCCTTTTAGGCCTAAATTTGTTAACAGAGCTTCGTTGGGAAGGTTAATAACAAATTTTAGTTGAGTGTATAACCATTGTTTCAATCTAGATATTTTTCATATCAATAGTTACCGTTGGGGTGAACAATCGATTAAAAAATATTTCAATTTTATCTTTGAAGAAGTTCATCAAATAAAATATCTAATATATATACCTTCCGAAGGGAGCATCACCGTATCATGAAGTCGAGGTATATATATAATTTTATTATTGAACTAACAATGGAGCCCGTGGGAAAATTATCTTGAATCTTCCCTCTCCCACTCAATATTTTAAAATTGGTTTTTTTTCTTTTTAAAACATACATATTGTTAATTGCATGCTTCCTATAATATTATCTAGATGATATCAAATATTATTAAGCATATGCCAATTTCAAACAATATAATGAAATTCATTATTAATGAATGACATGTATCATTATGCATAGAGTGTCACTATCTATTCTATATGACATGTTATCATGGCATGTTATCATCCAAAACATAACATATAGAAAAATAATTAAATAATCTTAATTCATGGCTTTCCTAATAATGAAAAATACATTAACCCTAAGCCTAATCTTCATTGGGCTTCTTGTCAATGTCCATCTTCCATAAGCTTGTCTTTGTTAATGAACTAGGGGAAATTGGGCTTTTAAATTTATAATTGGTTCAATTTTAATTTTTAAAGAAAATAAATAAATAATTAAAAAAATTACTAAAATAAAACTTTTGGACCAAAGATAAATTTAATATATTCAATTTTATCTATGCATTTTAATCCATTAAGCCCAATTGAAATTGAGCCTAAAACTAGGATTAATTAAGCCCAAAACTATGTTTGGACTTAAATGCAAAAAATTAAAATTTTCTGCCCACAAGAAACAAATATGAAACTATAGGGACCTCCATGATAAAAACCATGGAACCCTAAAATCACATTTTTCTTTTCCTCTTCTTCCCCAGCCGCCATCTCCACAAAGCAGTCACTGTTCATCCAAGTCCGACGCCGATTCAACCATTGCCACTTTGCCGGAAACGCACCCAAACGACGCCCTCCACTAGCAGCCTGTGCACGCGCGTCACAAGTCCTCGCCCGCGCTGATGGTAGCGCTGCTTGCAGCGTTGCAGCGCGCGCTGCTGGCAGCATGTGCTGCTGGCCGCGCGCTGCTCGCGCAGCAGCGTGTGCTGCTGGCCGCTCGCTGCTGCGTGCACTGGTTCGTTGCTGCAGTTTCCAGCAAGTTTCCGTAATTTTCCAGTGATGATTCTTCATTGATTTACAAATTCTCAACGCAAATTTTGGCTTACAAAATTTTAATTACATTAAAATAAATCAAGAGGGAAACATGGGGATAATAAACCACCCCTCTTGTTACAGATCCAAACGAAAAATACAGATGAATATCTAACCATGAATTAAGACAAATCATAAACATGCTTTATTCATATATTAATCAAATAATATATATCTGAATAAAATGTGCCACTCTAATACATAAATTTCAAGATTAATTTCATACGAAATTCTTATATATTAATATGAGATAGCTCTGATACCAATTGTTGGGGAAAAATCAGGTTTTTAAATTTTTATAAAACCTTTTGAAGATCGCTCTCATATAATATATAAGAATTTGTATTCTAGAAATCGTACCTTGAAAATTCGAGTTGGCTTTTTCCGCTGAAGTGATTTAGGCTCTTAGATCACGATCCGCCACCACCACTCCTGTTAGATCACGATCCGTCACCACCACGCTTGTTAGATCACGAACTGTCACCAATGATCTTCCAGGTTATGACTCAGGTTCGATCTGCACTTGACGTGTGGGCGCCTTTATCACTACCAAAGCAACTAGCACGAGAAAATTTTTCTCTCAATAATGGAGAGAAAAATCTTTTTCTCTGATCTGTATAAAGTGGCTTCACCATTTTCTTTTAGAGAAAATAAGCCTTATATATTTCCCTTTAGTGAAAACCTTAGGCTCCAAATCATACCCTAAATAAAACTCACGTTCCTTTTTATTTTGTAGGGGACCCACCATGTAAAATAACATAAGGCTCCTTACACATAAGCTAATTAAATGGAGCCTCCCACTAAATGATATATTTAGGCTTTTGACCCAAATAGCTAGTTATCTTGCTTATTAGTCCAGTAGTGGTGCAGTCAATTAAATGAGCTAACCCGGGGATCATTTGGGAACATACAATAGTGGCTACAATAATTAGGCCTGTAATTAAACTAGCCCAATTATTTAATTCCAAATCTACTCCACTAAAAGATTGGAACTGACTTCCATAATTGTATGCTCGAATAATAATTCGTCCCAAGCCACATTGATTTCTTTACTGCACAATTCTTTGTACCACATCGTTAATTAAATTGATATCTCAACTGTCCAATCAATTTAATAACATCTTATTCCTTGATCCTTACTGGTTTTCTCTAATGATCATTTTCAACATACAAAATATGTTGACACACTCTGGCCAGAGAATTCTATGATCAAGTGTCGAAAACCCATCAAGAGATGTGTTGTACAAATTCTATATTGTTAATCCATAACTCCAATACTCATAATTGCTCCCACCAAGATACCGGGTAATCTTGACCACAAGTATGTGTCGTGCTCATTGGTAACTCAAATGGAATAACAATTACAATCATGAAATCATAATTAACTCAAGATTAAGATTACAGTAAAACCAATGCCTATGAGATTTAATAAGTCTGACAGTTATTACAAAGTTAATTAAATCTCATATGTGATCCTGTTCAATATAGTCGCACTACATCAATAAATTCATACATGATTAAGACAAATCATTCAATGAATTTATTACAGTCTATACCTAAATAAAGTGCCCCACTTTATTTATCAACTGTGAACTAAATTTATTTAATCATAAGATAACTTGTATTTATGTCTTCTGTGAATCCACATGGTGATCACATAAATACATATAATATGATTAAATGGACTTTAATACAAATATTAATGCAATTAAGATATTTGAATAAAATACCTCATTTATTTTATTAATCAGAAAAACTGTTTATTACAATTAAATAAATACATATGCTTTTAAAGAGCATATTTTCCCAACACCACGCTCATCACGAGTCGTATCCTAAAGTTAAAATTAATAATAATAAAAAATCCCCCAATGGGAAAAACACAGATAGTATCAAAACAAGAACCCACGAATATAATTTATTAATATACTTCTACAGAGAACCATATGAAGCTCCTGAAAGCATTTGATGACGATGAAATTTAAGGATTGGTGGTTGAGTGAGTTGGGATCTCCTTTGGAATATTCGGGATGGCGGGAAATGTGGGCTTAGGAAGCTCAGGTAGATGAGGGAAAGAAGGCAATTCAGGCACCTTGGGCAATTCAGGCACTTTGGGCAACTCAAGCTTTGGAAGTTCAGGTACTTCGGGCTCTTTTGGCATCTCAGGCACTTTGGGCAACTCAGGCTTTGGAAGTTCAGGTACTTCAGGCTCTTTTGGCACCTCAGGTTTCGGAATCACTGGCAATTCAGGTTCTTTTGGCAACTCAGGCTTTGGAATCTCAGGTAATTCAGGTTTCTTCGGTAGTTCTGGCTTTGGAATCTCTGGTAATTCAGGTTTTTTAGGTAGCTCAGGCTTTGGAATTTGTAGTAGTTCAGGTTTTGGTAACGGTGGCAATTCAACCTTAGGCAATTCAGGCTTGGGTATTTCTGGAACTGTTGCCTCTAGAAGATGGCGAGCAGTGATCAAATCAATGTTAAAGCTCATTGACGATAAAGCGACTAGCAAAAGTGGTAGTATAACGGATGAGAAAGAGAAGGATGCCATGGTTGAACTATTGCCGAATAAGGCTATAAGACATGAAACATATATTGTGTTGCGGTAATAACAATCAAAAGAGAAGGGATCAAATGTGTTTATGCATTGATTTCATGTGTTATGAGGCTTTTATAGGTGTGGCGAAGCGTAGAATAGAGGGTTTCAAGATTGGGTAGGTATGACTAAAATAGTAAAATATAAATAAATTAAGCTTGGGTTGGTACTTGGTAAGAAATTTATGTCTTGTTAGTTCATCAACCTCTCACTTCTGCTAATTCCACGTACGTCATAACGATTATATATCATTCTATAATATGCTTATAAGCAATTATATTGCAATTAATTGTTATATGAAGGGATTATTCATTATCTTTTCATAAATCCCCTGTGAAAGAAAAAAGGTAAATGGTTAAAAATAATAACCTCTGAATGATTATTTTATTCAATACTTTTCTGCAAATTATTTAAGATTATTGAAGCCAGTTCCTATGGTAAGGAACGGCCTTTCTAAGGCTCAAACCTTGAGTTCGAATTTTAATGTATGCCTGAGTTAATAATAAAAAAAATTAACATTATTTTATAACTTTGTGGTCATATATGTCATAAAACACCTACTGACATAAGCTTCCCTTCTCGAAAACAAACTAATACGTAATTGAATTTCATTTCCTAATGGATGTTAACAGCGATATGCCGTTTCTCTTATTCCCATCTTTTCCACTTCAATTAATTTATCAGATTGTCTTCTTCTTGTATTTGAGTGCCTGATTAACTAGTTGTTGTGGTTGGAAGCATATGTTATCCATTATGCATTGAATAGTTTCAAACGTTGTGGTTGGTCAAATGTGTTTCATCAATATTAATCATAAACAAGTCAAAAGGATATTTACGTACGAATTCTTTTGTTTAGTTATGTGATATTGTGTTAAAAAGATGAAGATCAACGTCGTGTCATTTGATGATATTTTATATAAGATCTCAGTTTGCTGGCCACAATTTTGAATGAAGCTTGACCAAACGACATCCTTTAGTATATAGCTAAACTGCAATCAACTGTACAATTAAATATTAGGACTTGGGACACCGTCTTTTCGCCAATAATCTTAACGAATTATGTAAAAGTCAATTACCAATTTATATTTTCTTAGGTAAAAGTGTTGAACATGTGCATGTACGTGGCAAACAATTGCATGTGGTTTGCATGCAACTTTTGACTCTTCTCATAAAATTGTTAAGTAAAAGGGAGACATAAGTAAGTGAGAGGAATATAACTTTTGACTTTAGCACCAAAGTAGAAAGTTGAGAGAAATTTTATATTTTTTTAATGCCCACATTTTTAGGCATTACTTGGCCTATAAATAGAGGCATCATTTGCCCTCTTGAATTATCTCATTTTCTCTAGTTCGAGTGAGAGTGCCAAGAGATATAAGTTGAGAGTGTTGAGAACTTTGTGCTCTAGTTCTAGTGTTTTTGAGAGTTTGGGTATATGAGGATTTTGGGTTGTGAGACAAAAATACTATCATACTTGTAACTCATTTTTACTAGTAAAATATTTCTTTCTGTCTTCGCATGTGGATGTAGGATAAAAGCCGAACTACGTAAATTCTGGTGTTCCTGTATGATCATTATTTTTTAATTTCACTTTAATTAAGTGTCTGCTTCACCTACTGAATTTTCCCAACAAGTGGTATCAGAGCCATTGACTGCATTTTTTTGGAGTCGAGTACTGTTCACGTATACAATATTATTCACGTATATGACACTATTCACACGAAACGATGGGAGCGATCAAAGAATTCTACGGTGCAAGGCAGGTAATTGTGTAGTCTTGTACATATCTAGGAAAGTTCAGTCATAACGGCAATACGAGTTTAAAGAGTTTGGATTTTAAGTGGGATCGTTGTGACCCCTCTAGTCTTTCTTAGGAACTTTCCTGATGTGCATTTTCACATGTATGATTACTCATAACTATTCAAGGAGGTACACTAACTTGTGTGCGGTGTTACAAAAATGACAACAAAGTTTGAAATTAAAAAGTTAAACGGGAGCAATTTCTCGTTATGGAAAATGAAGATGCGGGCAATCTTGAGGAAAAATAATTGCCTAAAAGCAATTGGGGAAAGACCTGCAAAAATCACTAGTGAGAAATGGAATGAATTGACAGCAATGCAATTGTTGATCTACTCCTGGGACTCAGATGGGGTGTTATCTAGTGTGGCGGAGGAAAAAACAATGAAGGGTATTTGAGATACTCTAACAAAACTGTACGAGACCAAGTCACTATACAACAATATCTTCTTGAAGAGGAGACTCTATACTTTTTGAATGGCGGTAACCACAACGATGAGCGACCATATCAACACTCTTAAAACTCTATTTTCACAACTTACGACGTTGGGCATAAAATAGAGGAAATTGAACGTGCAGAGCCTATACTTCAAAGTTTACCTAACTCGTATGATCAACTCATCATTAACTTTACGAGCAATATTTTTACCGAGTGTTTTGTTTTTGATGATGTTGCGGCCTCTCCATTTGAATAAGAGAGTAGGTGCAATAACTAGGAGAACAAGTAAGCAAGTTCGCTGCAAGTAGAAGCACTAACGATGGTGAGAGTGAGATTAGCGGAACGTGGTCCTCGTAGGAGTCACAATCATTGTAGATCAAGAAGTAAGAAGAAAATCATATGCTACAAATGTGGCAAAATAGGACATGTCAAGAAAGAGTGTTAGAGTTAACAAAAGAGAAGAGAGAGTAAAGATTTTGAGTCATCAAATACTTAGGGGTGTGTAGTAAGTACCTCAGATGATGGTGACATTTTATACAATGAGGCAGTTATGGTTGCAGAAAGCAGAAAACAATTATCTGACGTCTGGCTTATAGACTCAAGAGCTACTAGCACATGACCTCTCGAAGAAAATAGTTCCACAAATATAATCCTATCTTAGGAGGATCTGTATGTATGGGTGATGATCATACCTTGGAGACTACTAGTGTTGGTTCTATCAAAATAAAAATGTTTGATGGTATAGTTTGCACTATTCAGGAGGTATGTCATATCAAAGGCATGAAAAAAAAAATCTATTGTCTTTCGGACAAATAGCCAGTTTTGGTTGTAAAACTTAGGTGGAAAATGGGATCACAAAGATTGTCGGAAGTGTGTTTGTATTGCTGAAGGCGGAAAAGATCAGTGTTAATTTATTCATACTTAAAGGGGAAACACTGCAAGAAGCTAATGCTTGTGTTGCGTCAAAGAGAGAATAATTGGTGATGATGTAGCATCTTAAACTTGACTACATGTCGAAACAAGGTTTGAAGATTCTCTTTGGGCAGAAGTTGCTTTCAGGGCTTAAATAGGTAAACTTATCGCTTTGTGAGCATTGTGTTACAAGTAGGCAACATAGATTAAAGTTCAGCAGATCTGACACCATAACTAAATGCATTCTAGATTTGCTTCATTATGATGTTTGGGAATTGCCGGATAAGTCCTTCGAAGGTTCAAAGTACGTGATGACTTTTATTGATGAATAGTCCAAGCGATGTTAGGAGTATCGAATCAAGAAAAAGTCAGATGCATTTCCAGTGTTGAAAGAATACAAAACGCAAGTCGAACCAAAGTGGAAGTTGAGAGAAATTTTATATTATTAGCATTGTTGATTTTTGGGCATTGCCTGACCTATAAATAGTGGCTTCATTTACCCTCCAATCATCCCATTTTCTCCAATTCAAGTGAGAGTGCCAAGAGGCGCAAGTTGAGAGTGTTGAGAGCTTTGAGCTCTAGTTCTATTGTTTTTTAGAGTTTGCGTATATTGGGGTTTTGGGTTATGAGACAAAACACTACAACATTTGTAACTCTTTTTCACTAGTAAAATATTTCCTTTTGCCCTTACCCGTAAATGCAGGTTAAAAGTTGAACCACGTAAATTCTAGTGTTCCTGTATGATCATTATTTTTCAATTTCATTTTAATTGTGTGTCTACTTCACCCACACAATTTTTCCCAACAAAAAGCTCGAATCAGGATAATCAAATGCACATGTGTGTACTTAAAAAAGTCAGACACAAATCACGTGTCAAGTGCTAGAACTTGAGCCTAAAATAATTAATTTCATTTTATTATTACTTTGTTTTTTAATATTAATACTAGCTAGTTTTATATAATTCACTTTTGCTCCTTTTTTCATGTCCTTGTTAGAATTGATCAATTGAGTTACTAACTTCTGTCCTTATCTGGTATCAATGTAAGCTCTTTCTATAATTTATTCATTTTTTTTGTAACTCTCTCTGTAATTTAATCATTTGTTTTATGGACCTTGTGTAATGGGGATATTTCGTCTCAAATGAGAATATTTATTCTGCAAAAAACCATTTATAAAAGTTGTAAATGTAGTTCAGGATGGATTAGTTTCATATTAAACATTAGTGACAGCTCTAGTCTAAAAGTCACGTAAACATTCCTATTTTGGGCACGTAGCTCTTCACGGTTTGTTGTTGGACAAAATCATAACCGACTGTGTGGTCAAAGGGAGCAAATAAATCTGATTTTTCTCCCCTTAATGATCAGATAAAGGGTCGTCCTAGTTTATTTTACTAAAATATCACTGTCGCTGCGGTGCTGAAGTTTGTTTAGGTCTTTCTAGCTTCGAATGCTGAAACGTTCGGCAATACACAAAACAAAAAGATGTCTCTTTAATTTATTTCTCTGTACATTTTAAATTCATAAAAAATTAAATACCAATTTAATCGATGTGACAAAGCAATCATCATCATTTTAAACCTTAGACAAGGAGACAGTGCCGTAGTTC
Organism: Citrus trifoliata; assembly: GCA_018350135.1. Lineage (NCBI taxonomy): Eukaryota > Viridiplantae > Streptophyta > Magnoliopsida > Sapindales > Rutaceae > Citrus > Citrus trifoliata. The sequence continues at coordinate 670,543 of VKKW01000067.1, forward strand.
ATTTTACGTATATATATATATATATCAATGCTGCTGCGATGCTGATGTTTGTTTAGTGAACGTAGAGCTTGAACCCTGCAGAGATATGAAATGTCTCTTTTATTTTGCTATACGTTTTCGACTAAAGTCAAAATGAAGATAAATGTAATATATGTCATAGAGCACATAAAATCAGAAACCTCAAATCAGACTGCTAAACCTAAAAGTACAATAAATATCACTCAATAGATTATGTAAAAATGAATACAACAGTACTCCTGTGGAGCCGAGCTCATCGCAAGTCGTATCCCAGACTTAAAAACAATAACAAAAAACTCCTCAAAAGTGAAAACACACAAATTTGGAAAGTCTCAAAACAAGAACCAGCAAATATAATTTATTAGTATACATCCAGATGAAGCTCGAGAAAGCATTTGGAGAAGATGAAATTTAAGGATTGGTGGTCGAGTGAGTTGGGATCTCCTTGGGAAGACTCGGGATGGCGGGAAATGTGGGCTTAGGAAGCTCAGGTAGATGAGGCAGAGACGGCAATTCGGGCACTTTGGGCAACTCAGGCTTTGGAAATTCAGGTACTTCGGGCTCTTTCGGCACCTCAGGCACTTTGGGCAACTCAGGCTTTGCAAGTTCAGGTACTTCGGGCTCCTTTGGCACCTCAGGCACTTTGGGCAACTCAGGCTTCGGATGTTCAGGTACTTCGGGCTCTTTTGGCACCTCAGGCACTTTGGGCAACTCAGGCTTCGGATTTTCAGGTACTTCGGGCTCTTTTGGCACCTCAGGCACTTTGGGCAACTCAGGCTTTGGAAGTTCAGGTACTTCAGGCTCTTTTGGCACCTCAGATTTCGGAATCTCTGGCAATTCAGGTTCTTTTGGCAACCCAGGCTTTGGAATCTCAGGTAATTCAGGTTTCTTCGGTAGTTCTGGCTTTGGAATCTCTGGTAATTCAGGTTTTCTAGGTAGCTCAGGCTTTGGAATCTCAGGTAATTCAGGCTTTGGAATTTGTGGTAGTTCAGGTTTTGGTAACGGTGGCAAATCAACCTTAGGCAATTCAGGCTTTGGTATTTCTGGAACTGTTGCCTCTAGAAGATGGCGAGCAGCGATCAAATTAATGTTAAAGCTCATTGACGATAAAGCGATTAGCAAAAGTGGTAGCATAACGAATGAGAAAGAGAAGGATGCCATGGTTGAACTATTGCCAAATAAGGCTATAAGACATGAAACATATATTGTGTTGCGGTAATAACAATCAAAAGAGAAGGGATCAAATGTGTTTATGCATTGATTTCACGTGTTATGAGGCTTTTATAGGTGTGGCGAAGCGTATAATAAAGGGTTTAAAGATTGGGTAGGTATGACTAAAATAGTAAAATATAAATAAATTAAGCTTGGGTTGGTACTTGGTAAGAAATTTATGTCTTGTTAGTTCATCAACCTCTCACTTCTGCTAATTCCACGTACGTCATAACGATTATATATCATTGTATAATATGTTATATAAGCAATTATATTGCGATTAATTGTTATATTAAGGGATTATTCATTATCTTTTCATATATCCCCTGTGAAAAAAAAGGTAAATGGTTAAAATAATAACCTCTGAATGATTATTTTATTCAATACTTTTCTACAAATTATTTAAGAATATTGACGCCAGTTCCTACGGTAAGGAACGGCCTTTCTAAGGCTCAAACCTTGAGTTCGAATTTTAATGTATGCCTGAGTTAATAATAATAAAAAAATTAACATTATTTTATAACTTTCTGGTCATATATATGTCATAAAACACCAAATGACATAAGCTTCGCTAAATTAAATCTTATTAATTAATTTATTTTTATTTTAATTTAAGAGTCAACCTTTTAGCATTTGTAGCTTTCCTTCTCGAAAACAAACTAATACGTAATTGAATTAATTTCCTAATGGATGTTAACAGCCACATGTCGTTTCTCTTATTCCCATCTTTTCCTCTTCAATTAATTTATCAGATTGTCTTCTCCTTGTATTTGAATGCTACAAGAAAGAAGATTGAAGGCTCTATGATTGAGATTTTAAGCCAGATTAACTATTTGTTGTGGTTGGAAGCACATGTTATCCATTATGCATTGGTTATTTTCAAACGTTGTCGTGGTTGGTCAAATGTGTTTCATCAATATTAATCATGAACAAGTCAAAAGCATATTTACGTACGAATCAACGTCGTGTCATTTGATCAGAGTTTATGTAAGATCTCCTGTTTGTTGGCCACAATTTTGATATGTAGTACTTGGGGCACCGTCTTTTCGCCAATAGTCTTAACGAATTATGTAAAAGTCAATTACCAATTTATATTTACTCTTGTCAAAGTGTTGAACATATATATGCATGTGGCAAACAATTGCATGTGGTTAGCATGCAACTTTTGACTCTCGTCATAAAATTATTGAGTAAGTGGGAGACATGAGTAAGTGAGACGAATATATCTTTGGACTTAGGCACCAAAGTAGAAGGTTCAGAGAAAATTTACATTATTTTAATGCCCACCATCCTTGATTTTTAGACATTACCTGGCCTATAAATAAAGGTTTCATTTGCCCTCTTGAATCATCTCATTTTCTCTGGTGAGAGTGAGAGTGCCAAGAGATGTAAGTTGAGAGTGTTGAGAGCTTTGTGCTCTAGTTCTAGTATTTTTCAAAGTTTCGGTATATTGGAGTTTTGGGTTGTGAGACAAAAATACTATAATACTTATAACTCATTTTTACTAACAAAATATTTCCTTCTATCTTCGCATGTGGATGTAGGCTAAAAATTAAACTACGTAAATTCTGATGTTGTTGTATGATAATTATTTTTCAATTTCACTTTAGTTGCGTGTCTACTTCACCCACTGAATTTACTTCACCCACTGAATTTTCCCAACAAGTGGTATCAGAGCCATTGGTTGCAAATTTTTGGAGTCAGGTATTGTTCACGTATACGATACTATTTACATATATAATACTATTCACATATACAATACTATTCATGTATACGGCATTATTCACATGAAATGATGGGAGCGATCCAAGATTTCTGTGGTACAAAGTAGGGAATAGTGATGTGAGTGAAAGTAATTGTGTGGTCTTGTACATATCTAGGAAAATTCTGTCAAAAAGACAATAAGAATTTAAGAGGTTTGGATTTTAAGTGGGATCGTTGTGACCCCTCCAGTCTTTCTTGGGAACTTTCGTAGTGTGCATATTCACACGTGTGATCACTCATAAATATTCAAGGAGGTACACTAACTTGTGTGCGGTATTAACAAAATGACAGCAACGTTTGAAATTAAGAAGTTCAACGGGAGCAATTTCTCATTGTGGAAAATGAAGATGTAGGCAATCTTGAGGAAAAATAATTGCTTAAAAGTGATTGGGGAAAGACCTGCAAAAATCACTGGTAACAAGTGGAATGAATGGACAGCAATATAATTGTTGATCTACACCTAGCACTCAAATAGGGTGTTATCTAGTGTGGCAGAGGAAAAGACAGTGAAAGGTATTTGGGATACTCTCACAAAACTATATGAGATCAAGTCACTATACAACAAAATCTTCTTAAAGAGGAGACTCTATACTCTTCGAATGGGGGAAACCACAACGGTGACCGACCATACCAACACTCTTAAAACTTTATTTTCACAACTTATGATGTTTGGCATAAAGTAGAGGAAATTATATGTGCAGAGCTTCTACTTCAAAGTTTACCTGACTCGTATAATCAAATTGACGAACAATATCCTTACGGAGTACCTAGTCTTGAGGAAAAATAATTGCTTAAAAATAATTGGGGAAAGGCCTGCAAAAATCACTGGTGACAAGTGGAATGAATTGACAGCAATGCAATTGTTGATCTATACCTGGCACTCAGATGGGGTGTTATTTAGTGTGGCGGAGGAAAAGATAATGAAAGGTATTTGGGATACTCTCATAAAACTGTATCAAAACAAGTCACTACACAACAATATCTTTTTGAAGAGGAGACTTTATACTTTTCGAATTGCGGAAACCATAACGATGACCGACCATATCAACACTCTTAAAACTCTATTTTCACAACTTACGACGTTGGGTGTAAAATAGAGAAAATTGAATGTGAAGAGCTTCTACTTTAAAGTTTACCTGACTCATATGATCAATTCATCATCAACTTGATGAACAATATCCTTATGGAGTACTTAGTCTTCGATGATGTTACAGCCTCTGTATTAGAATAAGAGAGTAGGCGCTAAAACTAAGAAGAGAGTTAAGCAAGTTCGCTGCAAGTGGAAGCGCATGATGGTGAGAGGGAGGTCAGTGAAACGTAGTCCTAATAGGAGTCATAATCATGGTAAATCAAATTTAAGAAGTAAGAAGAAAATTAGATGCTACAAATGTGGAAAAATATGGCATGTCAAGAAAGAGTGTTGGAGTTACCAGTAGAAAGGAGAGGGTAAAGATCCTAAGTCATCAAATGCTCAGGGGTGTGTAGTAAGTACCTCATATGATGATGACGTTTTATACAACGAGGCAGTTATGGTTGCAGAAGGAAAAAAAACTATCTGACGTCTGGTTTATAGACTCAAGAGCTATTGGCACAGGACCTCTCGGAGAGAATAGTCCCACAAATATGAACCTATCTTAGGAGAATCGGTATATATGAGTGATAATCATACCTTGGAGACTGCTAGTGTTGGTTCTATCAAAATAAAAATATTTGATGGTATATTTGCACTTTTTAGGAGGTACTGCATGTCAAAGGTATGAAACAAAAAATCTATTGTCTTTAGGACAAATAGATAGTCTTGGCTGTAAAACTCAGGTGAAAATTGAGATCATGAAGATTGTCAGAAGTACGCTTGTATTGATGAAGGCGGAAAATATATGTTCCAATTTATTCATGCTTAAAGGAGAAACATTGCAAGAAGCTACTGCTTGTGTTGCGTCAAATAGAGAAGAATCGACAATGATGTGCATCTCAAACTTGGCCACATGTGGAAACAAGATTTGAAGATTCTCTCTGGGCAAAAGTTGCTTCCAGGGCTTAAATATGTGAACTTATCATTTTGTGAGCACTGTGCTATAAGTAAGCAGCATAGATTAAAGTTTAGCATATCTGACAACATAAATAAATGCATTCTAGCATATCTGACAGCATATGGACGTAGACTAAAAACCAAACCACATAAATTCTGGTGTCCCTGTATGATCATTATTTTTTCATTTCATTTAAATTGCGTGTCTACTTCACCACTACTAGAAAAATTGTCTTTACTGACTTTAGAATAGTGTCAGAAATTACTTTTACTGACACTTGTTAATTGTGTCAGTAATCTGGGAGTCAGAAAAATAGTGACACTTGTAAGTAGTGTCAGTGATTACTATTACTACAGTATCACCGATATTATGACACCATAGTATTAGTAGTTAGTGATATTTTATTAGTGTCTATGATTACTGTTACCATGGTATCACTAGTTAATTTATTTTTAAAAAAATAAAAAATTAAATTGGATCATTGCCTATTGATTTATTTGTAAAATTAAAAGCACCACAAAATAACAAAAAGAAATTGATTTATATCACAAAATCTTTCATTTCACATTTAAATATTAGTAGTATATATTACAAATTGAACTTCAATAGTCAAAATATGAGATATCCTACTCTCATAACTAAATAATCCAAATTCAATACATAAAAATTAGTCTCTGTCCCTATCGACCAACTTCCATCAGAATTAGCCTCATCACTTCTGCTTTCACTGTGATAATTGGAGCGCCTCCGACTCCAAGTTGTTTCATGAACTTGACGTTCATCATCATGGCTTCTGCCAGAACCACTTTTCACACGATCAGCCTCCCTTGATCTAGACCTTCTGTAATGATGCCTGCATAAGAAATTACAAAACCATAAATAACCAGAAGATTTCTAACATCAGCAGTAAATACATTAAATAATGAAATTTGATCATAGTTTGGATCATCATCCCTTGTACATAAGATTGCAATGCTACATCACCAAAGGCTTCTTGTTGAATCTAATTATTTTCTTGCCATGCTTGCAATATGGTCATTACGCCACATACTAATCATACATTTTTGAAAGTGGGTTTTAAACTCGAACAATAGACCAAAAAACCAACAGAAGAACTTTCTTTAAATCTTGCATTGAAAGAACATCTTTTCATTATTCATTACTTTTAAGAAAACCGAGTTAGGAGACTTGAAGAAAACACAAATGAAGAGAACGATACTATGAAGAAACCTCTCAAAATCATCGGTCAAATATGGAAGTTTAAACTAAAAAATTCAAATAACAGAAAGTGAATTAAATAAACAAGAGTTCATATATACCAAGTACAGTTTTTAGTGTCTATGACTAGTAATAAAAGCATACCTGTCGGCATTAGCTGAATCTATCTTGTTCCTCGTTTGTCCTTAGCGTTCTTGATTCCAGGTCCCAGATTCATCAGAATAACCAAATACAGCAGCCATCTTTTTCACCCAATATCTCGGAGGTGGTTTATCCCAATCAGCCCATTCATAGTCTCCGCCAGGGTTGCGGAAACAGTGGATAAAATTGCAAGCCATTCCACAAGAGCATGTCTGTTAAAATATATGCCCAACGAAGATAATAAGAGTGTAAAGAAAAGAAGAAAAGAAACAAACTCATTTCATATCAAAAGCAAAATGGCAAAGAAAAAAGCAAGTGTATAAGCCGCACAATTATAACTCTGAAAAATGAGACAATTGGCTGTACCTTTAGTCTTGACTTCATTTATTCCCCACATATGGCAATCTTCCATCTAGTCACATTAATAAATTGATTGGTTGGTGCGAGTTGTATAACAGCGCCTAAATTGATTGTAATTAAAATTAAAAAGAATATGATTACCTTAAATAAAAAAGAAAAAAAGGAAAAAGGAAAAGACTAACCTTTAAGAATAGTCCCAAATATAATGAAAAAAGATTTATGCCTTTGGTACTTTCTTCTCTCGTTGCAATTCACAGTGTTGACACATTTTTTTCCCTGAAAAGTACTGCAAGTTAGTAGATTTATCACTAATCAGATTTAATAGGAAACGTTGACAGCTTGAATTTAAGATTTTCTTTAATTTAATTTGGAATGCTATGAACAAAACATAATTAGACATGTCAATGCACCACAAATCAAATTTCCAAGTCATTTGGACAACTCTACATTTGCTTCTCACATGATAAAAGTATATAAGTTAAAATTGCATATGAAACTGTAAAAGTAGCAGCAGGTGTTTGAATATATATTAAATTTAAAATACCAAATATATCATAATGATACTTTCCAGATTTTAAGTGGACATATAAGTCAACAGCATATTAAAATTTGAGGCTATTCTGATATCATTAGGCTGGTGTTTGATAGGATCAAACATTAATGAACAATTCTATCAAAATTGCATATGAAACTGTAAAAGTAGCAGCAGGTGTTTGAATATATATTAAATTTAAAATACTAAATATATCATAATGATACTTTTCAGATTTTAAGTGGACATATAAGTCAACAACATATTAAAATTTGAGGCTATTCCGATATCATTAGGCTGGTGTTTGATAGGATCAAAGATTAATGAACAGTTCTGTCAAAATTGCATATGAAACTGTAAAAGTAGCAGCAGGTGTTTGAATATATATTAAATTTAAAATACTAAATATATCAGAATGATACTTTCCAGATTTTAAGTGGACATATAAGTCAACAACATATTAAAATTTGAGGCTATTCCGATATCATTAGGCTGGTGTTTGATAGGATCAAAGATTAATGAACAGTTCTGTCAAAATTGCATATGAAACTGTAAAAGTAGCAGCAGGTGTTTGAATATATATTAAATTTAAAATACTAAATATATCAGAATGATACTTTCCAGATTTTAAGTGGACATATAAGTCAACAACATATTAAAATTTGAGGCTATTCCGATATCATTAGGCTGGTGTTTGATAGGATCAAAGATTAATGAACAGTTCTGTCAAAATTGCATATGAAACTGTAAAAGTAGCAGCAGGTGTTTGAATATATATTAAATTTAAAATACTAAATATATCAGAATGATACTTTCCAGATTTTAAGTGGACATATAAGTCAACAACATATTAAAATTTGAGGCTATTCCGATATCATTAGACTGGTGTTTGATATGATCAAAAATTAATGAACCGTTCTGTCAAAAGAAGTTACTGCAGAGACAGCAGAGTTTGAAAAATCATTAAAAATAAATTACAAGTTCAATCAAAATAAAATTTTCCAGATTCGAATTATGCAAATAGAAGTGTAGTTTATCCGAATTTCAGCTTATTCTAACTCTGTTAGACTATACGTTTGCAATATCAAACATGGTACATATGTAATTTCTAATAAAATTGGACAACAACCAACCATATTGAGAAATCCATTCAAAATCAAATATAAACCCAATTCATTCCAAAATTTTCAGAATTAAAATGTTCTCATTTAAACTTAGTTTAATCAAACTTTCAAATCAATTGAAAGTCATTTAGTCAAGTTCGGAAACAACCAAGTTCACAATAACAGTCTATCAATCCTCAAATTTTCAGCATAATTTCGTGAGGGAGAATGGAGATTTTTACTTAAGAAAAGTTTAGGTTTGGGTTTTCATACACACCATTAAACGAAATATATAATACATACTAAACTCATGATTGTCGATTGCCATTATTCTTTTAATTAACAAATTGCATTCAACCTAAATCCATAATCACCGATTGTAATCATTCTTTCACTTAATAAACTGAATTCCACCTATAATAAAGCTGTGTTTTATTTATTTTATTAAACAATAAATTAGATTATAAGCAACAAAAACCCTAGATGGCTAGATTTCCAAACAAGTGCAAGCTCTCATTTGCACTCAATAAACATCAATCAATTAACAGATAAATACTTAAACAATGAGAATAGAGAATGAGACAAAGAGTTACCACAACACTGATTCGGACTTTCAAACCTTAGCTTTGCCCAAATTCTTCACAGCACTTTCTGGGTTCTTTTCAAGGATATTTTAGCTTAAGGACGATGGGTTTCAAGGTTTTGACAAAGACGGCTTTCAAGGTAGATCATTGTTAGAGAGAGAAAGAGAGCGAGAGAGAGGGAAGGAGAGAGAAGGAAGAAAGCTTCGGCGGCCGTGAGATAGATTTTTTACTTTAACAAAAATTTTTAGGTTTTAGGTTTCACACAGAACATGAAAGATTTTTAGGTTTTAGGTTTTAAGTTATAATATTTATTTATTTATTAATTTATAAGTTCAAAAATGCAATTTGTGGTCGAGTGGTATAGTGGTTAAAATAAAAAGGTTATGGCTTAGAGGTCTTCAGTTCGATTATTAGTAGATACAAAATTAAAATTTTATTTTTTTAACTACTAATACTTTAGTGTCACGAATTTGTGATATTTAATTTACTGACACCGTAGTATTAACAATTTGTGATACTTATCTGTTAAACACGGAAAATGCCCCAAATACATGTAATTACTGATACTTTATAATAAAGTGTCAAAAGACAAGTGTCACAAAAGACCATTTTTCTAGTAGTGCACCCACCCGATTTTTCCCAACAAAAAGCTCAAATCAGGATAATCAAATGCACATGTGTGTACTTCAAAAAAAATCAGACAAAAAAATATCACGTGTCAAGTGCTAGAACTTGAGCCTAAAATAATTAATTTCATTTTATTACTTTGTTTTTCAATATTAATACTAGCTAGTTTTATATAATTCACTTTTGCCACTTGTTTCTTGTTCCTTGTTAGAATTGATCAATTGACTTACTAACTTCTGTCCTTATCAGGTATTAATGTAAGCTCTCTCTATAATTTAATCATTTTTTTTTTTGTAACTCGCTCCGCAAATTAATCATTTGTTTTATGGACCTCGTGTAATGGGGATATTTCGTCTCAAGTGAGAATATTTATTCTGCAAAAAAACATTTACAAAAGTTGTAAATCTAGTTCAGGATGGATTAGTTTCATATTAAACATTAGTGACAGCTCTAGTCTAAAAGTCACGTAAACATTCCTATTTTGGGCACGTGGCTCTTCACGGTTTGCTGTTCGAAAAAATCATAACCGACTGTGTGGTCAAAGGGAGCAAATAAATCTGATTTTTCTCCCCTTGATGATCAGATAAAGGGTCTTCCTAGTTTATTTTTCTAAAATATCACTGTCGCTGCGGTGCTGAAGTTTGTTTAGGTCTTTCTAGCTTCGAATGGTGAAACGTTCGGCAATACACAAAACAAAAAGTTGTCTCTTTCATTTATTTTTCTGTTTATTTTAAAATCACAAAAAATTAAATACCAATTTAATCGATGTGACGCAGCAATCATCATTATTTTAAATTTCCTATACATTTTCGACTGACGTCAAAATGAAGATGAAATGCAATTACGTGATAGAGCACATATAAAATCAGAAGCCTCAAATCAGACTGCTAATCATAAAAATACAATATATATCACTCAATTTATTATGTAAAAATGAATACAACAGTAGTCCTGCGTAGCCGAACTCATCACGAGTCGTATCCCAGACTAAAAAACAATAACAAAAAGAATCCTCAAAAGGGAAAACACACAAATTTGGAAAGTCTCAAAACAAGAAACAACAAATATAATTTATTGATATACGTCTGCAGATAACCAGATGAAGCTCGGGAAAGCATTTGAAGAAAATGGAATTTAAGGATTGGTGGTTGAGTGAGTTGGCATCTCCTTGGGAAGACTCGGGCTGGCAGGATATGTCGGCTTAGGAAGCTCAGGTAGATGGGGGAAAGAAGGCAATTCAGGCACCTTGGGCCACTCAGGCTTTGGAAGTTCAGGTACTTCGGGCTCTTTTGACACCTCAGGCACTTTGGGCAACTCAGGCTTTGGAAGTTCAGGTACTTCGGGCTCTTTTGGCACCTCAGGCACTTTTGGCACCTCAGGCACTTTGGGCAACTCAGGCTTCGGATGTTCAGGTACTTCGGGCTCCTTTGGCACCTCAGGCACTTTGGGCAACTCAGGCTTCGGATGTTCAGGTACTTCGGGCTCTTTTGGCACCTCAGGCACTTTTGGCACCTCAGGCACTTTGGGCAACTCAGGCTTCGGATGTTCAGGTACTTCGGGCTCTTTTGGCACCTCAGGCACTTTGGGCAACTCAGGCTTTGGAAGTTCAGGTACTTCAGGCTCTTTTGGCACCTCAGCTTTCGGAATCTCTGGCAATTCGGGTTCTTTTGGCAACTCAGGCTTTGGAATCTCTGGTAATTGAGGTTTTTTAGGAAGATCAGGCTTTGGAATCTCAGGTAATTCAGGCTTTGGAATTTGTGGTATTTCAGGTTTTGGTAACGGTGGCAATTCAACCTTAGGCAATTCAGGCTTGGGTATTTCTGGAACTGTTGCCTCTAGAAGATGGCGAGCAGCGATCAGATCAATGTTAAAGCTCATTGACGATAAAGCGATTAGCAAAAGTGGTAGCATAACGGATGAGAAAGAGAAGGATGCCATTGTTGATATGTATATAACTAGTGGCGAATAATGCTTTAAGAGATGAAAGATATATATATTTGGTTGTTACAATCAGTAGATATTGGTGCAAGTTTGTTTGTGCATTAATTTTGATGCGTTTTGAGGTTTTTATAGACGTGGGAAGTGTGGAATAGAGGGTTTCAAGCTTGGGTTGGTATGACCAAAATGTTAATAAAAAATAAATAAATGCTTGGTTTTGTAATTTCATTGTTAGTTGAACCTATTACTTCTACTAATTCCACGTAGACCCTTACGTTTTTCTGAAGTTAACATTATTTATTTTCTTTTGGCGTTAGCAGCTTCCAAAATCGACTTAGTATCAGGATTTGATCAAGTTGAATTTTATTTCCTAATGAATGTCAAATTTAATGGCATTAATTTATTCTCTTTTTCCAATTTCGTCTTGAATTCATTCATCATACTTTTCTCTACTTTGTATTTTAATCTTACCAGCGTGAGCATTGCGGCAATATATGGTTTGATGCAAAAATTCAACATATTAAAACATGGTCATTATACAATCAACCAACAACTTGCGCTAATTAAGATCCAGTGTATGGTTATATATTATAGATTCAGTTGGATGTCGTTTCAGAATTTTTGGGAGTTAGTTAAACGATTAATTTATTTTATCAGTAAATTCTCTATATTATGGTTCGATTATTTCAATTTAAATATTTTACTACAAATTTTGAGTTATTAATCTCATATGATCTAATGGTGGACAGTGGTGAAGCTAGCAACATCTTTTAGGTGGGTGATTTTTTATTTTTTTTACCCTAATTCAATGTTTTTCTATTTACGAGAGAATTTTATTAAATGCACCTTTATTGACATACAGTATCTAAAAAAGAAAAAAAATAGAAAAATGAAAGTGCAATGTACCAAATGGTTGTGGCTCAGTTGGCAGCGCAGGCTGAGCTTGTGGGAAGAGCTCTCAGGTTCGATCCCCACTAAACACGCAATTTGGGAGGGGTAAAGAGCCTTAACTGTAACTACACCCTGAATTCAGATTAGTCGGGACCCAATGCGGTTGCCGGATACCGAATGATTTACACCAAAAAAAAAAAAGTGCAATGTGAATAAAAAGAAACATTATCGAAGTTGTATCCTAGGATTTCTTTAGAAAGAAAAATCGTCATCTATGTTGATATTTTCAGCAATTTCTCTTTCAATATGGATAATCATGAACTCTAATAAAAATTTGACAATAATCGAAGAGGGGGGATAACTAAAAAATACAAAATTCTATATCAGTTCAATAAGGCCATTTTTGTAATGAAATAATTTTATTTTTTTTTGTTGGGGAGGGTTAGAATAGGCTCCATTAGTTTTGCCTACATCATTAATGTCACTATTAGATTGCATGAAATTAATGGTTCAAAATTTATGTTAAGATTTTAAGTTAACTATTTAAGTTGAAATAACCTCTCCGTACCGGCAAAAATAAATTGTACTTAGTTATATGTTAGCGAAAATGGATCTTTCTATTCATCGGGTGCAGTTAGTATATTATTAATTTTTTTTAGTACATAGGGATCCCTTAGAGAGGGGTAAGACAACTAATCGGGGATAAGTAACCATGTGATTGATAGAAACCGGCAGGGAGCTAAAAACATAGAGACCCAAGGACAGCGAGTGTGCATAATTAGAGGAGTGATCTGCAGAGAAATTAATTAATTAATCACGTATAATTTAAATCTATTTTTAATTATTTTTATTTTTTTAATCAATTACCAATTAGATTTATGTATTTGTTAAGGTGAAAAGTGAAAGTTAAGGTGAGTTAAGGATCAGGTGATATGCGTGATAACTAAAGTTCATGTATTGATCATAAAATTTCTGGAAAACGTGTGATGGACAAGACATTAATTTAAAATGAAATTCGTTAAGAACATTCTGGTTATTTTAACGGTTGGATAATTTTACTTCACTGGGTACGTTTCTTTATTATGTAACGAAATTAATTTGTCAAACTAATTAGTTGAGTATTGTGACCTAACAAACTTGAGATACTAAAATAATGTATAGATTTATACATCCGTAAGATTACTTCTTACTTATTGTGGGAAATAAGCAGAAATTAAATTAATAAAATACAGAATATGATTCTGATTTCAGCAACCTACTAGAAGAAATATTTTTAATTTAAAACATATGGTTTCTGGCCAAATGGATGTCAAAATAAGTTTGTAATAAGTAACAGCCTAATTTTGTTGACTTTAATGTTGATTGTGAAGCAAATCTCTGGATATCACCAAACACAACTACATTTGACATTTTTGTTTTTCAATTGCTTGGAAGAGTAAGATGGTGAACTAACAAAAGTAGCAAGATCAAATTCCAAACAATATTTTGAAATTTTTTTATATTTATATTTTTTTATTTCCCCACAATACACGATGAACAAATCATCAGCCGGATTGACCCGGAAGCGAAGGTTTGGGCTATAAAAACCCAAGTCTTGTACTTCGGTTAATTCCATAACTCAAACATTAAAAATTTATCAAACACTTCTAATTAACAACAACATCATAAAATGGCCTCTAGCAATTGTTTCGTCTTAGCTTTGTTTGTGGCTTTGGCATTTGTTTCAGTCGATGAAGGGCTGGCAGCTCGTCATCTAATGCAATTGCCAACGTTGCCACCTTTGCCTTCAATTCCAGGGATACCACAGCAGCCAACGTTGCCGCCGATCCCAAGCGTCCCTCCAATTCCAAGTATCCCCAAAATTCCAACTCCTCCTCCACTTCCAAGCATCCCTTCATTCCCTAATATACCAACTACGATTCCTTCTATCCCTTTATTCTCTCCGCCTCCTTCTACGAAAAGCCCTTGAATTCATCTCCATGCTGCTAGCTTGTTTGTGCCCCCGTTTTGCAGCATGCATGTCAAGAAGGGCCTTGAATTTATTTGTTACTGGGGAATATTACAATTGACCCGAGGATTTAGGTTGTTTGCGTTCTCTACTTCTATGGATAAATTTTATCATTGTTCGAGGATTGTTTGCGTTCTCTAATTCGTCTCTTTATCCGGTTTTTTTGGTTTCTGATGAGTTGATTAGAATCAGTCAATACCTTACATGAAGGCTAAATGAAATTAGGGAATTCTGTGCTAGCTTATTTTCTGTTACTGCCCTGTTATTTATAATCATGATTAATCTGTTTTGCTTCAATCAACTATGTTTAATTCAGATGAAATCATAGAGATGCAAGTTGTTATTCGAAGTCTAGCAGCTTGGGTTCTATGTGATTTTTTAAATCATATTTAGCAAGATCATCCAAAATAGTGTTAGTTGCAAGAGATGGAGAAACTTCTGTATCGCATAAATTGCGAAGTCTAACTCACATTATAGACCAACATGGCCACATTATATTACTTCAATTAATTAAGAACTAATATTGAATACAAGGAATTACGGTAACTGTCTAACGTAAATGAAAATATGACCCTCTGCTGCAAAACCATGCTCTAGCAGAGGCATCAAATAAAGATAATAAAATGTATGAATTTGATACAAACTCTATAAAATTGTTTAAATTTTTTTATTTTATTTACTTGATTTTATGTTGTTGGTTAATTTTGAATTAGTCAAAAGTGTTGTGTCGCGGAAGCATCATCTATTGTGGTTTGATACCACTTGTGTACAAATGCGGAATCAATATGCACCAAATATTTACATAAAAGTAAAAGATACAAGATTTTTACGTGATTCAGTAATAAAGCTTACGTTCTTCGAGGACAAGAAATAATAATTGTTTTACTAACAATTAATATATTATAAATTTAAATAATAAAACCTCACTTTCCAAATATCTAAACATACCTAGTACTCTCACACACTTTTGAAGGAAACAATTTCCCCAAGACACGTTCTCAAACATCTCTACAAATAGTGCAGAACCCAACTAAGTACCCATGGAAATGGTCTTCCAAACTTTCTAAGAACTCACTTGTAGATACTCCCTCTCTCTGAACTCTCTCTGCACTCCTTAGAGAGCTCACCACTTAAGCTCTCACACACTACATTTTGGGGATGCTAACGAATGAGAATTGCTTCTCTATTTATAATTGAGCTTCACCATTTAATGCATTTAAAAGTCTAAGAAATTAACAGCAAAAAGTCTTGAAAAATAGCAATTGAATTCTTCATTTTGACAAATCATGCACAAAGCTCCAAAATCCATATTGTCAGTTTTTGTCAAGAAAGGCATGTAGATTCAGTGCATTCAAAATGAACCAACATGTGAGCCCCCTTTTACTTTTGAAAGAGCCCCCTTTTACTTTTGAATTTTCAATAATTTTGCATCTTGGCGAAGATTTGTACAAATATGAGCCGACTACTAATGAATCATCATCCCCAAAGTAATCTTTTTTTAAGGATTCAAAACGGTTTTGTCAATTCGACTGCCTATATACCCACCTACTAGGATCAAGCCAACTGTATTTTAAAATTCCTGAAAGGAAATGCCTTCACAAATTATCTCATACTCATATTAGAGAATCCATATAATTTCAAGCTAGTGAATCTTTCCTAGACCTATAAACCATGCTCACTGCTTGAGATCTATTAGACCTTCTATACACCATCACATCTATATGACTACTTATAACACAAGTTTACAAAGGATAAGCCATATACTCGTGCTTCACTTAAGGAAAATAACATGAAGAAGAGTTTAGGAGCTAGAGGAGTACAAACTAGCTTAGTCTTTGTCATTTGTACTAAATCTTTCTAGCTTCTTATTTAAAATAGACCATTAGGTCAACTACATGCTCTCATTCTTCTTGTCCCTATGAAATGTCTAACCCAAGTATTCTCTGTACATTACCTAAGTCTTTTATCTTAAACTCATAAGTTATTTGCTTCTATAATTTCATCTCTATTCTTCGAAGTTACAAGCATCATGTCAACATAAAGTAACAAATAGATGAAAACTTCACCTTGTAGTCTTTTGAAGTATATACAATGATCGTGCTCCCTTTTGGTGAATTCTGCCCTTGATCAAATCTCTTGTATCCTTGTCTCTTATCTGCTTTAATCTATACAAAGATTTTAACCACCCTACACACATGACCCTTCTTTCAATAATTTTTCAGTCATTTAGATCTTCTCTTATACATCTCCATATAAGAATATCGTCTTAACATCTAATTAAGCCAACTCTCATTGTGTGACAAATAATGTTCACTTCATCACGTGTACTTCCTTTCTGATAATGTAAATTGTGGCGCCGAGCCCCTTTGCAGAATCTCAATTACCATATATGTGAACATTATTGTGGCATCAACAATGGTAACCTGTAACCCTAGCTTCCAAAGTATTTACAGAAATTAGATATTTCTTTATAATAGGAACGTACCTAGTTTCTTCAAATTTTATAATCACCCCATTGAACGTTTTGACTGGAATTGTTCCTATATTCATTTTTACGATAAGATTGATCACTTTCCATCACAACTAGACCAGGATTCAATGTCACAAAAATGTGCCAATAATTCTTTAAAGGAACACGAATGATGTTGCTCTAGTGTCAAGTACCCACTTGTTCGAACTTGCCATATATGTCATAAGCATAATACTCAATGAATAATTAGTATCACATGCCATGTTTACTGCTTCTAGTTTCTTCCCTTTTTTTTTTTCTTTTTGAGCCGTCAAACAATCTTTCCTTCAATGGCATGTTTTATGACAAAAGGCACAGTCATCTCGGGCTCTTTTACTTCTCAATTTAGTTCGAGAATTCTTTCTATAGTGCTTCATCCTTTTTTTTCTTCATTCTTTATCCTCTGCTCATCCAAGCTTCAGATGATGCTTATTCGGAATATTTATCATTATTCTGAATCTCCAAATCAGTCAATATTATGCCAACATCTTTGAAGACAATCATGCTTTTACACGCAACAATGTAGTCATAAAGTGGTTGAATTCTTCCGGAAATAAGTGCAGAAGAATCTTAGCCTTGACTTTATCCTTGATCTCTTCATCAAGATTCCTCAAATTTTGATACATGCTCGTGCATTGACACTTTAAGCTTCATTCAGAATCCACACACTTAGTACTTTTCCTTAAAGTACCCCACAAAATAGTCACGCACTCATCATCTTTGAACTAAGTATTTTACTTCTTTGAACAAGCAAGACTTAATCTGATCAAAAGTCTTCTCAATTATATGATCTCAAAAAATCTTCATCACACTTGTGTGTTTTATCTTTCACAACAAGCTCAAGATAAATTTGAATTAGGGAATTCATAACCTCACGTTCTACATGCCGAAGTAATTCCTATCAATATTTCCAAAATCGATCTTGTGGCTTCCTGCAACTAGTGCTGCATGATAAGGTAACCATTCTTGCCTTCAAGAATACTCCTTTGATTTAGCACTTGTACAACAAACTTCAAGAATAGTTAGGTAGATCTCTCATTCGTATTTTCTACTATTTTAACAACTATTCACACCTATGCATGAAAATGTATCAAGAAAGTTCATAGGGAAGACTAGAGGGATCACAACAATCCCACTTAAAATCTAGACATCATAAACAATTGTTGCCTTGTCAACACAATTTTCCTAGACATGCACTTATTTACACAACTATATTGTAGGCTCTTGATATACACAAGTATGATCTACTAGGTCTATTGTATTTGTGAACAACATCATATTCATGAATAGTATTATACATGTGAATAGTACTGTATATGTGAATAATATTATAGACCCAAAGTACAAACCTATGGCTCCAACATAATTGTGAATAGTATCGTATATATGAACAGTATTGTGCACCCTAAGTACAAACCTTCAGATCTGATACCACTTGTGCTGTGAAAGTGTCATTTGTTGTAGTCTTATACCACTTGTGCGCAAATGCGGAATCAATGCGCTCCAAATATTTACATAAACATAAAGGACAAAAGAATTTTATGTAGTTCGATAATAAAGCTTGCGCCCATGGATGTAAAAGAGAATAATTATTTTACTAACAATTAATAGAGTATAAATTTGAATAATAAAACCTCACTTTCAAAATATCCAGACACACCCAGTACCCTCACACACTCTTGAAGGAAAAAATTTTCCCAAGATACATATTTTCTCATATCTCTATAAATCATGCAGAACCCAATTGAGCACTCAAGAAAATGCTCTCCCAAAACTTTTTACAAACTCACATGCAGACTCTGGACTCTGGACTCTCTCACAGAGAACTCTCTCTACACTCCCTTAAAGAGCTCATCATTTAAGCTCTCACATACTACATTTTGGAGATGCTAACAAATGAGAATTGTTTTTTATTTATAGTTGAGCTTCACCATTTAATGCATTTAAAAGTCTAAGATGTTGGCAACAAAAATTCTTGAAAAACGGCAACCAAATTCTTTATTTTTGACAAACCATGCATACAACACCAACTCCTCCAGATTGTCAATTTTTGCCAAGAAAGGCATCCGGATTCGGTGCATTTAAAATGAATCCAACATGTGAGCCCCCTTTTACTTTTGACTTTTCAATAAAAAGTAGTTGCACTTATTTTATGGAACTATACATAAGTAGTAGAGCATTATGTGAAACACATGCTGATAACTCTATAAAATGAGAGTTATCATGACACTTTTAGACTTAAATCAATACTACTTAGAGAGTAAATTATGTGTTTCTATTGTAATTTTGTTACATTTTGCATAAATAATCATTTTAGTCAATCTTAATAAGTTTTGCTCGATTTAAAGTAATTTGTGCTCAAATTGTGTGCATAATTGTAGGTTTCCAGAAGCTTATAATTCATGAAAGGAATGCTATGCAATAGGCTTGTAAAAATAAGGAAAAAACATGGTTACAAAAGAGTTGAAACAAATCTAGAATAGTGTTGTTGTTGTAGACATTGCTGTAGCAACCCTGGAACAACGACAGAGAGAAAATTATGTGCGGGATAATTGTAGAATTGTATTCTGCAGTTTTCCAATCTGACTTATGCACGACCTAAGGTTCCGTTTACCCTAATTTTCAGCTATAAAAGAAGCACACATTATAAGAAAAAGGGAGAGTCATCACCTAAGGAGAAAAACACAAAGAAACAAAAGAAAAACAAGATTCAAGAAAGAGATTGAAGGCTACACAAGAGGAAAAATTGTAGAGATCAATTGGGAGCTCAATCTTTCTTATCCTTATTTTGTTTTCGTGTTTCTATTTATTAATGGGGATGTGTTTCATGGCTGAAATTTTATTCTTTATTTTTCTTTTGCAAACCATGAACTAAATTTATTTGTGGTTGAGTGACAAACAATCTTGATGGTTTATTGACTGAATATATGTGTTGCTGCATGTTAGTTGTAGCAGTTTGTTTTGATAGTATTTATTTTTATTCATTATTTCAGTTGATCACCCATTTAATGATACAAGTTAGGAGAGAGCCACAAAATGACCTATCTTAGTGGAACATATCAGAGCAATACTTGGTTTTAGATTGGGTTTCCTGGATTGAATTTAACTTATCCCAAAAGGGTCATGCTTAATCTAAAATTAGTGATGAACTAGACATAGGGATTCACTTTATAGGGTAAATAGAACCTAAGTGTGTAATGTTATATCTTATGTTGGCATAACAATTAATCACTGTTAAGTTACATATAGATATAAGATATCCAACATGCGATGGCTAAGGATGCATAAAGATTCTGCCTAGTGCTGTAGCAGATACTGCAGCAACTGAGCCAACCATTAGAAAATAGTCAAGACCATTAGGAGAGTTTATTCACTAAACTACTTTATATTCCCATTGATTTTATCCTTGAGATTGATGTGATAATTTACTTTGTTGTATTTTATTTATTACGTTTTTATTTTAATTAGTGTATTAGTTTCATTAATTGTTTTATTTTATTTTAGCACAAAATCTGCACTGTTAAGATTATTGTAGCAAATCTGATAATATCAATTCATGCGGAGACGATCTTGAATACTCATCATTTTATTACTTGTTGTGTACACTTGCACATTGACACCAATAGCATTAGTATTTATACACCAACACGCGCTTAGTATTATTAATTTTTTGGTTGTAATCTTAAATAAGCTTTACTATATAAAGCTTAATGTCATTCAATATAAAGTTTCATAAGTTTTTTTTTTACAATAATAAAGTTGTAGTTGAGAATTTATTGTTTTCTTAAATAACCAATACTTATTTGAAGGTTTGGGTTTCCTCGAATTAACCCTATTTGCCATCTAATTTTTCTATTTTATTTGATTTCTCCTTATAAATTCTAGAGTTTGTATCATCTGTATTAGAGCGAGGCAATAAATAAAGAGATCAAATCCTTAAAATAGAGCAAAAATTAGAGAAGATATAGAAATTGATGGAGGTTATGATTCTTAAACAAAAGGAACTTTAAAAACATCTCCGTGCATGATGGGTGAAATGTCAGTCAAATTGGATGCAAAGTTCAATTCATATTTAAACGTCTATAACATCAGAAAAATAAAAGAAAACTCTAAATATTCAATTGAATCTAAAAGTTCCCAACAAGGTGGCCATTCGGTAATGTTAGAGGAAGTTGAAGTTGTTCAATAATGCAACAATCTTCTACGTTCATTCCAAACTCAATGTATTCACTAAGCTCACATACTAAAGATTAGAGTTCTATTTACCCGGCCAAAGGTGCAAGGTGTCTCTTTCAAGTGCATAGCTAAAATGGCATGGTACTACGATGAGAAATCATTCATCAATAAAGAGCCAAAAATTGAAATGAAAAATATGGTTGGATCAATGAAGAACCTTCAAGAGAGTTTTAAGGCATTGCTATATCTAATTACAAACTCTTGAAATTGTTAAAATTATTTATTTTATTTACTTGATTTTTATGTTGTTGGTTAATTTTGAATTAGTCAAAAGTAGTTGAACTTATTTTATGGAACTATATGTAAGTAGTGGAGCATTATGTGAAAATATGCCAAGTGTTACTAACTTTTAGGTTGTAATCTTAAAAATGTTAATAATTTGTTATCTTGGCAATATAAAAGTTGTTTTTAGGAGTGTATTGGTTTCTCGAATAACCAATACTTATTTGAATGTTTGGATTTCCTCGAATTAACCCCATTTTCCATATAATCTTTCTATTTCATTTGATTTCTCCTTATAAATTTTAATGTTCATATCATTTGGGTTTCCTCAAATTAATCCCATATGTCATCTAAATTTTTCTATTTCATTTGATTTCTCCTTATAAACTTTAGTGATTGTATCATTTGGTGTCAGAGCTAGGTATTAAATAAGGAGCAAATTCTTACAATTGAGTAGACTAGAAAGGATTCAAAAAATGATGAAGGCTATGATTATTGAACATAGGGAACTTACCAAGAAATTATTGTTCAAGATGGATGAAATATCAAGAACATGGGATGCAAGGTTGAACTCATCTGGCCATTATATCAAACATGTGGAAGAAGATTCTATGTCTTTTGTTGAAGTTCAACGTCTCCAACAGAGGGACAATTTGGCAATTGCAATGCATGACAAAGGAATTAAACAATGCAATAAAGTAGTGGTGTCATTAAAGAAAATTCAACAAAACAACATTCAAAAGGTTAGAGGTTTCTCTTACACGTCCAAGGTGCAGGGTGTCTATTTTAAGCACAAAGCTAAAATGCCTAGCCGCCATGATGATAAATCATTCATCAATCAAGTGCCAAGATTAATGATGATGAATAATGTTGATTAAGGGGAGAATCTTAGAAAATAATATTAATTTAGGGGAGAATCTTCAAAAGAGATTCAAGGCATCAATTTATCCCATTATAAATTGCAAGCGAAGTATCAAGACAAATTATTTTAATCTACCCTTAAGGACAAGGGTACTTCTAATGGGTAAGGAATGATACAATATTTCTATATTAA
This sequence comes from Citrus trifoliata, assembly GCA_018350135.1. Classification (NCBI taxonomy): domain Eukaryota; kingdom Viridiplantae; phylum Streptophyta; class Magnoliopsida; order Sapindales; family Rutaceae; genus Citrus; species Citrus trifoliata. The sequence continues at coordinate 692,990 of VKKW01000067.1, forward strand.
TATTTCTTTTTATTTATTTACTTTATATTTTAAGTGTAGTTGTTTATAGTAAGGAATGTTACAATATTTCTATATTAATATTTGTTTTTATTTATTTATTTTATATTTTAAGTGTAGTGGTTTATAGTAAGTCAAATTTAAGTCATTAGATGGTTTATTATTTTGTGGATTCATGGAGTGTGATGTAGAACATGTCTAATGCTTGCTATTTTTAGGCTTGTAACTTTGAACTTAAGCAGAGCTTAAGCTTGATGTTATTTGTTGTAGGTTTTCTAATACTATTATGCTGCGTTTACTTTTTGGATTGGAGTAGGAATCCTGAGGAGTGGGAATCTTTGGATTAGGAGTGTGAGTGGGAGTGGGAGTAGAGTGTTTACTTACACTAAATGAAAGTATGGATTGTCAATCAGAATCCCAATTATTTGTTTACTTTGTCTTGGATTGGGAGTAAATTATTTTAAATTACAATTTTATCCTTATGTACAGAATTATAATTTGTAATTAAAAAATTAATAAAAAATATATTTGGAAAATAAAATAAATATTTTATTATATTTATAAATTAATAATAATTACTAATATTCTTAATTATGTAAATCATAATTTTTTATTAATTTTAATTTAAATTATGTGAATAAAAATTATTAATAATAGCAACACAAATAAAATATTATTATTGATAATATAGTACAAAATTAATATTTTTTTAGAATAAAATATTATTATTATTAATTAATTAATTAATTAATATTTATTAAAATTAATTTTTAATATTATTAATTTAAATATAATATTTATTTATTTTTATTTTATTAAATTTAATAAATAAATATGATATAATTATTATTTTATTAAATATGATATTATTTATTTTATTAAATATTATTTATTTATTTTAATTTTAATTATAAGGATAAAATGGGAAGAGGGGGGAGTGGATTCCCACTCCCACCTCCCCCCATGGGAGTGGGAATCCCACTCCCCACTCCAAAATTGAGTGGGATCCACGGATTCCCACTCCCACTCCCCCCTTTTTTAAGGTAAGTAAACACTGGAGTGGGAGGAATCCACACTCCACACTCCCACTCCAGCAAGTAAACACTACCTTAGTGTCAATGTGCAAGTATACACAATAAGTAATATAATAATAACTATTCAAGATTGTCTTTACATGGATTGTTATTATGAGAATTGCAACAACAAATTTATCAGTGCAATTTTTATTCTAAATTAGAATTAAAATAAATTATTAAACTAATGAACTAATTAAAATAAAAATGTAATAAAAAATGCAATAAAGTAAATTTTCGCGAAAAATATAAAGATGTAACCAAGGGGATGGAGAAGTTGAATGATTAAACTTACTTAATGGTTTTGACTATTTCTCTAATTTTAGGATCGGTTACTACAACATCTGCTACAGTACGGGGCAACATTATTATGTATCCTCAGTTGTCACTTGTTAGATGTATTATATTTAAATGAAATTTAATAGTGACCAATTGTTATATTAATATAAGATATAACATTACACGTTTTAAATTTTAATTACCCTATAAGGTGAATCTTTATATCTAGTTCACTAATTTTAGATTAAGTATGACTCTTTTCAAATCAAGTTAAACCCAACTCAGGAAACCCAATCTAAAACCAAGTATTGCTCTGATAAGTTCCACTAAGATAGGCATGTTTGAGGTTCTTTCTTAGCTAATATCACTAAATGGGTGGTCAGTTAAAATAGAGAATTGAAATAAGTATTATTAAAACAACGTGCTATAGCAAACATGCAGCAACACAGAATATCAATCAATTAACCACTAATTTTGTTTATCACTCAACCACAAGTAAATTTAGTTAATAATTCGTGATAAAACAAGAAGCAAAATAGTTTCAGCCATAAAACAATTCATCATAACGAGACAGAAACAAGAGAACAAGAAATAAGAGTGAGATCTGCTTGATGTTCTTCTAGAATACTTTGTTGCAATCACCAATTCTCTCTCTTGATCTTTGTTTTCTCTTGTTTTATTTCTCTACTATTTTTCTCTAATGACGGCCCCCTCCTTTTTCTTTACTTGTGTGCTCCTTTTATAACTTATAATTAAGGCAACCAGAAGCCTAGGGTGCGCGCATCTTTTAGTTTAGGAAACTTCAGATCACAATCTTCATAGTATCTCGAGCAAAATCTTCTCTGATAATGCTCCAGTAGTGCTACAGTAACGATGCTACAGTAATGTTTCAGACTTGTTTTAATTCTTTTGTAACCATGTTCTTTCTTTATTTTTGCAAGCCTATTACAACATCATTCTTTCATTGAAATTTGTGCTTTCAGTTACCTACAATTATGATAAGATCTAAGCACAAAATTTATTCTAAATAAAAAAACTTATTAAAAGTAAACTAAAATGGGTGTTTATGCAAAACATTACTAAAATGCAATAAAAACATATCATTTACTCTTTAAGTAATTATGGTTTAAGTCTAAAAGTGTCATGATAACTCTCATTTCATAGAGTTATCATTATTGACACGACTTAAAAGTGTTTGATTTACTCTCAAGTATAAGAGTGCCTAGTCATAATATATCTCGGTGAGTCCGAGGTCGATCCACAGAAAAAAGATTTAATTTGTTTATTTTATTTTATCTAAAATTTGAAAATAAAACTTAAATATAAACAATTTAATTTAAATAAAACTATAAAATTGAATTAGTTAGCGTTGTGGATTCACTCTTGTTGTAAATAAAACTTAATAAATTCTTTTTGCCATTTGTTTTAGATTTATTACCCAAAAGATTAATTATATAAATTATTATTATTTTCTCTTTAGTTTTATGATGGATTAAGTATTCATTGTGCCAAAATTTAATTTGTCTACAATAAGTTAAAATACCATTTTACCATACCTTATATTTTGATAAAAAGAATTTATTGTGCCAAACTCCCTTGTTTGTTTACAATAAATCAAAATCTCATAATATAAAATATGTATAAAATTAAATAGAAAATAATTTAATTTACAAAATTAAAAATAAAATTTCATTAAATCTTATTTATTTCCTAAGAGTTTCACCTTCCCCTAACTATTAATATTTAGCTAAACATTTTTTTATAAAGGAAATTACTAAAATTGAAAAACACATAATTAAAAATGAAATTTGAAAATTGAAATAAAACTAATTTTATTGATTGAAAATAAAGTACAAAGAGAGATGAGAAGAAGAATTTGGGGGGAAAGAAGAGAAGAGAAGGTGTGGAGAGGTGTGTTCACCCCTCTTTATTTATACTAATACATGGTAAATCTATACCACACAAATAAAAAAATCTAATTACATCTTAACATTACATTTGTCCCACTAATAAAACATAAACCTAACTTATCGACCCAAGCATATCCAACACATTCCACTAATAATTACCATACCTAATATGATAAAAACTTATAATTTTACAATTACCACATTTACCGTGGTAAAAACGTAAAAAAATACAACAAAAGTCTTGGATCCTCCTCGATAATGACATAATTTATCGGACTTTCGGAATCCAAATTTGACATCCATGTATTTGTTCGTAGCCTCAAATTGCATGAAGTTATTATTTTTACCTAATAAACACACAAAAATACACAAAATCAAATATTTAGAAAACTAATTAGAAATTCACAATTTGTTACACAATTACAAATATAAATTACATTAATAAAACAAAATAACATTTTTATCCCTTAATAAACATACAATTTTTAACACTAATCACTCCCCCCAACTAGCTTATTGCTAGCCCCTAGCAATTAAAGCGTTATATTAACTTAAGATTTACAAAATTTAGCATGCAAGTTAATAGTTGTTCATCTATCCTCTAAACTACCAATAAATAAACTCTCCAATTTTTTTTAACTTGTGGTCATCCACTCATTATCCAGAATATCATAAACCTTCTTTTGTGCTCAAGTAATTAACACAATACTTATAGTGTTTTATTAAACAAAAACAACATTTTCATTTTAAAACTTATTAAAAATTCTATCTTCAGGCAGTAGATTATTCAAGCTTTTTTTTTTTTTTTGCATTTTTAACCCATGTAGCAAGTTTTAGGTTAGTGACTCCCAGACCAGTTGACCTTAGGGCACTAGGTGTTGAAACACCCCTACGGACTTAATTACTTAGGTTTTTAATAAATAAGCAAACAATATATCTATAACTCATGTAGCGAGCTTTAGGCCAGTGACTCCTAGATGAGTTGACCTTAGGGCACTAGGTGTTGAAACACCCCTACGGACTTAATTACTCGGGTTCTAGATATAACAAAATTAAATTCATTCAATTTTTTTCTTTTTTTGTTTTTTGATTTTTTTTTGCAATATAGACTTTCTACCACCTTAGATATTATTTCTAATAAATTAAAAGAACTAAATGCTGTAAAAATTTTAACTTAGAACCCACTAGTATGTGTCATAGAGTGTGTGTGAAGAATGATTTAATAATACATGTTAAATGAGTAAACAATGAAATAGCTTTTTAACCAAATGGAGGAGAGTTCACAAATTTGAGTAATTCAAAGAAAAGGGAACAAAAACAACTTATTATGAATTTTAAAATCAAAATATAATACAACAAGACTATTAGGATACGTCTCAAAAGTTGTGACTCTTTACACAGCCATCCTAGACACAAAAAAATTGTTGTTTTTGGTTTTTTTTAAAAAAATTAAACACACCTATTTACAATTTACGTCAATTATCCCTTCCCCCAACCTAATTTAAACATTATATACATGCAGAAAGATGAAAAAGATAAAGAAAACATAAATAATAAAAGAAGAAATAGGAAAGATCACACCTGAACAACTCGCTGAAGATGTGTTTCTAGAGTCCCTACACCCCATATTTTGCCATCTTCGACAAAAGCATTACTAGGATTTGCTATATTCCACATCTGTCAATTATTCCCTCCCCCCAACCTGAATAAGACATTGTTCTCAATGGCTTAAAGGAAAGAAGTAGAGTTTAGAAGACACAACCTAATAGCTCCAAGAAAATTGTTACAATCGGAGAGTTAAATCCAATTTGTACTTCTTACTAGGGATAGGGTTACCATCATTAGTCAACCATTCCAAGGCAAAGGTCTTAGGATCTGGCTCTGGTTTGTAAGCTTGTAAAAGATCAAGTAACTCATTAGCAGTAGAAGCACAAACAAAAAGATTTTTCGTAGAGATTGAAATAAAATGATTCTTAATTGCATGGTTAATGAATGTGAGCAACCCATCAAAAAAATTATTAACATTTAGTAAACCAATAGATTTTTTATAGATGTTTAAATGGGCCCAAGATGCAAATGTAATCAATGCCTCTAAAGTTGCAAGATCTCCTGGCAAGAAAATGAAAGCGTCAGCATGATTTCGCTCTTGCATACTTGAGACAGTTAACTCTTCTCCAATTGGTACATCAGACCTGCATCTTAGAGGTTTTAAGGCTTGTGGAATGATACCTAGTACCTGATTTCCTCTAACAAAAATAGCTTCTGAGACAAGTTTTGATAACCCGCGATCACCTCCTCCATATACAAGGTGCAGTTTCCTCTCAGCTATAGCATGATTAAGATCTACAGCTACTTGAACGAACTCTTTGTATTTTTCATAATGAAATCCAGAGAGCACACAAATATTTTTGAATTATTTACTCGAAGATGCTGCCATTAGAATAATCTTCAAAAACAAGTTGTGAGTGGTTTGGAAAAAAGAGCTCTTATTTAAATATCTGAGTGACAGAAAAAATGAGAAACAACTGTAAATGGGTTGGTGTATTTGTCAGATGACGCGTAAAGATCATGTCTCAATTATTCAAAAGCAATAAAAAGAAAAGCAAACAGTGAAAAGAAAAAGTAAAAGAAAACAAATCATGATTAAATAATGCAAATGATAAAAGAGCAATAATGTAAAAGGATATTTACTGGTAGTTGTGATTGTGGCTCACATCTTCCTCTGGTTTTACGTCCAGTAACAACTTGAACGCCCTCTATGGGTCGAGGATAGGCTTCCCATCCAGTTTTCTTATAAACTTGCAAACATGGTCTTTTTTAGTCAGATTCCCATGACTAAATTGTACACTTTAGTTTTGGAATAGTCTCCATAACCTGTGTATCTCATATTGTACATGTCCATTTCGATGCGTCTCAAGAGATCGTAAGATATCATCCAACGATTCTTTACTCATGCCATCTGTAACGAATTTAATTTTATCTTCTCAACTATCAGAAACCATTCCTAAAGATTTACAAACTTCTAGTCTGCAACTAAGTCGTACACAATTATGATATTTTGAGCCAAGTCGTTTAGCTCTCCTTTTCTTAGCAAACGTACTTTTACCAAAATCAGACATGTAAGAAACAAATGGATTAGGAAACTCACCAGCTAATTGGACTTTTGCTTCAATTAACCAACGAATGTCAGAAGGAATGCCATTGATCATTAACAAACGCAGTTGTTCACAACGAGTATTGTAAATTTTCCTGAGGGCATTCTGAGGGAGAGAAGGGAAACACTTATACAATTTATGTTGTATTTCTTCCATGCTTGATTTTGAGATTTCAGTTATTGTGGGAAACTGAGGATACCGACTTAAGAAGTCACGGAGTACCATTATCCGCCATTTATACGGGAAAATAAATCAAAACACACCAAAATCAAATCTGTAAAATCAAATCAAACGTGAAAGCGAACAACAAAAAAGAAACACAATATGTACAAAGAAAAATGAACTTACATTCGTCCTCTAATTGAATTAACCTCAAGCTCCAATTGAAATTCATATATGCAACGCTCTATTGCTCTGAGTTGTCTTTCTTGATCCTCAACGTAGGCCACTAATTCTGGTGGTTGTCGTTCCCAAATTGGATGTGATTTACCACATTGTATCAATCTTCTCAAGTGAAATTTTATTCGCAAAAGTCTTTTAAGATGTGTAAACAGAATATTCTTTATTGAGGTACTCATGATGTATAATGATGAAGAAAACACAATTATTAAACGCACTTAAGTAAGAAACATTACAACGCGTATCATTCAAGACAGTCAAATAATTCAAACAGTAAAACAACAGTGAAAAGTTAAAATACTCATAAAAACTTAATCAAGATTTTGTGGGTCACTCAAATTTATTTCGGTGCTTGGTTCACATGGTTGGTATTCCATATAGGGTTTTATTCTTTGACCATTAACTTTAAATGTGACACTGTTTTTTGGATTCTCAATTTCTATAGCCCCATGTTGATATACATTTTTTACAATAAATAGGCTAATCCACTTTGACTTTAACTTTCCTATAAACAAATGAAGATGAGAATTATAAAGCAACACTCTTTGACCAATTTCAAATGTTTTCGAAAAATTCTTTTATCATGAAAATTTTTTGTTCTTGCCTTAATAATTCTTGAATTTTCATATGCGTCATTTCTTAATTCCTCAAGTTTATTCAATTGTAATTTCTGCACATTACAAACATCATCCAAATTTGAATTAAAAGCTTTAATGGCTCAAAATGATTTATGTTCAAGTTCAACAGGTAAGTGACAAGGTTTACCACAAATTAACCGATAAGGTGACATTCCTAAAGACGTTTTAAATGTAGTACCGTACGGTATGGGTTAACTGTTTTTTTTTAAATTTGTTTTATCTCCCTAATTGCTAAATCAACTTGACCATTTGTTTGAGGATGATAAGGGGTAGCAATTTTATGTGTAATTCCATATTTTTTCATTAAAGACTCAAATGAGTTATTACAAAAATACATACCTCCATCACTAATAATGGCACGAGGGATTCCAAATCGACTTAGAATGTTTTCTCTTAAAAATTTAATGACAGTTTTACTATCATTATTTTGACAAGACATTGCTTCAATCCATTTTGAGACATAATCAACTGCCACTAATATGTACACAAATCCAAAAGATGGTGGAAATGGACCCATGAAATCAATTCTCCAACAGTCAAATATTTCAATTTCAAGTATGGGATTTAAGGGCATCGTGTTTCTCTTAGTAATTGATCCTAATTTTTGACAATTTTCACAAGTTTTGCAAAATTCATATGTGTCTTTAAATATAGTAGGCCAATAAAATTCACTTTGTAAAATTTTATCCGTAGTTTTTCTTGAAGAAAAGTGTCCACCGCATGCTTCAAAATGACAAAAATTAATGACACTACTTACCTCATTATCAGGAATGTATCGTCGAAAAATCTGATCAGAGCAATATTTGAATAAGTAAGGATGATCCCAATAAAATTTCTTTACTTCAACAAAAAATTTCTTCTGCTCCTTAGAATTCCATTGCGAATGCATTTTACTTGTAATAAGGAAATTAACAATGTTAGCATACCATGGTATTGAAGTAACAGATAATAAAAATTCATCAGGAAAGGAATCATGGGTGTTATATCATTGCAGATTTCAGATGTGAGTCTTGATAAATGATCAGCAACGACATTTTCAGCATCCTTTTTATCTTTAATGGTGAGGTCAAATTCTTGAAGTAACAAAATCCAGCGAATTAGTCTTGGTTTGGCATCCTGTTTAGTCATTAAATATCTCACAGCAGCGTGATCAGTAAAAATAACAGTTTTAGAACCAAGCAAATATGAGCGAAATTTGTTTAATGCATACACCACAACCAGTAATTCTTTTTCAGTTGTCGAATAATTCATTTGAGTACTATCCAAAGTCTTACTCGCATAGTGAATCACAAACGACTTACGATCCCTTTTTTGTCCTAAAACAGCACCAATAACAAAGTCACTTGCATCACACATTAATTCAAAAGGCAAAGACCAATCAGGAGATTGCATAATAGGTGTAGATGTCAAAAGGTAAATTATTTTCTTAAAAGATTTTTGGCAATCATCAGTCCATTCAAATGGTGCATCTTTTAATAAGATGTTACAAAGTGATTTAGATATGACACTAAATTTTTTTATAAACCTCCTATAAAATCCTACATGCCCTAAAAAGTATCGCATATCTCTAACTATTTTTGGTTGAGGCAATTTAGATATGACTTCAATTTTTGCTTTGTCAACTTCAATTCCTTTAACATATATAACATGACCCAAAACAATTCTAGAAGTAACCATGTAATGACATTTTTCCCAATTTAAAACGAGTTCTTTTTCAACACATCTTTTTAAAACGTTTTCCAAATTATCAAGGCAATCATCAAAAGAATTCTCAAACACTGTCAAATCATCCATAAAGACCTTTAAACAATGTTAAATCATATCAGTGAAAATAATTAACATGCATCTTTGAAATATTGCAGGAACATTACAAAGTCCAAATGACATTCTTTTAAATGCAAATGTTCCAAAGGGACATGTAAATGTGGTTTTTTCTTAGTCTTCAAGTGCTATAGGAATTTGATAATAACCTGAATACCCATCTAAAAAGCAGTAGTAGGAATGTCCAGCTACTCTTTCTAAGATTTGGTCAAGAAATGGTAAAGGAAAATGATTTTTTCTAGTGGTTTCATTTAATTTCCTATACTTAATGCACATGCACCAACTAGATGTAATTCGTGTTGGAATTAATTCACCTTTTTCATTTTTAACAACAGTGATTCCAGATTTTTTAGGTACTACTTGTGTAGGACTTACCCACTTACTATCGAGATAAGGTAGATGATTCCTACATCAAGTAACTTACTTCTATTTTTACTACTTCTTTCATGTGTGGGTTTAATTTTCTTTGAGGTTGTTGACATGTTTTAGCATTTTCTTCCAAATTGATTCTATGTGTGCAAATTAAATGATTAATACCTTTAATGTCATTTAAAGTCCATTCAATTACATTTTTATACTTTTTAAGAACATATAGTAACTTACCTTCTTGGTCGCTTGATAAGGTCAAAGAAATCACAACAAGATAAGTTTGTTCTTCTACAAGATAAGCATACTTCAATCCCTCTAGCAAAGGTTTCAATTCCAATTTAGGTACTTCTTGTTGTTTAGTCTTTTCAATAATTCCAAGCTCCTCAAATTTTGGTTTCCCATCATCAGTTTGCAAAGTCTGACAAGAATCAAACAACAAATTTATATTAGAAGTATCATGTTCAAGTTGTTTATTTGATTCAATTGAATTAACCAAACAAAATCACTAAGTTCAGAAAAACTCCCTTTTTTCAATATTCTCCTCTATACAAGATTCAAGCAATTCCTTTTGTTCATCAATCTCATATTCATTCTCATATTCCTCATTAGGTTGCCTACACATATTGAAAACATTCAATTCTAGAGTCATATTTCCAAATGAAAAATTCATTAAACCATTCCTACAATTAATCAAAACATTAGCAGTTGCTAAAAATGGTCGACCCAAAATTGCAGGAATTAGTTTATAATTATTCACAACAGGTTCAGTTTCTAAAACAATAAAATCCACAGGGTATATGAATTTATCAACTTGTACTAAAACATCTTCCACTATTCCTTTTGGTATTTTAACTTATCTATCGGCAAGCAAAAGTGTAGTTGAAGTTGATTTTAACTCACCAAGAATAAGTGGAAGAAAAACTGAATGTGGAAACAAATTAACACTAGCACCAAGGTCTAACAAAGCATGCTCAATTTTGTGATCTCCAATAATACAAGAAATAGTAGGACAACCAAGATCTTTATATTTTAACTTATTATTAGTAGATAGAATGGTACTTACCTGTTCAGCCATGAAAGCACTCTTTTTTACCTTCAATTTCCTCTTAACAGTGCATAAATCCTTTAAAAATTGTTCATATGAAGGTACCTGCTTGATCGCATCTAACAAAGGAATGTTAACTTTCACTTGCTTAAAAATTTCATAAATTTCAGAAGAGTGGTTTGATTTCCTTGGTTTATTCAATGCATTCGGAAATTGTGGTTTAGATGGAACAATAGTTATTTCTTCACTAGGTGTAAGTTTATTTAGTTCTTCCTTACCCTTTGATTTTTCATTTTCACAAGGTTCAGGAATAGGCCGGTCAATAACCTTACCACTACGAAGAGTTATAACCGACTTAACATGGTCCATGGGTGCATTTTGAATCTTAAGATTTGGTTGTGGTTGAGCTGGAAATTTTCCTTTTTCTTGAATTGTGAGTGCATAAGCAATTTTAGTAAGAATATCTTTCAAATTAGAAAAAGTTTGTGCATTTTGATTGTTAATAGTTTCTTGCTTCCTAATGAACGAATGTATTGTATCTTCTAAATTTTTCCATGGTGGTGGAACATATGGTACATAAGGATGAGTATTTTGAAAATTTTATGGAGGTGGCGCTTGTGAAGATTGTGCATTATTATTATTCCTCCAACTGAAATTTGGATGATTTCTCCAACCATGATTATAAGTCTGTGAATATGGGTTTGGTTTATTAAAAGTGTTGATGACATTAGTTTGATCATGCAAACATTCTTTGAGTGCAGGCAGAGTGGGACAATCTTGAGTGAAAGATCATTAGAACTACAAACATCACATGCAATTTCTTGAACAGATTTTACTTGATCACTTTTTTTATTTTCTAAAGCTTCAACCTTCCTAACTAGGGATGCAAATTTTGCTTGTAAATCATGATCTTCCCTAAGATTGTACATTCCTCCACTAGATGAAGATGGTTGTGGTTTATTAGTCAATTCAAAAGTTCCAATAGTATTCCAATGTTGTGCATTTTCAGCTAATTGGTCAAGGTAATGTAGTGCATCTTCAGGATTTTTATCTTTAAATTCACCATTACACATCATTTCTACAACTTGCCTAGTTTGTGGTACTAAGCCCTCGTAGAAATAAGTGACCAATTGCCAAGTTTCAAAACCATGGTGTGGACATATGTTAAGCAATTCTTTAAACCTATCCCAACATTAGTATAATGTTTCTCCATTTTTTTGAGTGAAAGAAGTGATTTGTCTTTTAAAAGAATTTGTTCTATGAGGTGGAAAGAATTTTTTTAAAAACTGTTCTTGCATGATATTCCAAGTTCTTATTGATCCAGATCTAAGGTTTTGTAGCCAAGTTTTAGCTTTATCTTTTAATGAAAAAGGAAAAAACTTTAATCTAATTATGTTCATACTACAATTTTGGTCTGTGTATGTATTACAAACTTCCTCGAAATCTCTTAGATGCAAATATGAATTTTTAGATTCTAAACCATGAAATGTTGGTAAAAGTTGGATAATACCTGGTTTGAAGTTAAATCGAGATGCTTCCGAAGGAAATACTATACACGACGGTGCTCCAGTTCTAGTTGGATTCATGTAGTCTCTCAAAGTTCTCGATTGATCATGTTGAGATTGGTTGTCTCCTTGATCAATTGGAGGATTAAGTTGCCCAAAATTGTTTTCGTCTTGGATCTCGTCCATGATTGGTGGTGGTGATTGAGATTTATGAATTAACCTGCCACTTGATGTTCGAAACCAACGTCTCATACAATAGTTATATCACAAAGATAACAAACAAGTTAGTAACAAAAAAAAACTAAATGAAAATTGTAAAAAAAAAATGAAAAATTAAATATGTAAATAATATAAGTGCTCAAAAGAAAATTAATAACTTAAAATTAAATAACAATTTTGGTGGTTGAACCCACCAATTAAATTAACAAAAAAAATAAAGCATAAAATAAATGTGAAATAAAAAAATTGGTGGTTGAACCCACCAATAAAAAAAATAAAAATAAAAATAATGCAAAAATAAAAATAAAAAACTGAAAATTAAATACTAAAATAAAACAAATTAGTAGTTAGTTAGTTAAGTGTTAGTAGTTAGTTTTCTTGGTCCAAATTAAGTCCAAGTCTAATTATTGTGAGAAATTTCATCTAGGGATCTTATTGAAATAATTTATAATTTTATGGCCACACCGTAATATTTAGAAGTTTAGAATTGAGCCATGTGGGATGAAAATGAAGATTCAGAAAGATTTTAGGGTCAGAACGTAATTATGAAAGAATGAGTAAGAAACGAGAATTGTTGGGGTGAAACTAGAATTATGAAAGATGTGGGAGTAGAAGAGAATTTAAGAAAAGGAAAAGGGGGCAAATGAAAATTTACAAAAAACTAAAAAAAATAAAACAAAATAAATACCTCTCCCCGGCAACGGCGCCAAAAACTTGACACGACTTAAAAGTGTTTGATTGACTCTCAAGTATAAGAGTGTCTAGTTATAATATATCTCGGTGAGTTCGAGGTCGATTCACAGAGAAAATATTTAATTTGTTTATTTTATTTTATCTAAAATTTGAAAATAAAACTTAAATATAAACAACTTAATTTAAATAAAACTATGAAATTGAATTAGTTAGGGTTGTGGATTCACTCTTAGTTGTAAATAAAACTTAATAGATTCTTTTTGCCATTTGTTTTAGATTTATTACCCAAAAGATTAATTATATAAATTATTATTATTATTTTCCCTTTAATTTTATGATGGATTAAGTATTCATTGTGCCAAAATTTAATTTGTCTACAATAAGTTAAAATACCATTTTATCATACCTTATATTTTGATAAAAAGAATTTATTGTGCCAAACTCCCTTGTTTGTCTACAACAAATCAAAATCTCATAATATAAAATATGTATAAAATTAAATAGAAAATAATTTAATTTATAAAATTAAAAATAGAATTTCATTAAATCTTATTTATTTCCTAAGAGTTTCACCTTCTCCTAATTATTAATATTTAGCTAAACATTTTTTTATAAAGGAAATTACTAAAATTGAAAAACACATAATTAAAAATGGAATTTGAAAATTGAAATAAAACTAATTTTATTGATTGAAAATAAATTATAAAGAGAGATGAGAAGAAGAATTTGGGGGGAAAGAAGAGAAGAGAAGGTGTGGAGAGGTGTGTTCACCCCCCACTATTTATACTAATATATGGTAAATCCACACCACACAAATAAAAAAATCTAATTACATCTTAACCTTACATTTGTCCCACTAATAAAACATAAACCTAACTTATCCACTCAAGTATATCCAACACATTCCACTAACAATTACCATACCTAATATGATAAAAACTTATAATTTTACAATTATCACATTTACCGTGGTAAAAACGTAAAAAAAATACAACAAAAGTTTTGGATCCTCCTCAACATTGACATAATTTCTCGGACTTCCGAAATCCAAATTTGACATCCATGTATTTGTTTGGAGCCTCAAATTGCATGACATTATTATTTTTACCTAATAAACACACAAAAATACACAAAATCAAATATTTAGATAAATAATTAGAAATTCACAATTTGTTAACAATTAAAAATATAAATTACATTAATAAAACAAAATAACATTTTTATCCCTTAATAAACATACAATTTTTAATACTAATCAAGTATTCAATAAAAAGTACCTTGAGTATTATTATTTTTACAACTTGAAAGTTGTATTTGGCAGCTTACTGGTTTATTGAAGAACCATTACTTATTTAGAGATATGGGCTTTCTTGAATTAATCCCACTCGCCATCTATTTTTTTTTTTTATTTGATTTCTCCTTATAAACTTTAGTGATCATATATGAATTACATATCCTTTGGAAAGGAAACATGCTAGTGCCAAATCCACGAATTTAGACTAGGGCCTTGGTTAAAATGTTTTTAACTCGATTTGGTGGGTTTAGTTCTTCCAATTATACATTGGGGCATATTTGATTTCCTTGAAACTCAGGCTTAACTCTTTTTTTTAATTTCCAAAATTGAAAAAATAACATTAACAATTGTTTTTTAAAATTGTGGGTTCATTATGTCTGAGTTGTTGCTCACGTTTGTGAAAGTAGCTTACCTCTCTTTAATTTGTAATTTTATCCTTTTTTTTCTAAAACACATTATTTATGTTGTAATTTCTTCAACTTAGCATGGTAGTTTTTACCACTAAATTACAGTTATTTTGTTCGTTTGAAATATGATCAAATTATTTTTATTTGTTTCCTTAGGAAGGGGCTTGGGCAAGTAAAATAAACGGTACAAAAGTGGCTGAAGTTAGGTCTGCTCATGAAACGTACAAAACAAAAAACTATACAATTTTGAGAGATTGTAAAAAGAAAAACAAGATATCATGTGGTATCGTAATTTATTAACGATTGGTGGTTGAGTGAGTTGGGTTCTCCTTAATTTGGAAGGCTTGACATCTAAGACAATGTAGGCTTATAGTTCACGAAGGTGATGAAAACTAAAAAGTTGGCAATTTAGGCATATGATGTAGCAGAAGCTTAAAGTTCAAAATATTCCATTGATTATAGAGAATACCGGAACAAAAAAATAACTAAATTCACGTTGATTCAAAGAATACCGCGAAGTTAGGGGTTAAGACTCGTTGATTCCGCAGAATACCGAGAATTAACTGTTCAAATACTCACAAAGAGATTTGAAAATTGAAATATTATAAACTCAAAATTTTACCTTCAAATGCTACAAGAGGGAGATATTTATAGTACTAGTAATTATCCTAATTCATGAAGTAAAAACAAAATCCTAAATTGAAAGGGAAACAAAATTCTAAATTAGAAAGGAATTTAAAAGTCTTAAACTTTAGTTAATAAGGAAACTAATCTGAGTATATTATGGATTCCTACTCTTCATCATTCCCCCCAGGGTGGAGAGAATTCACCCTCGAATTCGGATTGTCAGCAACAACATCTTCATCATGATCACCTTTGTAAGAAATAATATGCTTGACATTAAATACATCTGCGGTGCGGATATGACTAGGAAGCTTTAATCTGTAGGCATTAGGATTTATCTTCTCTATAATCTCCAAAGGGCCAATTTTCCTGGTAGAAAGCTTGTTGTACTCACCAATTGAGAATCTATCTTTAGTTAGGACAACCCAAACAAGATCTCCCACTTGAAATTCCAAAGCTCGACGTTTTTTGTCTACCACAATTTTATAACCTTCCGTTGTCTGCGTCAAAGACTCTTGCGTAGTTTCATGAATTTTCTTAAGCTGATTAATAAAGTCTTCTGCTTTACTACTTTTACGAACTAAATCTGGAATTTGAGCCAAATCGATGGGAGCTCTTGGAGTATATCTGTAATTCACCTGAAAAGGATTTAAACCAATACTGCGCTTAACTACACGGTTATAAGCAAACTTGACTTTATATAACTTTTGATCCCACATCTTCAGGTTATCGCCAACTAGACTACGTAGATGGTTTCCTAAAGAGCGATTGACAACTTCAGTTTGACCATTTGTTTGTGAGTGGTAAGCACTATTGAAATTCAGGCGAGTGTTAGTCAACTTCCATAATGTCTTCCAAAAATGGCTAAGAAATCGTGTATCCCGGTCAGATAGTATAGAACTGGATAAACCATGCAATCATAGACTTCCTTGAAGAATAGATGAATAACAGTCAAAGCGTCTGTAGTCTTTTTGCAAGTAATGAAGTGAGCAATTTTCGAGAATCGATCAACAACAACACATATTGAATCCATACCCCTCTGAGTACGGGGTAATCCAAAACAAAATCCATGCTAATGTCAGCCCAAGGTTGTGTTGGAATCGGCAGCGGCATATATAATCCAAAATTAGTTGCTGCGCCCTTGGAAACTTGACAAATGCTACAAGTCTCGACTTAGTGATAGACTTCATGCCTCATAGTAGGACAAAAATAAGTGTTGGTGATTAGAGCTAGAGTTTTGTCACGACCCATGTGCCCTTCGTTATGTAACTCTGCAATGATTTTTAATCTCAAACTTGAGTCAGGAACACACAACTGATTACTTTTGAAAAGGAATTCATCATGTAAATGATAATTTGAGCGAAACCCTACAACAACGTCTTCTAATATAGGAGCAAAGTAAGGATCAGAAGCATATAACTCTCGAAATATGTCAAATCCGAGAACTTGATTATGCATCTGTGTCAATAAAGAAGTTCGTAGACTAAGTGCATCTGCTGCCCGGTTACCAGAGATATGCTTCACCACAAAAGTAAATTGTTGAAGGAGTATTGTCCACGTGGCATGCCTGTGAGAGAGCTTGTCTTGACTATTGAGGTACTTTAACGCGGCATGGTCAGTGTATAAAACAAAGTCTTTATGAATTAGATCATGTCGCCAATGTTTTAACGCTTGGACTATTGTGTAAAATTCAACGTCATAAGTGTTGTAGTGTGCCTTTACTTCATTCAACTTCTCACTCAAATAAGCTATAGGCTTTCCCTGTTGGCTAAGAATAGCTCCAATGCTGACCTTAGAAGCATCACAATATACCTTAAAAGTGAGCGAAAAATCTAGAGGGCAAGTGCTAGGGATGTAATAAACTTTTCTTTGATAATCTTGAATGCCTTAGTAGCTGCCTCTGTCCAAGAGAATTGTCCTCCTTTCATGCAATCTGTGATTGGTGCCATAATAGTACTGAAATAAAGAATAAATCGCATGTAAAAAGAGGCCAATCCATAGAAACTTCTGGTGGCGGATAAAGTAGTTGGTTAAGGCCAATCTCGAATAGCATCCACTTTTGATTGGTCAATAGATATACCATTTCTCGACACCACATATCCCAAAAATAATACTTTCTCTATCAAGAAAATAACTTGTTTACTACTGTGTATATACTTTCTACTCTTAAGACTGAAAGCATTTATCTCAAATGTTGTAGATATTACTCGTGAGTAGTCCTCTATATAAGTATATCATCGAAGTAAACAACCACAAACTTTCCAATGAAAGGGCGAAGAACTTGATTCATGACTCACATAAAAGTACTATGAGTATTGGATAAGCCAAACGACATTACCAACCACTCGTATAACCTTTCGCGAAATTGAAAAGTTGTTTTCCATTCATCTCTAGGCCATATTTGAATTTGATGGTAGCCACTTTTCAAATCAATTTTGATAAAAATTGTTGCTCCACTGAGTTGGTCTAACAAGTCATCTAATCGAGGGATTGGAAAATGATATCGAACTGTAATTTTATTCATAGCTCGACTGTCCACGCACATCCTCCAAGAACCATCTTTCTTTGGAGTCAATAAAGCAGGGACTGCACAGGGACTAAGACTTTCACGGATAAATCCATTTTCTAGTAACTCTTCCACTTGGCACCTTAATTCCTTATGTTCTGTAGGACTCATACGATAATGAGGTTGATTTGGTAACGTAGAACCTGGTACTAAATCAATTTGGTGTTGTATATCCCAAAAAGGTGGTAAGCCCTGTGGTAGCTCATTGGGGAACAAATCTTAAAATTCCTCCATAATAGGTGTCACTGCTTCAGGAATCTTTGAATCACCGTTATTCTCTTTTCCCAATAAAATGTAGACTCTCTTTGTCTCTGCTACAACATCTATAAATTGCTTCTTGCCTAACAAATAATTACCCAAGTCTTGTTGGAGAGTAAACTCCTTGTTAGGTAGGAGAACGATCTTAATGTTGTTAAACATAAAGTTGTAGGTGTTTCTCTTCCCATCATACACTACGTTTCGATCATATTTCCAAGGTCTACCCAGTAATAGATGACAAGCATCCATAGTCACAACATCACACCAAATTTTATCTTTATAAATTGAACCAATGAATAAGGAAACTAAGCAACGTTTCGATATTTTCACTTGATTTCCTTTCTTCAGCCACGTGAGCTTGTATGGAGTTTGATGAGGTTCTATCTTTAAATTTAGCTTTGTTATGGCTTCTTCTAAGATGACTTTCTCACAACTGCATGAGTCTATGACCATACGACATACTTTACCCCCAATTATGCAAGTAGTTTGAAAAAGATATTTTATCGTAGCCACTTGTCTTTGTCTTGACCTTTAGGAGTAAAAAATGTGTGATTCAAGATCAACATTGGTCCGCTATCACCATGTTCTTCAACAGATTGAGCGCTACCACTACTATTAAAAGTTGTCTCTACAGCGAACTCTTCAGTTTCTTCCTCCTGGTAGTCTTCACTTTCCTCGGTGCCTACGAATAAGCATTTACCATATTTTCCACCATTTTTACATTCTGTCATTCGGTGCCCATTTTCTCCTCAATTAAAATAGCATAATCTCAAATCTGAGGATTGGGTTTTACTGCTTTGACCGATTTCACTAGGTTTACTAGTTTTATTTGGAGGATTCGGAGGAGCGAAATTATAGACTTAGGAAGTCGGATTTTAATTATCACGAACAATACTTTGAGCACCCCGAAAGCTTAAGTCATTAGTCTCCAACTGCAAGGCTTGTTAGTGTGCCTCTGAAACAGAGTATGGGTCAAGTAAATTTAATTAGTCTTGAAACTAAGATCGTAAGCCTCCAATGTAGCGGAAAATCTGTTGTTCTTCTGTCTCTATTAAGTCATTGCGTCCCACCACCCAATGAAATTTTGTGGTGTAATCATCCACTGATCGATTACCTTGCTTTAAATTATATAGTTGTTGGTCTAACAGTTTGGCGTAATTATGAGGCAAGAATGCACCACGCAAGTGCTTCTTAAACTTTTCCTAAGAATCAATCTTCGTTTTACCTGGCCTAATCCTTGTGAGCTTAGTTTGTTGCCACCAAGCTGCTGCTCTTCTACGAAGTCGAGTTGCAGTAAGTGAAACTAGTTTATTTTCAGGAACTTCTTTGTATTCGAAAACTTCCTCAATGGCATTAATCCAATCTAATAATTCTTCAAGTTGACCACTTTCTTGAAATTCGAGAATGTCAATTCTCAACCGAGATTCCTATCTTCTATCATCAGTAGACTCAGTTCTAGGTCGACGTCCAGAGAATGGGTTAGCAAAGCTTTCACTTGATTTGTCTTCACGTTCTGGAGTACAATGGTGTTCGTCAAGTAACTCTACCATTCATGCCATTTGTGCAACTAACATATCAGTTCTGGTTGTCATGCTAGCCAGGGCTTCATCTTTAGAAACATCTTCTTGATTGTAAGTTGCAGCATGAGCATCACGAGCTTTTCTTGGAGGCATTTTCCAAATTTGGGTTTAAAAAGATGGTGGGGGCTAAACTGAAAGTAAATAAAAGTTTAGGCTGAAACTATAATTAAGCAAACGTTTTAGATTTCCGATGACAGTGGTCGGAAATCGAGCAAGGATGAGTGGATCTGAAAGATTTTGAGTTGGTGAGTATGATGGTGGTGGTGGTGGTTTGTCTGAAAAAGTGGTGTTTTGGCCGAAAATTATAGATAAATCCAGCGGTTTTGTTGTTGGCTTGATTTCCAGCGATCGGTGCGTCGATCGACGGTGTTAACCGGCTAGGAATGTTGAGCTCGACTGTTTTGGTTGTTTTTCCTGGTGATTTGTAGCTAATCGACGGTGTCTGATGCTTGAGGTTTGATGGCCGGCTTGTTCTATCTCTTATGATGATGGCTAATCGTCCCAAAGGCAACAGAAAATCAACGCCGGCAGCCGTGGACGGTGGCTGATGCAACTATCATTTCAGGTTTGTCTCTGATACCAAGCTGATGCAGCGAAGCTTAAAGTTCAAAATATTCCGTTGATTATAGAGAATACCGGAACAAAAAAACAACTAAATTCACGTTGATTCAAAAGAATACCGCGAAATTAGAGGTTAAAACTCGTTGATTCCGCAGAATACCAAGAATTAACTGTTCAAATACTCACAAAGAGATTTGAAAATTAAAATATTATTAAACTCAAAATTCTACCTCCAAATGCTACAAGAGGGAGCTATTTATAGTAGTAGTAATTATCTTAATACATGAAGTAAAAACAAAATCCTAAATTGAAAGGGAAACAAAATTCTAAATTAGAAAAGAATTTAAAAGTCTTAAACTTTAGTAAATAAGGAAACTAATCCTAGTATAATATGGATTCATACTCTTCATCATTCCCCTTAGGATGGAGAGAATTCGCCCTCGAATTCGGATTGTCAGCAACAACATCTTCATCAACATAGTGGGTAGTTCAAATTTTGGAAACTATAGTAATTCAAGCACTTTTGGCAATTGATTAGGTACTTTTAGATTTAAGAATTTTGAGGAATTCAGATTTTGGAGAATAGGGAAACATTGGCAATTCAACCTTGGGCAATACTGGCACCTTATTTGAGCTAAGGTAGGGGTCCAACTTAACCCCATCATCTTTGTAGTTTAAAAAAAAAAAGCTCAGTCTTTTCCAAGAATGTTATCTCTAAATGAAGGAAAGCTCCGACCAACTTAACAACGTAGCTCGTTGATGACAATTTGAATAGCACAAGTGGAAAAGTAAGTGATAAGATGCATAAATAAGCTATGTTGAAATTGAGTTAATATTAAAACCACTGAATTGAAAAAATATTCAAGTGTGTTGGTTCATTTTCTTTCATGTTTTACGCCTTTTCGTATATGTGAGTGGAGGAATTAGCTTGGGCGGCAAGTCCAAAAATAAGAAATAAAACATATACAAAAACTTTGGGTTATATAGTAAGGAACTTGCATGTCTCTTGTTAGTTCAACATCTCATCTGCATTAGTTCCATGTTAGTATAACAGTTAAAAAGATTTATATCTATCTATAGATATAGTCACATAACTTTGTGTGAAATATTATGAAATAAGGACATCTGAAGAAATTATCGTCGGATTTTTAAAAAATTATTTACTCTATATAGTTTTAAACAAATCTCTTATTGATGACGAAAAACGACTAAACTAGTTAAACTTATTTTCTAGGGGATAATAACATAGATCTTAACTTAAACGTCAATTTGAACGCAACTGCCAATCATGAAACATGGTTAGGATACTGGAGGGAGTTTCGACATAGATCCTTCGAATATCAAAAAGCAACCTTAATAGCTGAAATTTTTTTATGGGATATAACAACAAGAATCCAAAATCAAATGAAAATCTGAATGCAACTCTCCACACCTGCCAATGATAAAACACAACTAGGATATGCAAAAGGGATTCCAGTGCAGATCTTTAGATGCTTGATGCAGCCTTTTGCTATATTTCACTCTAACTTGCATTCTCACAAAGAGAAGAAAATATGATAAATTCACAACTATAATTTATAGTGAAGAAAACTCAAATTTTGATTGAAGGTAGGTTGCATATTACAGAAGATTTAGTATATATTTATAGTAATCAAATTCAACTATACTTACTATACTTCGCTCAACAAACACACCAACTACATTCCATTGAACAAAACATACCTACTTTATTCCACTATCTTGGCCCTCATGTCTCATGTTGCATCAACTTATTCCCCTCTTAAAAACAACTCATCTTCGAGTTAGTCAAGGAATTCATTATGGGCCATGATACTCGTACAAATCTTGAATACTAAAAGTGTTAGAATGGCATAGTGGTTTGGGAGATTGATGATATAGACATTATCATTAATCTTTTAAAGGATGCAAAAAGGACTAATTTCTTTTGTTTGAGCTTACTATATTCTCCTACAGGAATTCATTCTTCGCGTAAATTCACCATGACATAATCACCCACTTTATATGACTTGAACCTTCTATGCTTGTCATTAATGGCCTTGTATTTCATGGTAGATTCTTCCAACTTCCTTTTGACTCCTCCATGTACGTCGATCAGCAATGATGCTCATTCCAAGAAGTTTTGGTAAAGGACCTAAGTCTAAAGTGAGCAATAGAGGATGAACGTAAACAAATTCAAATTGAGATTTACCACTAGTACGCAAATTGTGATAGGCAAATTCAGCTTACGATAAAACATTCTCCCTTCTCTTATTTTTTAATCAAATATCACAAGATATTACCCAGTGTGCAATTGGTGACTTTAATTTGCCTATCTATTTTTGGATGACGAGCATTGTTAAATTGTAAAGTTGTATCTAGTCATTTCCACAATGCACGCCAAAAATGTCTAAGAAATTTGCTATTGTGATTATAAACTATTATTTTTGGCAATCCATGTAGACAGACGACTTCTCGAAAGAATAGTTGAGCAATGTAGGTAGCATATGAAGTTTTCCTGCATGGAATAAAATGAGTTATTTTAGAAAAATGATTTACCACAACAAAGATAGAATCCGAACTATTCCGTGTTTGTGGTAATCCTAAGATGATATCCATGGACAAGTCTTCCTAAGGTGCATTAGGAATAGTCAGCGGCATGTATAATCTAATATTCAAAGTTTATCATTTTTCGTTTGGCAAGTATGACAATGTTTTTCAAATTTCTAGGCATCACGTTTGAGATGCAGCTAGAAATATTGAGTTTATACAAAAAAAAATGCTTTTGTCTCGGTCCATTTGACCTCATATTCCTCCAGTGTGTAGCTCCCGAACGATGTGCTCTCTTAATGATCCGCGTGGAATGCATAGACAATCTTCAAAGAATAAAAATCCATCATGTATTTAGTGTTTACTTGCAACTGGATTGGTGCATTGTTGTTATTCTTCCTTAAAATCCTCATCATATGCATATAAGTCTTTCAAATAATCAGAATCAGTTATTTCGTTATGAATAATATTCAACAACATAAGTCAGCAACTTAGTGCATCATCGACTTTATTCAATTGGCCTACCTTGTGTTTAAGAGAAAATGTGAACTTCTGAATGTAGGCAATCTATTGCGCATGCATTCGATTGGCTTTAGAAGAACTGTTGAAATACTTAAGAGCTTGATGATATGCGTTTATGATAAATTATTTTTATAATATATATCGCTCTCATTGTTGCAAAGTGCGAACAATTCAATACAATTCTTGCTCATATGTTAACTACTTCTTTCTAGCTTCGTTGAGCTTCTCACTAAAAAAAGCAATTGGTTTTATTTCTCAAGACATAATAGCTCATATTCCCACTCCATAAGCATCCCAATCGACTTTAAAAATCTTGTTAAAGTTAGGAAGTGTAAAGACAAGTGCATTTGTAAGTTTCTCTTTCAAGATTATAAAACTTTTTTCAGTTTCTTTTGTCCAAACAAATTATTTTTGCTTCAAACAACCTATATATGGTGCACCTATGGTGTTGAAGTTCTTAACAAATCATCTGTAGAAGGTTGCGAGGCTATGAAAACTCTAAACCTCTAAAATTTTGTTTGGTGTTGTCCATTCTCGAATGGCTTTCACCTTTTCTTAATCAATTTTGATTCCTTCTGAACTCACAGCAAAGCCCAAGAAGACTAAGATTTCTTTTATAAAGCTGCATTTCTTCATATTGGCATACAACTTATTCTTTTGTAATGCCTTAAATACTTCCTTCAAATGTTAAACACGCTCTTCCTCACTATGGCTATAAATTAAGACGTCATGAAAATAAACAACAACAAATTTTACAATGAAAGGTTAAAAAACCTTATTCATTAACCTCATGAAAGTGGTTAGAGCACTAGCCAGACCGAATTGCATAACTATCCACTCATACAGTCCTTTATTAGTTTTGAACGCTATTTTCTATTCATCACCAGGGCGAATACAAGTTTGATGGCACCATTCCACAAATCAACCTTAGAAAAAAAATTTGACCCTCCTAATTTATCAAGCATATCATCCAATCAGGGAATAAGAAATCGATATCGTATGGTAATAATGTTGATGGCTCGACTCTCTACGCATATTCTCTAACTTCTATCTTTCTTTGGAGTTAGAAGTGTGAGTATAGTTACGGAGCTCATACTTTCTCGAATCGTGCTTTTTTTAAGAAGATCTTAGACTTGGTCATGCATAATCTCATATTCTTTAGGACTCATGTGGTAGTGTGGTAAAATTGGTAAACTAGCTTTGAGAATAAGATCAATATAGAATCATGCCTTGCTTGAGAATATTTTTAGGCGGAGGAAGTCCGACATGTAATTCATTAGGAACAACATCATTGAATTCTACCAGTAAGGGTTGGATTACAAATGGTTCACTTTGTGATCTAGGAACATTTTTAGGCACTAAAAAGAGATTGGTTGTGGTCTTTGAGCATGTTGGATTGTTAGATTACTTTATTGGGGTAAGAATAAACTTTGTATTGTTATTGTAGAATGTATAGGTATTATTTTTGCCGTTATGCACTATACTTAAATCAAATTACGAAGGACGACCAGATAGCATATAACAAGCATCCATATCAACAACATCACACATTACTTATTCGTTATACTTACCGATAGAGAAATGAATACGACATTGTTCAGTCACCTTCATTTCACTGACATCTTTGATCCACCTAATACAGTATAAAGATGGGTGTGGTTGAGTTGATAATTGCAATTGATCTACCATGGTCTTGGATACTATGTTCTTGCTACTTCCACTATTAATGATAAGATCACAAACTTGCGGGTTAACCATCCATTGTGTCTTGAAGATGTTATGTCGTTGAATGTCCTCTTTCTTCCTTGGGGTATACATAAATCATCTTATTACAAATGTATTAGCTTAAAGGGCTATTCAAATTGTAATCTTGATAATAATAAATATATGTCATTATATTTCACAATTTTCACTAGTTCTTAAAGGGCAAAATTTATTCAAGTGAAATCAAATTCAAGACATTCAACGGACAATATAAGAACAAGTATTAGCTCAAAGTGATCTTCATTACTACAAATCTTGTAAAGTCTGTATGATTTAATGTATGAATGATTTAGCATTTGAAAAGCTCTAGATTTTATTTAATAACTCATCATTTTTCATAAACTAGAGGTTTTATAACTATAAGCCAAGTATTTTATGAAATTGATTGTTTTTCAAGATATGGACTAAAATGAAAGAGTTTTGTAATCTTTGATTTCAATAAGTATTACTTTAAATTCTAGAATTGGACGTATTTAAAAAAGTTTAAAACATTTTGGGCCATAGTATAATTATAAAAAGTTTTAGGGCTAAAACATAAATATTGGAACTGAGGCAGCTAACTGCATTGGAAGATAGAAAGTTAGTGGCTAGCCGCCTAGGGGTAATGGCTAACTGCCTAGGCTAATTTTTAAATTTAAAACTGCAGTGGTAACTTGTCACATATGCCTATCAACTAACTGCCTGATTCAAACAATGATCCGGCTATTTTTTGGAGGTCAACAATGACTAGTTTACTTGGCCAAACTCTATAAACTCAAATCAAAATCAAATCTAATAAGTTTTTAAAGGTAAAATTTGTTCATACAATATCTCTTGAGTTTCCATTTCGCAAATCTTCATACATTGAGTTCTCATTGAGCTATCATTTGTACATCTGCTCTAAAAGAGAGTTTTTGTTGTCATCTTCAAATACATTATCAAATTTGTGTGAGTGAAAGTATGAGAAACACTTGGAAAAAGGTGTGTGTGAGTGAAACACCACTTGTAAAGGTTTATTGACATCTTAGAAGTCAATTGTAAGAACTTGAAGCCTTGAGAAGCTTGGATAGTAAAATCCTCAAGCGTGGTTTACTTGGAGGCGTAGACGTAGGCGAGTTTACCGAACCACATAAAAATCTACGTGTTTGCTCTCTCTTCCTTTATCTCTTTAATTTTGTTTATTGATCAACTTATTGTTATTTATTTCATTAAGATATTAGTTTAAATTATTGTGTGGTTTTATTTGCTTATGTTTTAATTACCCAATTTGCCCCCTCTTGGGTTGCATAGCTAGAATTTCATAATAGTATTCCTTCATCTTTATAGGTGAGCTCTTCTTATTTGTCTTCTTTTCCATACACATCATCTTCCAGTTAATCCTTCTCTTCAATGTGATCATTATGTGTAGCCAAGATGACTGATTTACTTTGTCGACATTGACTGGAGTAATGACTCTTCTGTCTGCAACGATAACATTTATTTCCCCTTGGAATTGCATAGGGATTGAAGGATTTGGATTTGTTCTACCTTAATAAGGCCAAAATTGATGAGCTCGATTTCAATAAGATCGGATCAAGTAATTAATTAACATTGCACATCAACAAAGCCAAATTTGACGGCATAACTAGAGCCTCTAATTATAGTGGATCAATTGGAATTGGTACTGGTGGCCGACTTCAGCTACGAAACATAGGATTGAGATATTGTTTGTTTTCATTTACTGATAATTGTTTAGTTTTATATTAGTTTTATTAATTTCTTTGCATTTATTTTATTTTTTTATTCTTAAATCTTGACTATTTTTTAATATTTTGTAGGAATTTTAGAGACAAATAATAATAATAATAATAATAATAATAATAATAATAATAAAAGCTGCAAATTGGTCTGAAAGTCCCCAAACTACAACTTTATGGATTATTGCAATTTTAATAATTTTTTTAGGTCCATCAAGAATCAGATTTAGCCCAAAAAGATTGACTCTTGAAGAGCTAGCAAAATATCTTCTTTGGGCCCTAATTATAAGGACAAACCTATAGTACCACAGTTGTATAGTACCACAGCTGGATCCAACTATTGGATCTAGCCCACAATTGTGACCAGAGTTAGATCCAATGGTTGGATCCAGCTGTGGTACCATACAACTGTGGCACCATAGCTGGACCTTAATTATAAATGGATTTTTGAGCTATTTCCCTACATGGACTCATTTCGTTAGTGGACGGATGGTTTCGTATTTGGAAAAAGAGAGATAAAAAAATTTTACTAAGTCAATCAAGGATAAGGTGTAAAAGAATCAAACTTTGACATCAAGAATTATTCCAGAATAAAGAACAAAACAAGAACAGAGGATATTTTTAATAGAAGAACAAACTGCCTTAGCCATATTTCAATCAATAAGATCTTATTTCTCTCATTTTTTGTTAGTAATTTTCTTTAATGAATTTGATTTCGCAAATGTTAGTCATATGTGAGTAAACCTTTTTTGGTTGAGGGTTGATTTAAAAACCCTAGATATGGATTTTAGACAATAAAGTTTACCAATTTCTTTATCATTATCTAGAAAAGATTATATTGCACTAATTTAATGTTCAAGTATTGTAATCTTATTTATTTAGGTGTGCAAGGGCGATGAATTTGATAGTGGTTTGATTGCTAGTTTATGTTAGAGTGCAATTTATGCACTAGTTTTGTATTATTTACTTCTTTTAATATCGATGTTTTGCACTTAATAATAGTGATTTACTTGTGTTTTATTTCTGTAGGTGCAATCTATTGATTGGTGCTAAAATTGAGCTACAAGATGATTTTTTAGGATGATTGTTTTCCTAAAGAAATTATGAACTTCAGAAGAACTTTGTTGATAAGGAGTGGGCGCGTGCTGTCAACTATGGACCTGCAGTTTTTAGTTTAACGTGTTTTGTCTTTTTAGTTATTTTTGTAATTTCGAATTTAGTATTTAGATAATATTTTAGATATTAGTATTTTATTTTAAAAAGAACTCTAGAGGAGAAGAGAATGGGGAGAATTGAAGGGGGGATCTATTGTAAAAAATCCTAGATCAAAATTTTTCTCTTCTCTCTATGAAGAACTAAACTTATTATTCTGGTTGAAGGTTAATGAAGCTTTGATTCATCATTACTGTGAGATCTTTCTTATGCTTTAATTGTTTTATTGTTTTTTGGGTATTTGTTTACTCTCTAAATTATTGTCATGATTATATTTGTTAATTAGATAATTGGCCACTATGTAATTATCAACTTAATCTATTGTCAATAAAAGGATTCATCATATGAAGATTTTAATGTTTGTAACAAATAGCATAGCAGTGCGTTGTGTTATGAGAATAAACAATCTAATTTAAATGAACCATTGTATGCATTTGTCGATTAGGATTTGGGTCTCTTTGGTTTTTCAGGCTATCAATTGATTAAATCCTATGATCGTATCTAGAGTTATATATTGATTAGAGAAATAACCAATGGTCGTACCTTGGTTATCAACTAGTTAAGGAGAGATTGGCTATTAAAGTATTTCAGTAGCTATAACCGGTCTATTCATAAGTAGTAATGATTTATATTTGAATCAATAATCAGTAGTCAAATCAAGATGAGTTAATTCCTTCAACCAGAGATTTCCCCAATTTGAATTAAAATTTTGAATTTACATTCTTGTTATTTTAATTTAATTTTTATTATTGTCAACAATCTCCCCATTTTGCATTTTACATTTTAAAAGGATTTAAATAATTACTGATCTCTATGGACACGACCCTACTCAATCACTATACACAATTTATTTAGAGTATGTATTTATTTTTTCTGGCTTTGACAACCATCAGTTTAGGATTTTAATCCATAATTATCAAAGAATTAAAGAAAAGCAGTAGACTGTGATAAATTATTATGAGAAAATTTTGTTTGATTGCATGTGGCATGTAATTGAAGATAAACTAACTAAGCTTATGTGTTTGTTTCTTGATTGAACTTACATCTTCCTTGTTTTTAATGCTTTCATTAAATTAAATCTAGAGAGCTTATTATAAGTTATATCATGGAAGAGATTAAGTAAATAACTTATTTTACTTAAGTTATTTTCAAAAGAAAAGATCAAAATGATTGAATTTGTAATTATTTTAAAGTTGTTTTCAAAAGAAAGTGAAAATTTCTTATAGGTATTATAATATGGTGGTTCTTTAAAAAAAGAAAGTGAATGTTAATTCTAATTATTTTCTTAATTTTAATGTTTAGTGGTAGAAAATGATTCTTTAACCATCATTCTCATTATATTATAATACCTATTAAAATTAAAGCAGTTTTCTAAAATTTCATATTTTCACTTTGATTTCTTTAATTTAGTTTACGTACCAATTCAACTCCAAATCCCATAAAATTTTGTCTTTATAAGCAAGTCATGAGTATTTCTAGAAAGTGTTTAGTTAATTTTACCAAGTTCATATTTGTGTGTTTTGTATTATTCATTGGGAATAATCTTTTATGGAAATGACCCTAACTACTATGCTCAATAACAGCAATATTTTCAAGCTATGATTTAAGTAATACGCTTTTTAACATATCAGTTACAGGTGAGAAGTTAATGTTAACTTCGAGGATTTCAAAATTTTCAGGTTTTAGATGATTCTCATGTATGTTGTTTGTTTCAAGTTGTTGATGCCAAAATCCGGATAAGTTGGTCAGATCTCAGATCCCTGCATCATCATTAAATTTGTTTGGTGGAAAGCTACTGATTAGTTAGCACCATGAGCAGATTTTCTATGAGCAGATGTTCTGTGAGCAGACAACGCATGAGCAGATAATCCATGAGCAGACGATCCATGAGCAGAGAACCCATGAGTAGATAATCCATGAGCAGACGATTCATGAGCAGAAAATCCATGAGCAAACAATCCATGAGCAGACAATCCATGAGTAGAGAACTCATGAGCAGACAATCCAAGAGCAGACAATCCATGAGCAGACAATCCATGAGCAGACAATCCATGAGCAGACGATCCATGAGCATAGAACTCATGAACAGACAATCCAAGAGCAGACAACCCATGAGTAGACAACCCATGAGCAGACAACCCATGAGTAGACAACCCATGAGCAGACAATCCATGAGCAGATAATCTATGAGCCTGTGAGCACAACCAACAGTCAGGAGGTGCCGGAAGTTTTTCTGGCAAGAACCCTCTGACGCTCAAGTCAGCGATTTGGGTCTTACTTGAAAAAACCCATACCACAATTCATGTGGCTTAATTATGATTACTTTAAACAAAAAAGCTTTTAAGTAAATTTAAAGGAAAATAATTGAGAATAATTAATCTTAAAGAAATCATAAGCGAAAGAGAATTTTCCCAGTTGTACAGAGAGAAAAAGGTCAAATGGGTTCAGTTGCCCAGAGAGAGAGAGAGAGAGAGAGCAAGGAGAGTCCCCTTTTCCTTCCCCTTCCTAGGGTTTTTGTAGGAAACTATAGCGGTTTTTATCATTTCCCCTAGAATTCTCAAGAAAACTACTAATTTTTAG
The DNA here is from genome assembly GCA_018350135.1 of Citrus trifoliata. Taxonomy (NCBI): domain Eukaryota; kingdom Viridiplantae; phylum Streptophyta; class Magnoliopsida; order Sapindales; family Rutaceae; genus Citrus; species Citrus trifoliata. The sequence goes on from VKKW01000067.1 coordinate 723,723, forward strand.
TCCACTAAGAATGTGGTCCCTAATATTTCGGAGAAAATATTTTGATTGAATCGTGCTTCCTAGTAACTTCCTGATCGAGGTGACCAATAACATCTTAGTCGAGGTGATGTGCTCGAGGTCACTAAACAACATCCTGGTCAAGGTGATCTGCTCAAACATTTGCTCACTTTTACTTTGAATAGAGCACGATAATGTATGAGCAAACAACTTTATCTTGGTCACCCTATTTCATTCCCTAAACACAAGTTATTTTACATTTTAGGTGTAGATCTAGATGAGCCGAAATCATGTGCTTTGCAGCATTTGCCACAATGTTTAACAAACGAGAGATTGATTCGCCCAACTTATGAAGATTCTTCAAAATCTTGGTTTCCCTAATTTATGAAAATTCTTCAAATTCTCTTGTCCAAAAATATCAATGATAGGTTCAAGGGTAAAAGTATCGTTTTGATTCTTTCAAATTCTTCATTGATTGAACACATGCCATTTTTAAGATTTTAGAGTTCTGAATCGGAAGACCTCAAGAAGTGTATCAAGCGCAAAATGGTTAATTTGGTAATTTTGAAGTTCTGAATGGATGTCATTTTCAAATTGGGTTATTTTTACATACCTCCCCTGAGGTTTCACCTAATATCAGTTTAATAGAAAGTTTATTCGTATTTTTACATCCCTCCCCTGCAGTTAGTATAAAGTTATGTATATCATCAGTACACAAGGCTAAAATCGTAAAAGCTCATTTAAAATTAAAAAAAAATTGAAAAAATTCACTGTACTAGTATGGGTAATCATGAAAATGAGAGTAGCATCACTTCAATAATGACTATTCTTTACTTTGGAATCCTATGGGATCCATTGTTAATTAATGGAATCTCAAAAACTCAACTTCTGGTAGATTGATGCTGATAAAGATGATCCATACTAGTTTTGCTCTTAAAACTTGATATACTAAGAAATAGTAGGAGTTTTGGACACAATTTTAAGAAATAATAAAAGGAAACAAATAAAGTGGAAGAAGAGGAAAATATTTACATTTACATGGAAAAACACTTGCCATCATTCACCTTGATTATATCCGATAGGCAGGCTATGAAAGAAAGAGTAGGAGGCTAAAGAATAGACAAGATACGAGAAAATTTCACAGGATTAATAAAGATTGATGATTTGATTTGCAAACAAGTAGTCATGCCACTATATCATCAGCCTAGGATTGCAGCCTACTCTAATTCTTCTTCATTCATGTCAAAACCTCTGGATTCTTGGCGGAGGTTTGTTTTAGAAACTCGTACGTAGTAATCATAGTTGTTGCAGATATAGACATGGATGCCCACCTTGGAACCAACCCTCTGTAACAAGCCATCCAACCACCTTCTTTAACCAAGCTCCTCACTATCTGCCTAACAGTCGGTCCCCGCTTTCCATTCTCATCCTCATCCAAAACCTGCAACCTCGTTTTAATCGTATCAAGTGGCATCATAATCAAAGCCAATAAACTACCAGCCATGGCTGCACTCACTCCCTGAAACGCCATCACAGTTTTTTGAATCTGGCCTAATCATCATCATATCACCCTCACGGTCACCATATTTCCAACGCAAGAAACACCCAACTCCACCCCAAACAAGCCTTTGAGCAATGGAATAAGACACCCACCAAACTGCATTTGATGGTGCATGTGTCAAGATTGAAATCCCGAAACCCCTATACAATCCTCTAACTCCATCATTTCTAACAATCTTCCTAAACATATCAACCCCATTTACGTATCTAGCATCGGCTCCATTAGCCACCATAAGCCTCTGAGTCACAACATCAACTAGGGTCTAGACAAGCTGAGCAGCCATGGCAGCACTCAATCCACCAACAGCACTAGCGATCGCCGCCACCGCCGCAGTAAACCCTAAGTCACTAACAGCAAAGCTACCAACTTTACTCTTTGTCACCTCAAGCGTCGCCAGGTAAACCGCCCTAGTATGGATTGTGCCCATCAGTGAAGTCCCGAATCCCCTGTACAAAGCCCTGAAACCCTCGTGTCTCGCCACTGAAACAGCTGTTTTCACACATGAAATCTTGCAGTGGCCCAACTGCAGTCTTGTCTTTATCACGACTACTGGATATAGCATTGCTGACACGCCTGAAAATAGAGCTGCCCCATGCAAGAAAAACTTCCATTTGTCTAACATTTGCCACTCTATATCGGCCGGTATATCGAGTTCTTGACCCGATAACCGATTCTTCCTCTTCCACCGCTCTCATGTTCATCTTTCAAAATCAAAATTTTTCGAGCTTCTCAAATCACCCATTAAAAGAAAAAGATAACAATATTTACAGTATCCAGTATTTATAATGCATGATTCATCTATTTTTTTTTTCCTTTTGGCATATGCTTTGGATGAAAACATATGGGATCTTAGCACTTCATAATATCCTCCGGCGATCGGAAAACTCACCGGAAAGTTGGGATCTCACCGTAGAAGAAAGGCATTAATTTAGTAATTTACAATACAAGAAAGAAAGTAAAATATGCAGGGGATGGAGGCAGAGAGAGGGACTAGTAGGTGGAGTTTTAGGTTCAGTTGGCTCTGTGAGGATTGTACAAACGTCCGTTGATTTGCGGGGGTGGATGGATGACTTTTGACGGGTAGGATGTGGTTTTGTTGGTGATGTTAGAAAATTGATGGGTGCAGCAGGACCGCAGCTAAAATAAAATTGGAAATAAAATAAAAAACAAGCACAATAGAGGACACCGAAAATTACATGGTTCGGCTTTTAGCCTACGTCCACGGACGAAGACAGAAGGAAATATTTTACTAGTGAAAATGAGTTACAAGTATTGTAGTACTTTAGCTCACTTCCCAAAACCCCAATACACCCTAACTCTCAAATCACTAGACAAACACTCTCTAAATAAAGAAAAGAACTAAAGAACTCGATGATTTACAAATGAAGGGAGCCAGCGTTTTTATAGCCAAAATTGACTACTGTTAATTTAATATTTAATTATTATTTTATTTTATTAATTTTTCTTTTCTTTTCCTTCTTCGGCCCGACATCTCTTTTTCAAACTTCATATTTCTTCTTCAAACATTTACAGCTTCTAGATTACGGCTCCTCATCCTCCATTCTTCTTTTGTTTTCTTTTCCAACTAAAGATGGTGTTGACCATCTAGATAGCCCATTTTTTTTTACATTTCTCCCACTTGGAGATTAGATTAAGGACCAATCAATCTTCACACCATCCTTTCTGCTTCGCCATAAACATGTTGCCTACGTTTCTGCTAGACCACAAGAGGATCTACTCCAGACAAACTTATCAGTATTTATCGGCTTGGTCAAAACATCTGCTAGGTTCTCTTTGGTATGGATTTTCTGCAAATCCACACTTCCATCTTCCACTACTTCACGAACGAAGTGATACTGAACTCCTATGTGCTTTGTCCTGGAATGAAAGGCTGGATTTCTTGCAATGTGCAAGGCACTCTGACAGTCACAATATACAGAAATTTTCTGTTGTTTGTGCCCGAGCTCCTCCAATAATCTTTGTATCCAAATAGCTTCCTTGCAAGCTTGTGTAGCTGCCATGTATTCTGCTTCTGTTGTAGATAATGCCACAACGGTCTGCAGTTTCGAAACCCAGCTTACAGCTGCTCCCGCAAGTGCAAACACATAACCAGTAGTGGATTTCCTTTTATCAAGGTCTCCTGCAAAATCTGAATCCACATAGCCCTTGACAGTAAACTCTGATCCTCCATAACATAATGCAACATCTGAGGTTCCTCTGATGTATCTCAGAATCCTCTTCACAGCTATCCAATGCTCTCCACCAGGATTCGCCATGTATCGACTGACTCCTCCCACTGCTTGTGCAATGTCCGGTCTTGTACATATCATAGCGAACATCAAACTTCCCACTGCTGATGCATACGGTACTCGAGACATCTCCTTCCTCTCTGCTTCATTACTAGGACACATACTTGAGGATAATTTGAAATTAACAGGAAGTGGGTAGAAATTGACTTACAATCTTGCATGTTGAAGCGTCGTAAGATTTTCTTCAAGTAATTCTTCTGCGAAAGCCAAATCTTCCTGTTATTTCTGTCTCGGTGAATTTGCATCCCTAAAATCTTGTTTGCTGGTCCCAAGTCCTTCATTTCAAACTCCCTAGCCAACTGTGCCTTTAATTCTTGGATTCGATCTTTGTTGGGACCTGCTACCAACATGTCGTCCACATACAACAGTAAAATAATGAAATCATTATCTTCAAACCTCTTGTAATATGCACAATGGTCTGAACTGAGTCTGTTGTATCCAAGGCTCACTCATGTTATGATCTTCTACATCCTAGGTCTTCCCGTTCCGTCATCTGGCTTATGTTCTTCATGTAGCATTCAGACCGAATGACTCTATGAAATTACGTCGATACTTCCACATATTATGGGTAACGTAGGAGACATCTCATGATGAAGGAATCAAATCTCTTATACCAACACCTCGGCGCCTGTTTGAGACCGTAAAGAGATTTGTTCAACCTGCAAACCAAGTTCTCCTTTCCTGTTTCTGCAAAACCTTCTGGTTGAAGCATATATATTTCTTCTTCAAGTTCTCCATGAAGAAATGCAGTTTTCACAGCTAACTGCTTAAGATGTAGGTCAAATGTAGCACACATCGCCAAGACTATTCTGACTGTTGTGAGTCGAACCACGGGCGAAAATATCTCGTTGAAGTCAATGCCTTCTTTCTGAGCATATCCTTTCACCACCAATCTCGCACGATACCACTCCACTTGGTCATTGCCATCATGTTTGATCTTGTAGACCTATTTGTTTCCAATGGCTTTTCTTCCACGTGGTAGTAGTACAAGTTCCCATGTCTTGTTCTTGTGTAGAGCTTCAATTTCTTCCTGCATTACTGTCATCCACAAAGCAACATCTGAGCTTTCTAAAGCTTCATGGAAAGTTAATGGCTCTCCATCCTCTGTTAGAAGACAGTACGCAACATTAATCTCCGCGACATACTCTGAGTGCCACGTTGGCGGTCGTCTCTCACGAGTTGACCGACGAACTTCTGGAGCCTCGGACTCGACTGGTTCTTGTTCCTCGTGCTCTGGTGCTGCTTCAGAAGAATCTGAATTTTCTGGATTATTTTTTACGTATACTGGCACAGTCTCTGACTTTTCTTTTACAGTGCCATCATCTCCATCTTTTCTTTGCAATTGATCTTCTACAAAAATAACATCTCTACTGATGACGATCTTGTGGGCAGTGGGGTCCCACAGACGATACCCCTTTACTCCATCAGCATACCCCAAGAAGATACATCTTCTAGATTTTGCATCAAGCTTTGTTCTTTCTTGGGCATTGTACATCACGTACACAGGACATCCAAATGCATGTAGGTAAGAATAATCAGCTGGCTTTCCAGTCCACATCTCCATCGCTGTCTTCAACCCAATAGTTGTAGATGGCGACCGATTTACTATATAACAAGCGGTTTTGGCTGCTTCTGCCCAGAATGAATTGGGTAAACCAGCAGTCCTCAACATAATTATTATTCTTTCTATAAGAGTTATGTTCATCCGCTCCGCTACTCCGTTTTATTGAGGAGTATATGCCACCGTGAACTGCCTCTGAATACCTTATTGCTTACAGAAAGCAAGAAACTCGCCGTCTGTATACTCTCCACCATTATCTGTCCTCAAGCATTTGATCTTTTTACCAGATTCAAGTTCCACCCGCGCTTTGTATTCTTTAAACACTGGAAATACATCTGACTTTTTCTTAATCGGATACACCCAACATCTTCTGGAATAGTCATCAATGAAAGTCACCATGTACTTTGCACCTCCCATGGATATATCTGGTGATTCCCAAACATCAGAATGAATCAAATCTAGAATGCATTTACTTCTACTAATAGATCTACTGAATTTTAATCTATGCTGCTTACTTGTAACACAATGCTCGCAAAATGGTAAACTTACCGATTTGAGCCCCGGAAGTAATTTTCGCTCAGAGAGAATCTTCAAACCTTGTTTTGACATGTGGCCAAGTTTGAGATGCCACATCATCGTTGACTTTTCTCCATTTGATGCAACACACGCATCAGCCTCCTGTAGTGTTTCTCCTTTAAGCATGAATAGATTAGCACCGATCTTTTCTGCCTTCATCAATACAAGCGCTCCTTTAACAATCTTCATAATTCCATTCTCCACATGAGTTTTGCACCCATGACTGTCTATTTGTCCCAAAGACAATAGATTTTTCTTCAGGCCGTTGACATGTCGTACCTCTCTAATTGTGCGAATTGTACCATCAAACATTTTTATTTTGATAGTACCAATACCAGCGATCTCCAAGGCATGATCATCTCCCATATATACAGATCCTCCTGAGATAGGTTCATATGTATGGAACCATTCTCTCCTAGAGGTCATGTGCCATGTAGCTCCTGAGTCTATAAGCCAGACATCAGAAAGTCGTTTTCTGCCTTCTGAAACAGTTGTTGCCTCGCTGTAAAGAATTTCGCAATCATCCGAGGTACTTGCTACACAACCCTGAGCATTTGATGACTCAGGTTCTTTGCCCTCTTTTCCCTTCTGGTTACTCCAACAATCTTTCTTGACGTGCCCTTTCTTGCCACATTTGTAGCATTTAACATTCTTCTTACTTCTGGATTTTGATCTACCCTGATTTTGACTCCCACTGGGGCCACGTTCCGTTGATCTCCCTCTCGTCACCGATAGCGCTTCTGCTTGCTGCGAACTTGCTTGTCTGTTTTCCTTGTTTTTCCGCCTGCTCTCCTCATTTAATATGGAGGCTGCAACATCGTAGAAAACTAGACCCTCCACTGGATTGTTGTTCGTCAGGTTGATGATGAGTTGATCATACGAATCTGGTAGACTTTGAAGTAGAAGCTCTGCACGTTCATTTTCCTCTATATTATGACCCAACATTGTGAGTTGTGAAAATAGAGTTTTCAATGTGTTGATGTGGTCGGTCACCATTGTAGATTCCGCCATTCGAAAAGTATAGAGTTTTCTCTTCAAGAAGATTTTGTTGTGTAGTGACTTGGCCTCGTACAATTTTGTGAGAGTATCCCATATTTCCTTCGCCGTATTTTTCTCTGCCACACTGGATAATACTCCATCCGCAAGTGCCAAGTGTAGATCAGAAATGGCGTTGCCGTCTACCTCGTTTCACTTGTCATCAGTTATCTCCATGGGCCTTTCTTCAATTGCTGCCAAGCAATTATTTTTCCTCAATACAGCTTTCATCTTCATTTTCCACAACGAAAAATTATTTCCGTTAAACTTCTCAATTTCATATTTTGCCGCCATTTTGTTGATAAATACTGTACACAAGCTAGTATACCACCTTGAATAGTTGTGAGTATGTGTGAGAATGAACACCAGGAAAGTTCCCAGGAAAGACTGGAGGGGTCACAATGGTCCCACTTAAAACCCAGACTCCTTAAGCTCTTATCGCCTTTGTGACATAACTTTCCTAAACATGTACAAAACCACACAGTTGCTTTATTTACACCACTATTCCCTGCTTTGCATCGCAAAATTCTTGGATTGCTTCCACCGTTTCACATGAATAGTACCGTATACGTGAATAGTGCCGTATGTCGTATACGTGAATAGTGCCATACGCCGTATACGTGAATAATTCCTGACTCCAAAAATACAATCAATAGCTCTGATACCACTGTTAGAAAATTGGTGGGTGCAGTAGGACCGCAGCTAAAATAAAATTGGAAATAAAATAAAGAACAAGCACAATAAAGGACACCGAAAATTACGTGGTTCGGCTTTTAGCCTACGTCCACGGGCGAAGACAGAAGGAAATATTTTACTAGTGAAAAGGAGTTACAAGTATTGTAGTATTTTATCTCACTTCCCAAAACCTCAATACACCCTAACTCTCAAATCACTAGACAAGCACTCTCTAAATAAAGAAAAGAACTAAAGAACTCGATGATTTACAAATGAAGGGAGCCAACGTTTTTATAGCCAAAATTGACTACTGTTAATTTAATATTTAATTATTATTTTATTTTATTAATTTTTCTTTTCTTTTCCTTCTTCGGCCCGACATCTCTTTTTCAAACTTCATATTTCTTCTTCAAACATTTACAACTTCTACATTACGGCTCCTCATCCTCCATTCTTCTTTTGTTTTCTTTTCCAACTAAAGATGATGTTGACCATCTAGATAGCCCATTTTTTTTGACAGGTGAGGTGGTACAGGGGATTTGAGGTTTTGTTGGATGAAAGAAGACTGTCAACCTTGAATGGGTATTTTCATCCTTTTGTTAGTCCACTAACGGTCTATTGACAGAAATACCAACTGCAGAAGAGAGATATAAAAATATAAAAATATTTTTTATTAAACTGATTTTAAGTGAAATCTCATGAGAGGTACGTAAAAATAACCTTTTTCAAATTGCTAGAGGTTGAAAATTTTAGGATGCGTCAATTCAAAACTGGGTTTAAATTAGAGAGAGGTGAAAATGGACTCCGAGAGAGAGACTGGAATCGTGCGTGGTATGGTGTACAGTCTTATGTTGCATATATGTTGACTTTAACTGCGGTATGATAAGACGAAGAAAGCTCACTGTTAGTCGGTAACATTGGATCTCTGCTTATCATGGGGATGGATCAGACGAATCCGAATCAGGACCCTCGTGTCGCTCCATGGAGACCCGCCCGAAATTCTTTGACCAAGTTCGATAGTTGCTGACCTGGGTTGATCCGAACAGACTTTCCATCTTAGCCGCTGATTTTGCTCCAATTTGGCGCTCCAGATCGAGCCACATCACCCGAATTCTGAACCATTGATCAAGCTTCATCCAACGGTGAGATTTTCAGTGATTCTTTGATATTTAAAGAGGCCAACTCCTTTGCACAATAGCTGCTGTCAATTTAACGCACCAGCAGCCTTCAAGAATAATCTTTTGTAGAGAATTTGAAGAACAATTTGAGCAGCAATTTTTTAAGGGCCAATTTTAACGAAGGGTGATTTGTTTTGAGCTCAAATTGGAGGCACACATCTAGGTTTGTGCATTTATTTTTTGAAAATTTGTGAATTTATTTTATTAGTTTGGTATTTCCAAAACTTAATTTTTCATCACCTAGGTCTTTAGAGCCGTAATTTAATGTGTATCATTTATGATTGAGTATTAATAATTTTGGGAAAATTCAATTAAGTGATTTAATTATATCTATTTTTCCAAAATTGTTTTTAATCGATTTTTCAAATGTATTGAGGCTATATTTTAGATATTGTTGAGCTCTCGATTTAGGGAAAGTTGTTGTTAATTAATTGCATGATCTTATTTCCCTAAAAATTTATTCACCTGAAATTTTCTGGAAAATATTTTTTCAATATTAGAGAATTTTTCTTGAGAGAATTTTTCTGATATATTTATTTGTTTCTTATGATAACAATCTAGTTTTAATTTTTGAAATAAAACACATTAATGGTCTTGATTTTCATATCTAAGATTTAACCTTGTCAAGTACTAGATAAATACACGCATACATAACGTCTTGTATTTTGATCTTGTGAGGAGATTGTTGATGTCTACGCACTACGCTTCATTCACACGGGAAAATTTGTGAGGACTGTGAGGGTTGACGCAATAGGATTTAGATGCGGGTTACTTATGGATGTGATATTTTGTAACTGTTGTTTATCAGTTGTAAACACGTATTATTTTCATAGTGAATTGTTTTATCTACGCGTGCACATAATCATGTATCAAAGTTTTTATCCTAGATCACGACAATCAAAGGTTTTCTTATAAAAATCTCTGTATTGTGGATGTTCATTTTATTTACCTTATTTATTATTGTCATTGATTGATTGTTATATCATTTGTATAATTGTTGGTGGAAGTTGAAATTGACATTTTTGAGAATATTGGAAGTGCCTGTGTACTGTTGATTCACTGATTAGTTGTATAGTTGATTCATTGCATCATACCCATTGATAGAGAGTTTTAGAACTTTTCTCAGATGGTGTCAAGAATGTAAGAGGTGAGCAGAATCAAAGAAATGAAGAAAGGATGGATGATTTTGAGAAGAAAGTTACAATAACCGATGCAATGGAGATGGAGGAGATGGACATTGAACAAGCAAATAACAATTCTTCAAAAACCCTCCAATTACTCCGGACTTTCCTTGATATTCAGCAGAGTAGAGCCCAAGCTTATGCCAAGCTTAAACGGTACCCACCTCCTTTTCTTTATTTTTGTCATCTTATTATTATTATTGAGTGAATATGATTTTGTATGTAAAGAAGTACTCAAGAAATTGCCAAAGAAAAAGAATCCTATTTGATATATTTCTTTCAACTCATGCGAACCGTGAAGATTCATGTTTATTGAGCCCTAGAAGCAACTATAGGCTGGTAACACCTGTGTAAGGATGGGGCCAGAAGCTAGAAAAGGACTTGTAATAAAGTCACTCTAGGAAATGTAATATTTTAATCTTTATGCATAAATGAAAAACTACTTACATGATAAGATGTCAATACGCTACTTGGGCCTCAGTATCATGTTCCAACCTAACATGCTTTTTCAAAGGATCAATCAAAATGGACATTGAATCAAGTTCATGCTGCATTATATTAAGAATAATATGGAAAAATAAATAAAGACTAAGGAAACGCTCACCAATATGTTCTCCAAAGCATGAAAAAGTTATTCACCAGTGATGGGTAAATGTAGGATAAAGGGGGGTTTCAGGTTATAGTCTTATACTAGCATTTCACATAAAATGGCTACTCTTACAAATAAAGCACTAAGGCTAAGCAATTACACTTACCAATCCAATAGTTTTTTTCAAAATACCACCAATGGTATCTATATTTTATTATAAGGCATAATATTTACTATACATTTTAAGCATAAGAAAACCCGCATACAGAGCAATGATATTATTCACATTTTGCATTATAAACCATGGGCAACTGAACAAAAATTTGGATAAAACTCAATCATTTAAAGAAAAAAAGGAGATTCAATTGATTGTGCTATTCTTCAGCAAGGATGCACTAGTTCAGAAAATACTAATGTCTTCCAGCTTATCCAATCTTTGGTCCGATCATATCCTCTGGTCTCTTTTTAGATGTCGGGTCCTAAAATAAAAAAGTTTCAGCCACCCATCTCAATATTCTTTGCTGTTAAGGTTGATTCATAGCAATGAATTCCATGTTGATATTTCCTGCATAAATGTGGGTGTTAGTTTAGCTGGTAAAATTCTTCGGTTGAAACATAATCTTAGATTCGAACTCGGCTTATATAGGTGGATTTATTGCTGACCATGCTATGATTAAATAGAAAATGAGTGTGTTTGCAATATATTTTTGGCAAAAGTATCGGAAAGGCTTCAGATCATAAGTATACTGGGGATTGAGGTGATGCAGAATTAATTCACAGTTGTTTTTTCTATAAGATTAATAGTTTTCTAAATATAACAGGTGGGCAGCTGGTTAAATATTAGTCCCAAATAAGTTTGACCAAACAATTTAACTGATGTGCCTTGAAGTTAAGTAGAAGTACTACAGTTAATACCCGTCCTTCAAGTTTGCTTTAGTTTAGAATTCATTGATTTGGAACCGTTTTGATTGCGGAAATAAACTTGGCAGGGGCTTTTCTGAGTATATGATTTCAGGAGGTGAACTGGCTTATCAACAACTGTGCAGTGAGATTACATCAGAGTTCAATGACTGCTCAAAACAAGTTTGCAATCATTACCTTTCTTGGATGGTTGTTTTATATTTTTTAAATTTATCTTATAGTCTGATCTTAGTGTTTCTGCTTTTTATATATAGGTCCTTGAAATAGAGTCTCTGTTTCTGAATCCTGATTTTTGCCGAGTTGATCTAGCTCAGCTGCTAAGAGCTGTTCAGACACAGGAAAAACAAAAATTGCATCTGGTATATCCCCTTTCTCACTAGCTGTGCCCTTTCATTGATGATCTTGGGAGAATGGGTTGACCTGTACGACTTACCTTTTCTCTGCCTTTGTTACTATACACTTTTTGTTCATGTGCATTGGGTTGCATTTGAGCTGATGATACTGTTTCCTGGTTGGTGGGATGAAAATGCAGGATTTCACTTGTGGACTCTTTTGCCGATTAGAGTGAATATAAAACTTAATTTGTATTACAACTGCTTGAAAATATATAGTGTTCATGAAGATCAGCAATACTGAGAAACAGTTTGCTGATTGTGATGCATTTTCAAAGGACTTGAATATGAACTTACGAAGTGCCAAGATAAAATTTATTATTAGTTGTATTTATGGTGGTTGACTGCTGAATTGTCAGTTTTAACACTATGCATTCTTATATACACCTAAATTTTTCAATAGGTGACTAGCTAATGTATCCATAGGCGACTGCTCTAACAAAATAAATGTTTGATTCTTTTGAAAATCAGAAGAAAGTATGAAAATTTGGATTAATGCCCTGACACAACCTATTATTTTCCCATCTGTTACTTAAGTACAATTTATTAATGTGCATTTTGTTAATTCCTCACATTGTCATTAGAATAGCTGCAAACAGTACTTTTAGAAATTTAAAGTTTCTTTTGGTTTGTTTTCTTAGAAGTTAAGGAAATTACTCCCTGTGATGCAAAAGACAGCAGTGCAAGTGTGCAACCTTCTCTGTCTTTTACACTTCTATAAATTCAGGAAATACTGCCTATGAAGCTAAAGAGAGCAGAGAGCTTGTTTTTGTTTCTTTTGTTGACCCTGGTTCACTCTTGTGTGTCTCACATTTTGCTTATGAGTATACTACTTTTGTCCATTGAATAATAGTAATAAAATTAAATACACACACATTCGAAGAGAGAGAACTGTGAAACCGTGTTGCCATAGTGGAAGATGACATGGTGAGCAAACATTATTGAATTGCAAATGCTTCATTCTGTGTTTAATTGTTCTTCTTTAACAGCGATTCTATATGCAGAGGTCTAGTACATTGTTGAATTCCTTATGTTTTGTCCTTATCATGCAAACTTAACCGTTTCTTGCTTCTGACAATCACTCTTCTTTGTCCGGAAGACGGCTACAATTCAGTTATTGAAGAAGGCTGGACGCCCATCTGAGCGTCTGGTGAGCCATGAGAATTGCAAATTTAGGGAGCCAATGAAGCATGAGTGTGTGCATGTCCAGGAGATAACAGAAGCAGCTGGGACTGAAGAGGCAGAAGCAGATGCTGAGTATGATAATGCATTAAAGGAAGCCATTAGAGGTGTGCAGGATGCCGTGACTGCTATCAATGAACATTTAGAAGAAGTCAGATACGAGATTGCTGCGCTTGAAGCAGAGTGACTTCAGAATTGATGGAAGATCTTTTGACAAGAAAGTCTCTTCCGAAAAAAAACACATCGGGATAATCCTTATTGTACCATAAATTGCTTGGCTGATTGGGTTTAATAACTTCTACTCATAGTCAATAGATTGTGTTGGTGAAAATGTACATAAGATTTTCTATATTGTTATACATTTGTCTTCAAATATTTCCTCACTCTTGAATTATCTGTAGATCATCCATTTATTTTTGAAATTCTGAAGTTATTCTCATTTTTGTATAACAGACAAGGGAAAGAGAAGGAAAAAAGAGTGAGTTAATGAATTTAGAATTTTAAAAATAAGGGATAATTCAAAAATTGTCAAATTACAAAAGATAATTTGAAATTAACCATAATCATGAATGGTGCTACTGTCACTCCTCAATTACTATCAATTACCACCAAGAAACTCCAGGTTTTTGGAGTTAAAATTTTGTTCTTTGCAACAATCGTGTTAAAGAAGCGAAAATTAATTTTTGAGTTTCGTATGCTATAAGCATGATAACTGATGAGCGTATTAGAAAAGAGATTGCAGACCTAAGAGTTTTCTTATTTTTGTTCGAGAAAAAAGTTTTCAATTATAAAATTTACGCTCTGTTTTGGGAAATGCTCCGTTGCGACAATCTAGAGATCTTAACTATTGAGTGGGAACACATTCATTTTGAAGCATTTTTTTTTCCTTTTAATATATTTTTTTTAATTATTGAGTCTAATGATGCGACTGGGTTTTTACTTTTTAATGAGTCATTCCGCTCTTTTGATCCAAGAAGTGCATTCATTTAGACTGACAAGAACATTTTATCCAACAATAGTAATTATTAAAATATTTTTTCACATGAACAATACTTAAATTTTATATATATATTATTTATACAAAAAAATATATCTTACATAAGATAGGAATTACCTTTTTTTAATTATGCATCAACCTCAAAAAAAAAAAAAAGTTGGTAGCATCAAAAGCAAAGTTTTAGCGAATTGTGCGGTTGTAATACTCCTTTGGGAAAATAAAATAAAATAAAATAAAATAAAATATGGAAACAGATAGCTTATATGGAAAGGTTACCATTTTAAATATGGGAAATATACTGCAGTTATTAGCAAACATCGAATATATGGTATTGGGTTGTCATAACAGCAGTCCAAAATGGTCAGTTAGGGAGCTTTCGAAATGGCAATAGTTTACGAGTCAGGTTATTTTGGCTCAATTTATTGCCACCTGTATGGGTTAAATCATGTTGTTGGGAGTAATTCACTTTTCTATGCTGATCAATTATTATTATTATTAGTAAATAAAATCGCACTTTGTGCGGTTTTAAAAAAAATTAATATTATCTTTTTTATTATTTTGTACTTGATGAAACTGATAAAAAATATGAATTATTTTTTTAAACATGACGCAGTCTTATAAAAATAATGTTATTTATGAAAGTTAATTATTTTTTGTTAACATTAAAAATATATATGATGTGTATAGTTAAGTGTACACAACTTTTTCATCAATAAAAATTATGTTCACATTAATCAACTCTCCATTTTTCTTGGTATTAACAGACTCCTACATCTTACAAAGTCTAACCCTTATCATCCAACTATCTTTATTATTATTTAACTCATGAAGAAAATAGTACTTCATGAAGCATATAATACTAAAAATTTAAATAAGTCAAAAAATAAAAACACAAGAACATTTCTAAAGAGGATGTTGGTTAAATAATAAAAAAAACTCAAACATAACAAATCTTAAATGCTTAATATTTATAGAGATTGAAGAAGTCAAAAGACACTAAATAAAAGGTTGCATAATTAAATATGAGATTATAACATTAAAATTAGGTCATAGTGGCATTGGTGAGGGAAGTTGAATGAAGATTCCTTCTTATATTAATTAGTTGATGTATTTTAAACCACTAAAATTTAGTTGTTGGCTTAATAAAGAATGTTTCAAAACTTATAATTAATTTATTATTAATTGTTACATATTGTTGAATTTAAATAAAAGAGGAAGAGACATGTAATCTTTTGTAATCTATTAATTATTTTATATTTTTAATATTTTGTAATGTAATTATTTTTTAATCTCAACCAATATATTATATAATAGAGAATATAAAAAGATGAGAAATAATAATGCCACAAATCTTAACTACTTAATATTTATAGAGTTTGAAGAAGCCAAAAGGTACTAAACAAAAGGTTACATAATTAAATATGAGATTATAGCATTAAAATTAGACCTTAATGGCATTGTTGAGGGAAGATGAAACAACATTCCTTCCTATATTAGTTAATTGATATATTTAAGCCACTAAAATTTAATTGTTAGCATAATAAAATAAATAAATATTTCAAGATTTATAATTAATTATTATTAATGGTTACATATTATTGAATTTAAATAGAAAGAGCAAAAGACATGTAATCTTTTATAATCTAATAATTATTTTTTTTATTTTTAATATTTTGTAATGTAATTATTTTTTTAATATCAACCAATTTATTATATAATAGAGAATACAAGAAGATGAGAAATAGTGATGCAACATCACCTCCTCTAGTCCCAACTTTATATATATATATATATATACATATATATATATATATATAGATATAGATTTTTAATATTTTGTAATGTAATTATTTTTTAATCTCAACCAATATATTAGATAATAGAGAATAAAAAAATAAGAAATAATGATGCTACAAATCTTAAATATTTAATGTTTATGGAGTTTGAAGAAGCCAAAAGGCACTAAACAGAAGATTGAATAATTAAATATGAGATTATGACATTAAAATTAGGCTCTTATGGCATTGTTGAGGGAAGATGAATGAACCTTCCTTCCTATATTAATTAATTGATGTATTTTAAGCCACTAAAATTTAATTATTGGCATAATAAAATAAATGAATGTTTCAAGACTTATAATTAATTATTATTAATGGTTACATATTGTTGAATTTAAATAAAAAGAGGAAAAGACATGTAATCATTTATAATCTAATAATTATTTTCATTTATAATATTTTGTAATGTAATTATTTTTTAATTTCAACCAATTTATTAGATAATAGAGAATATGAAATGATGAGAAATGGTGATGTCACATCACCTCTTGTAATCACAACTTTATATATATATATATATTATTTTATAAAGTGAGCAACCGAATACATAGAAGATATTATAAAATATTTTTGTTGTATTACACTCGTTTAATATATATATAACATATGTATATTTATTTTAAAAAATGATAAGTGATTGGTAGTTAAATTTACTACATGCACATATGTATACATTTATTTTAAAAAATCATCATGTGATTATTAATTATGTTTAATTCATGTACACATGTCATACATACACTAAGTGGGTATAATATAATAAAATTACTCTAGGATTTCTCTTTATAAATTTCACATCAATTGCAATGATATAACAAACTCCACTATAATGATTTCTTAATTGTGATTTGAGTGATCAAAAGTTCTAATCCCAAAAGGAAGAACAAAGAATACTCTTGATCTTCATGTGCCCAAAATCAACCTATCTACTCAAACTCAATTGCATTGAGTGGATGCTTAGTCTTCACTTGTTGATTTATGTAGCTTTCTCAAATTGCTTCTTTGAAAATTTTGCAGTATTCAACAATCAACTTATATGTGTAATTGGCTCTTGACTTGTAAACTTTACAATTGGCCTGACTGTTTTCTATGTTACAATGAATAGGATACAAGATTGTTGGTTAGATTCCTCACCATGTTTCTCTGTTTCTTTCCTAGTACAAGTGATTTGAATTTGCAACTTGAAAAGTAGCCTCAGGAAGAAACATCATCCTGAAAAGAGTCATATGATACTAGAATTTTAAGTCATCACAACCCAAATGAAACAGAAATTGAGGGGAAAAAGCATCCACATTAATCAATCTACGGCTTCTTCCATTTACTGACAACATTAAAGCTGTGTTAGTATTATTCTAGCTGCATAAAATTGAAGAATAAAGAGAAGGCACTCTCACCCAGAAACCAGACGCAGCTTTTGTTGGGAAAATATGCTCTTTAAAAACATATGTGTTTATTTAATTGTAATAAATAATTTTTCTGATTAATAAAATAAATTAAGTATTTTATTCAAATATCTTAATTGCATTAATATTTGCATTAAAGTCCATTTAATCATATTATATGTATTTATGTGATCACCATGTGGATTCACAGAAGACATAAATACAAGTTATCTTATGATTAAATAAATTTAGTTCGCAGTTGATAAATAAAGTTGGACACTTTATTTAGGTATAGACTTTAATAAATTCATTGAATGATTTGTCTTAATCATGTATAAATTTATTGATGTAGTACGACTACATTGAATAGGATCACATATGAGATTTAATTAACTTTGTAATAACTGTCAGACTTATTAAATCTCATAGACATTGATTTTGCTGTAATCTTAATCTTGAGTTAATTATGATTTCATGACTGTAATTGTTATTCCATTTGAGTTACCAATGGGCACGACACATCCTTATGGTCAAGATTACCGGTATCTTGGTGGGAGCAATTATGAGTATTGGAGTTATGGATTAACAATATAGAATTTGTACCAACACATCTCTTGATGGGTTTTCGGCACTTGATCATAGAATTCTCTGACCAGAGTGTGTCAACATATTTAGTATGTTAAAAATGATCATTAGAGAAAACCAGTAAGGATCAAGGAATAAGATGTTATTAAATTGATTGGACAGTTGAGATATCAATTTAATTATCGATGTGGTACAAAGGATTGTACAGTAAAGAAATCAATATGGCTTGGGACGAATTATTATTCGAGCATACAATAATGGAAGTCAGTTCCAATCTTTTAGTGGAGTAGATTTGGAATTAAATAATTGGGCTAGTTTTATAACAAGCCTAATTATTGTAGCCACCATTGTATGTTCCCAAATGATCCCCGGATTATCTCATTTAATTGACTGCACCACTATTGGACTAATAAGTAAGAAAACTAGCTATTTGAATCAAAAGCGTAAATATATCATTTAGTGGGAGACTCCATTTAATTAGCTTTTATGTAAGGGGCCTTATGTTATTTTATAAGGTGGGTCCCCTATAGAAAAAGCAAATAACTTGAGTTTTTTTTTTATTATTTGGAGCTTAAGATTTTCACTAAAGGGTGATCTAAAAGACTTATTTTCTCTAAAGAAAAATATAAAAGCCACTTTATACAGATCGGAGAAAAAAAATTTTCTCTCTATTGTTGAGAGAAAAATTTTCTCGTGCTAGTTGCTTTGGTAGTGATAAAGGCGCCCACACGTCAAGTGCAGATCGAACCTGAGTCATAACCTGGAAGATCATTGGTGACAATTCGTGATCTAACAAGCGTGGTGGTGACGGATCGTTATCCAAAAGGAGTGGTGGTGGCGGATCGTGATCTAGAAGCCTAAATCACTTCAACGGAAAAAGCCAAATCAGATTTTCAAAGTACGATTTTTAGATTACAAATTCTTATATATTATATGAGAGCGATTTTCAAAAGGTTTTATAAAAAAATTAAAAACTTAATTTTTCCCCAACAATTGGTATCAGAGCTATCTCATATTAATATATAAGAATTTCGTATGAAATTAATCTTGAAATTATGTATTAGAGTGGCACAATTTATTCAGATATATATTATTTGTTTTATATATGAATAAAGCATGTTTTGGTTTGTCTTAATTCATGGTTAGATTTTCCGTTGTATTTTTCTTTGGATTTGTAAATTAATCTCAGATTTTCAAGATCAAAGTGACGGAGGCCGGAAATTTTGACAGCGGCAACCAGCAGCAAGCAGCATGCGGCCAGCAGCGCACGGCTCGCAGCACACGCTGTTAGCAGTGCGCACTGCAAGCCAGCAGCCACGCACAGCAGTAGCGCGCGACCAGCAGCGCCACCAACAAGCGCGCGGGGGTTGGAAGCTTGCGGACGTCTGCGGCTGGCGGAGGGCGTCGTTTGGTGGCTTCCCGGTGTGGCGGTGATGGTTAAATCAGCGTCAGACTTGGATGAACAGTCACTGCCTTTGTGGTGATGGCGGCTGGGGAAAGAAAAAGATGGATTTAGGGTTTTAATGGTTTTTATCATTACGATCCCTATAGTTTCATAGAGTTTCTCTTTGGGCTAATAAGTTTTAATTTTTTACATTTAAGTCCAAAAATAGTTTTGCACTTAAAGAATCCTAGTTTTAGGCCCAATTGATATTTGGGCTTAATGGATTAAAATACATAGATAAAATTAAACACATTAAATTTATTTTTGGTCCAAAAATTTTATTTTAATAAAAAAATTAATTATTTATTTATTTCCTTCCAAAAATTAAAATTAGACCAATTATAAATTTAAAAGCCCAATTTCCCCTAGTCCATTAACTAAAACAAGATTATGGAAGATGGACATTGACAAGAAGCTCAATGAAGATTAGGCTTAGGGTTAATGTATTTTTCATTATTAGAAAAGCCATGAATTAAAATTATTTAATTGTTTTTCTATATGTTATGTTTTGGATGATAACATGCCATTATAACATACCATATAGAATAGATAGTGCTACTCTATGCATAATGATACATGTAATTCATTAATTATGAATTTCATAATATTGTTTGAAATTTGCCTATGCTCAATAATATTAAATATCATCTAGATAATATTATAGGAAGCATGCAATTAACAATATGTATGTTTTAAATAGGAAAAATCAATTTTAAATATTGAGTGGGAGAGGGAAAATTCAAGATAATTTTTTTCACGGGCTCCATTGTTAGTTCAATAATAAAATTATATATATACTGTCGACTTCATGATACGGTGATGCTCCATATGGAGGGTATATATATTAGATATTTCATTTGATAAACTTCTTCAAAGATAAAATTGAAATATTTTTTCAATCGATTGTTCGCCCCAACGATGACTATTGATATGAAAAATACGTAGATTGAAACAATGGTTATATACTCAACTAAAATTTATTATTAACCTTCCCAACGAAGCTCTGTTAACAAATTTAAACCCAAAAGGATAACGATAATTATTTATCATGTCTTTACATGAAAGTAAATAATTTAATGAATAATTGGGTTTAGTAAGTGTAGACATGACTTCCCCAACGGATAGCTTGTCAAAGCGGTACTAGATTATCGTTATAATAAATTAAAATGCATTTATGATTTTTTGCATTTTTGTCATTTATTGTGAATATTGTTTCAAAGTATTTATGCATGTGTATTTTGTTTTTTCAAAAAATGTCTTTGATCAACCCATTATTAATTATCCTTGTTAAAAATGAACTCACTGGTGAAAATTATTTAGATTGGAAACACAATCTATTTAATATTCTCACTTCTAAGGGAAGCAAATATGTGTTGACCCAGCCTTGCCCTCCTGAACCATCGTTATACGATTATAGAAATCAGAGGGAGCCTTATGAGAAATTGTGCGAAGCTAACAAAATGGCTAAGCGCTATATATTGGCTTCGATTTCTGTGGAATTGCATAAGAAACATCGGAGCATGGAAACAACCACTGAAATAATGGCTAGTCTTCATCAGATGTTTGGGCAAAATATTCATTTTGCCAGAGAAGCAGCATTAAAACGTATTACGGATACTAAGATAGAAGAGGGCACAAAAGTTCGTGATCATGTCCTCAAAATGATGGACTATTTGAATAAGGTAGAGATTCATGGTGTTCAAATCAATGATAAATCAAAGATTAACATGGTGATTGAATCTTTACATGATACATTCAAAGAGTTTAAGGTTAGCTATATCTTAAACAATAAAGATATGATCTTAATTGAATTAATGCACGAACTACATGCTATAGAAGAATTTTATCATAGTAGAAAACATCCTGAAAAATGATTCTCTTCAAGGCTTAAGTCGAAATACAAGAATGAGCAAGCAAGAGTTGGGATCAGCAAACTGTCCACTAAAAGAAGTGGCAAGCCAAAAGGCAAGTGTTACAAATGTGGACAGAATGGTCACTGGAAGAAAGATTGTCCTAAGATTATTAAAATCAGGTATAGGAAATCTTTAAGCTTCCTAATTAGTTCAGATTTCTATTGATTCATACAATAATGAATTCTGAGATAACTAATCTTATTTGTAATTCATTTATTTAGTTTTCAGGAAACCAAGAGATTAATTGAAGAAAGCTTCAAACAGCAGTTGAGGACATGCTAGTTTATATCAATTGAAAGACTAGATCAATTTTACAAGACTTTAGTTTTGATATTTTTCTTTATTTTTCCAAATATTAGAGCAATTTAATTTTGGTGGCTTGTTTTAATAAACAGGAGTACACTGTTATTTTTGGATCATCTGTTTATTACTTATTTTGGTTATTTATAAAGACAATTTATATCATAAAAGTACATTGATCTATTTAAATTAAGATATAATGATAAAAGGTATATGCATTTATCTAAGAAAAGAAATGTTTCTTCTAACCAAAAATCACCTCTGATATTTATGCTCAAGTCATATAAACTATAATAAGATTTTAAGAAAATGATTAATGATAGACTTGTTGGCTTATTAAGATTGATCATTGTAACTCTATAAATCTTATTTAGAAAAGTAATATGACAATGATGCTCTTTTTGAGCTAAAAGCATAACATTGCATTTGATGATTTAGCGCATACAAATGTATACGGACTAATCAGTTTACATGTTATAAGAGGTTATGAGTAATCTATCAATCTTGTTGATGAATATTCATTTTATTTATGTTTGTCTAAATGCGCCATGATTCCATTGCTTTTGAAGTTCAAAAGAGTACGTGGATAAGACAAAAGCAATTAGACAGGAACATAAAAGAACTTCGATATGATCGAAATAAAGAATATCTTTATGGAGAATTCAAGCACTATTTGGTTGTCAATGAACACTATAATACAATAGTGTAATTAAATGGAGAAACAAGATTCTTTTGGATAAGACAAGATATATACTAAGTGGTTTA
The DNA here is from genome assembly GCA_018350135.1 of Citrus trifoliata. Classification (NCBI taxonomy): domain Eukaryota; kingdom Viridiplantae; phylum Streptophyta; class Magnoliopsida; order Sapindales; family Rutaceae; genus Citrus; species Citrus trifoliata. The sequence continues at coordinate 746,104 of VKKW01000067.1, forward strand.
TCATTTATCTTTTTGATTCCAGATACTAGTAGTTAAAACTACAAAGTTTATTGAACTTAGTTTCATCTATCTCGGTGTCTACTACTCCAAGAAATTATGAAAAAGTCACAAACATGGTTTGAGACACATTCTTATTTGGAGTTTACTAGTATTTCTACTAGAATCAGAGATAGAGAAGATGGATTTGTGTTCAGAAGCTTGCATGTTTTAGGTATCTTAAAAGAATAAGGGAAAGTCTGACTTATAGTCCTCAAGATAGGAATGTATTTATAGAAATATTCTTTACTTTCTTTAAGGAAGACTATATAATGACTTATAACCTAAGAGTGAGGTAAAACTAGAGAAATAAAAGAAATCAGGTTGATGCTCAGCTTTTAACACCTGTTATAGAACAGGAAGAACAACAACAATCAGCTGATCAACACATGATTATCCTTGAACAACCATCACTTTTAGTACCTCGTCGTAGTGGGAGGGTAATTAGGTTACCTATGAGATACATGCTTTTGGGAGAAACCTATACGGCTATCTCAGATGAACATGTACAAGATCCCACTAGTTACAACGAAGCTCTAATAGATAGAGATGTTGAATTTTGAAAAAGGCCATGAATCAAGAAATGGAATCTATGTATTCCAATAAAGTCTGAGAACTTATAGAGGCACCAAATGAGGTAAAACCTATAGGGTGCAAGTAGATCTACAAGAGAAAAAGAGGAGTAGACGGAAGGGTGGAAATATTTAAAGCAAGATTAATAGCCGAAGGGTTTATTCAGAAAGAATGAATCAATTATGAGGAAACTTTTTCTCCGGTTGCTATGCTTAAATCCATCAGAATTCTGCTCTCCAAGGTTGCAGGCTAGATTATGAAATTTGGTAAATGGATGTCAAGACTGCCTTTCTTAACAGGCATCTTGAAGAAAACATCTACATGCAGCAACCAGATGGATTTATATAAAAAGGCCAAGAACACATAGATTGTAAGTTGCAGAGATCCATTTATGGATTAAAGTAAGCATCCTGGTCATGGAACATCAGGTTTGATTAAGTGATTAAATCGCTTGGATTCATTCAGAACATTGATGAACCATGTGTGTACAAGAAAATTCAGGGAAAATTTGTAGCATTCCTAGTTCTTTGTGTAGACAATATTCTCCTAGTTGTAAACAATATAGGAGTATTGACTACAATAAAGAGTTAGTTAGCAAAATAATTTGATATGAAATACCTGGGGGAGGCAAGTTATATTCTTGGTATCAAGTTACTACGAGACCGGAAGAATAAAACTTTAGCCTTGTCTCAAGCGGTCTATATCGATAAGATATTGGCTAGATTTAGCATGGAAAATTCCAAAACTGGTTTATTACCATTCAGACATGAAATTACATTCTCTAAGGATCAATCACCTAAAACATCTGAAGAGATATAGAGAATGAGACGATTTCCCTATGCAGAAGCTGTGGGAAGTCTCATGTATGCCATGCTTTGCACTAGGCCAGACATCTGTTTTGCGGTAGGGATGGTTAGTAGATATCAATCTAATGCTGGACCTAAACACTAGACTGCGGTCAAGCATATAATGAAGTATCTGAAAAGAACTAAAAATTATATGCTTGTGTATTCTGGTGATGAACTCATTCCAGTGGGTTATACTGATTCTGACTTTATGTCAGATAAGGATTCTAGAAAATCAACTTCCGGCTATGTGTTTACATTGGGAAGTGGAGCTATTAGTTGGATGAGTGTGAAACAATCTTGTATCACAGACTCAACAACTGAAGCTGAATATATGACTACATCTGAAGCTGCAAAAGAAGCTATATGGCTCCGTAAGTTCCTACAAAATCTTGAGGTGGTACATGTTGTAACTGCACCCCTTAAACTATTTTGTGATAATGGTGGTGCGGTAGTTCAATCTAAGGAACCAAGGAACCACAAGAAACAAAACATATTGACAGGAAATATCATCTTATAAGGAAATAGTGTAGAAATATTATATGACAGTATCTCAAATGGTATTAGATGCTAAATGGCAGATCTTATTACAATGGCCATTAGTTGGGAACCTTTATAACATGCACTTAGAGCCCTAGAGCATGTGCAATATGCCAGATATGCATTGAGAGCTAGTGGGAGATTGTTGGGAAAATATGCTCTTTAAAAACATATGTGTTTATTTAATTGTAATAAATAATTTTTTTGATTAATAAAATAAATTAGGTATTTTATTCAAATATCTTAATTGCATTAATATTTGCATTAAGGTCCATTTAATCATATTATTTGTATTTATGTGATCACCATGTGGATTCACAGAAGACATAAATACAAGTTATCTTATGATTAAATAAATTTAGTTTGCAGTTGATAAATAAAGTTGGACACTTTATTTAGGTATAGACTTTAATAAATTCATTGAATGATTTGTCTTAATCATGTATAAATTTATTGATGTAGTACGACTACATTGAACAGGATCACATATGAGATTTAATTAACTTTGTAATAACTGTCAGACTTATTAAATCTCATAGACATTGATTTTGCTGTAATCTTAATCTTGAGTTAATTATAATTTCATGACTGTAATTGTTATTCCATTTGAGTTACCAATGGGCACGACACATCCTTATGGTCAAGATTACCCAGTATCTTGGTGGGAGCAATTATGAGTATTGGAGTTATGGATTAACAATATAGAATTTGTACCAACACATCTCTTAATGGGTTTTCGGCACTTGATCATAGAATTGTCTGGCCAGAGTGTGTCAACATATTTATTATGTTAAAAATGATCATTAGAGAAAACCAGTAAGGATCAAGGAATAAGATGTTATTAAATTGATTGGACAGTTGAGATATCAATTTAATTATCGATGTGGTACAAAGAATTGTGCAGTAAAGAAATCAATGTGGCTTGGGACGAATTATTATTCGAGCATACAATTATGAAAGTCAGTTCCAATCTTTTAGTGGAGTAGATTTGGAATTAAATAATTGGGCTAGTTTAATTACAAGCCTAATTATTGTAGCCACCATTATATGTTCCCAAATGATCCCCGGGTTAGCTCATTTAATTGACTGCACCACTACTGGACGAATAAGTAAGAAAACTAGTTATTTGAATCAAAAGCCTAAATATATCATTTAGTGGGAGGCTCCATTTAATTAGCTTTTGTGTAAGGGGCCTTATGTTATTTTATAAGGTGGGTCCCCTATAGAAAAAGCAAATAACGTGAGTTTTATTTTTTTATTATTTGGAGCTTAGGGTTTTCACTAAAGGGTGATATAAAAGGCTTATTTTCTCTAAAAAAATATGTAGAAGCCACTTTATATAGATCGGAGAAAAAAAAATTTCTTTCTATTGTTGAGAGAAAATTTTCTCATGCTAGTTGCTTTGGTAGTGATAAAGGCGCCCACACGTCAAGTGTAGATCGAACCTGAGTCATAACCTGAAAGATCATTGGTGACAGTTCGTGATCTAACAAGCGTGGTGGTGACGGATCGTGATCCAAACGGAGTGGTGGTGGCGGATTGTAATTTAGAATCCTAAATCACTTCAACGGAAAAAGGCCAAATCGGATTTTCAAGGTACAATTTATAGATTACAAATTCTTATATATTATATGAGAGCGATCTTCAAAAGGTTATATAAAAAATTTAAAAACTTAATTTTTCCCCAACAGCTTTGACACCTTGTACTGCATATCTCATAGTCTTTCACCTTATATAATAAATACAATGCATCATAATTTTTTTTAAAATTAAAATGAAAGAATAGGTGCCCAATGACGATATAATCGATGAACGGAAATGAAATGAATATCATCACCTTCAATATCTTTGATGTTATCAAAATTAAAAAAAATGACAGTCAAAATAGTGTTCTTAGTTCAAGTTATAACAATCAAATGGAAACTTAACTTACAAGAACAAATACTCAAGAATGATTTCAAAAAACAGATTGATAATAAGCCTGAAAGCCACCAGGGCTGACATTGATACTCGAGTTAGTTATGTTAAATTAGAAGATATTCCTGGGTGAAAGAGTATTTAGATATGTTTCTTAACAATCTTCTTTGTTTGCTGCCTGATAGACATGTAGAGTTTACTATTGACTTGATTTTAGATACAACCCCTATTTCTATGACCTCGTGCAGGATGGTTCTATTAGAGTTGTGAGAGTTGAAGATAAAGTTACAAGGATTAATCAATAAGGGGTTCATCAGACCTAATGTATTTGCCTGGGATACACCAGTATTATTTATAAAGAAAAATGACAAGACTATGAGATTGTGAATAGATTACAAGCAGTTGAATAAAGTCACTGTCAACAAAAAATACTCATTTCCTCGAATTGATGATTTGTTCAATCAGTTATAAGGTGCTCCATTTTTCTGAAAAATAGACTTACGCTCAGGTTATCATTAGTTGAAGATTAGAGATGCCTATGTACCCAAAACTACACTCATGATTCTTATGGGTACTATAAGTTTCTAGTGATGCCATTTGGGCTAGCTAATGCTCTAGTAGCATTTATGAATCTTATGAACTGAGTGACCCGCCAAGGATGTTTAATTACATATTAGAGATCCAAAAAATGCCCGTTATACTCTAAGAAAGTTGATGACAATGTATCTTTTCTCTCAGTTATTAGAAGATACTCCTTGGTCATAGCTGGAGCAATTCTTAATGTCACCGCACCATCACTTGCACGTATACCACTTCTGATGGCTTTATGCTTTGTTACTAGTGATTTTAAAACTAGAAAAAAACCAAAAACTTGCATTATCTTGTGTTAGGGTCTTTATTATTTACATCATTGTGTCAATAATATTTTACTTATTTCTTTTACTAGGGATTTGTTCGGTCTTGGGTATTAATTAGATTAGATTGTGGAATATTAAAAAATATTTTTGGAAGCATAAAGAAGTAAATTGACGTGTAAGTAGGATTATATATCAAAGAATTTCAAATAAAGATGACTACTATATTAGTTAGAATATCAAATATCTATGAAATATTCAACTCGTAAGGCAGTATATTTTAGTACTCTACTAGGTTTTGGGTGAAATATTGTTCCTATATAAAAAGAAGTATTTAATACATTGAAGACTGAAGAATACATATTTTATTTTCCATTAGAGAAGCAACCAACGCAAAGAATAAGAATAAACCCTATGTGGCCGCATTTGACTTTCATATCACTATGATATTTTAGTCATCTTCTTCAAGTCCTTTATTAAACATTTGTTATTATTACTTTGGGGGTAGAAGAGTGGTCTAATATGTTGAGAAACACATTTGAAGATATATTTACTAAGTAAGGTCGATTAAGTTAGATTTAACAAAATGGTGGCAAGAGTAAGAAAGAGTCTGAAATTGTGTAAAAATCCAATAGGTTGTAATTTTTTCATTACTTATTGAATTGCTTAATATCTAGATGTGGCCCTATGGATAGAGGATTGTGATCCAAACCATGTAAAAGTCTCTTTGTGCTTTACTTTTTGTAATTTACAATTTCTAGCATATTAAATAGATTTAGGGTGAATGAACAGTAACCTAAATAGTGTGATGAATAGTATTGTACGAATAAGAACTATAATAGTAATTTCATGATTAATTAATTAGAGTAATTAATTTTTCTAGAGTTTTAATTTGCCTACACCTAATAAAATAGATTTAAATTCTTAACATGTGGTATCAAAGCAGTGTCATTAATAGTTTGTTTGGTGAGATTTTGGATATTGATATATTTTTATAGGCATGGATTTACAGAGAGAAGGAGGATCTACCGCTCATCCACCATTACTTGATGACACTATTATTCTTATTGGAAGCAAAGTATGATTACTTATATTAAGGCCATTGATTACTTATATTGAGACCACTGAGATAAGAGCTATAGAATGTGTTAGAAAAGGATATACACTACCCACCAAGTTTGATCGAGGAGGAAACATAATTCTTAAGTTTTTGAATGAATATTCCAATGTTGAAATTCAATAATCTAGCTTTAATTACATGGTGTTGAATGCTATTATCAATGAAGTTGACATCAATCAATATGATTTGATCTCTGCATGTACGACTGCCAAGAATGCTTGAGACATTCTTCAAGACATTCTGAACTTAAAATAATTGCAATTGAATTTGAAAATCTTGGGACGCATGAACATGAAGAAATTGCTAACTTTAATGCTACACTTCTTGAGATTGCTAATACTTCATAATTCTCTTCTTAAGAGAACATGGTTGTAGGGTTGGTAATAAACTCTGAATCTGGCCTGGATCTGTAAAGATCCAAATCCGCATATTAAAAAATATGGATCCGGATCTTAAAAATCAAGATCCGTGCGGATCCGGAAAATCGGATATCCGGATTCACATAATTTTATAATTAAATTATTTATTTAAATGTATAAGCATAATTAACTCTATAATCTTCGTTAACTATGAAAAAAATGTAATAATAATAATAATAATAATAATAATAATAATAATAAGAGAATATTGCAATAAATCGGTTTACCTTAGATTTTTTTTTTGTGTTTGATTTATATTGTGAAATTATTGTTCGTGAATTTATGGTGTTGTTATATGTAATTTATGTTGAATTGATGTTAAATTGTTGATTGTTAAATTATAATTGAATTTTATTTGATATTATTATGTAAATTATTAAATTTAAAATTATATTTAAATTTATTATTATGCATATCCAGATATCTGGAATATCCTCTTGTAATCCGTGCAAATATTACCCGCATATGGATCCGCATACTTTTTTGCAGACCTGAATGCTAAGAGTTTAATCCGGATCTAGATCCGGCCGCATCTACATCTGGATCCGGATTCTGCCATCCCTACATGGTTACACAAATCATCTGATGAGATCAAGGCTATTTAGTTGTTAAAAGAAAAAAAAAACAAAAAAGACAATCTTAATATTATAAAATGAAGAACTTTTCAACCTAGGCTAGCAAAAAATTTTCCAGCAAGTTCAATTTTGTGTAAAATGAAAATTAGAGAGGAAGGAACACACTCCAAGATTAAAAAAAAAAAATGTCGCCCGAGCACATTTAAAGAGACAATAAACATCTTTAAGAATGATCATTCGTCTAGCTTTCTCAAGGGGAATTTCGACAAAATCTACCAACTCCACATCAAGCAACAATAACCAACTATCAAAGGCAATCAGTTTCAGGTGAAAAGGAAAGTTACCAACTAACAAGAATGATTGTCTTATGTATAACTAATACAAAACGTGCTTAACGCATTCATAACTGCCTTTTAACTCTCTACTAGTGTTATTTAGTTTCATACATCCGCTTCTGAAATGTCATTTCTTCTTAAATGTCATTTCTTGGAGTTAGCCCTCTATATACTACAAATATAATAGATTCGTGATATTTTTTTTATCCCAATTTTTGGAGTTGTATGTTATGATTTCTTAAACCACCTCCAATTGATAACCATTTGCAACTGCTGAAGAAAGTGGGCTGAAGTTAAGGAGGTAACCTCCCACGACCAAGAGCCTATTTAAGCTAAAGAGGACATCAAAGGAGAGGGTTAGCGAAATTAACTAAAATATTTTATATGTTACCAATCTTAAAACCTTATCATTTCCTACAAGATTTTCAACACCTCTACCAGAAAATTCCTTGATTTTAACTTGTTCACAATTCTTCCTTCCCATTTTTCTTTCCTTACACAATTTCTGACTTAATCATCAGAGAGTCTACGTCGGAACCCCACTGACTATCCTAATCGTGTTTTTTGGTTGGCAGGTATAGAAAGTTGCGATCAGACTAACATTTGAGCTTGAATTTGTGCTGGTATTCCAAAAAAAAAATTTAGTTGTTCGAGGTCATTTTTCGGCATCAACATTTAGTTAACAAGTATTTATTCAGAGCCTAGTCCATTTTTGACTTCAAATTATGTGGGGTTTATGAGAGGGAGAAATTGATGGTGCCAAGTCAAAAAAAATTATGGGAGAATCTACAGTGATTCTAATAAAAAAGATAAACCAGTAAAACAAGTAGAAAGGCTAATCATAATCTGTTAGTGTATTTTAAATTTTAAAGTATGTGACCTACATGACTTTTTTTTAATCTAAATTAAATTAAATTAATTAATTTGGACTAAAATCCTATTAGTTAGTTTTGAAAAAGTTTAATAACTACATATCTTGATTGAAAGTGGATTAAGAGCGGTGGTAGGTTGAAACTGCTCCTCTCTTTGTCAAGAATAAAACAATACTTTTTTCTCTATTCAGAACAATATGTCAAAAACTAAGGGCTAGTTTGGAATTGTGATGGTTGATTAAATAAGATGCTTCTGTTGTGCAGATGTAATAAGCCGCTGATTAAAAAAACAACTTATTGTAGCGGATTAAAAAAGCAGTTTAGTCTTTGGTAAACTATGTTATTGCAGTTGCTATGAGTTTGAAAAGCAGTGTATATCATTTTGGTAATTTTATTACAAATTTATTGTTTTATTTTATAATGACCAAAATAAACATAAGTTTAAATTACTTTTTTTTTGTTTTTTTACAGCATGATTAATGATGTTTAGACATCCTTTTTTCTTTTTAAAACATGTACAATTACATAAAGTGAAAAACGAATTTAATAAATTTATTATATAAAATATGATAAGAATTCATACTAATACATAATTTAGATAAAATAAAATAAAAATAGTATGCATTATATTCATAGTAAATTTGATGCAATAAACATCATAACTATAGAAAAAAAAAAGAAACAGTTTGAATATAAAGACCACGGTTATGAAATTAAGTTTAAAAGTTATGGTTAATTTTCATGTGAAACTTTTTAAAATTAGAAAAAATACATAATTATGTGCAAACCTTTTTTAATCTTATAATAGAAAATACTAGTAAAATATAAAAAATATGAACTTTCTAGATTAAAAATTTGATACTAAAGAGAATATATAATAGTCGTGGCGGTAGTTTGATTATGGTGGTAATATGATATCTATGTTAGAACAATAAAACTTTTGGTGAAAATCATCACCTATAACCTAGGAACATTCATGTTGTATCACTAAGAATCAATAACAAAATTATGCGAAAGCGTACCTAAATCCATAATACTAAATTGCTCTCTAGAGTTGTGTGGTTGCCTTTTTAGATAAACACATTTCCTAGAGGATCCTATAGTTTTCTCAGGCCTCTCTGTTTAATGATGGGATGTCAGAAACAATGGAAAGATGCGTGTGACATAAGGACCATAACTACTTATATAGAAAACTTTTCCTATTGTCATTAGGTATTCCTAATTTTGTCCATCATAGAATTAGAATACTATTAGGTTTCTACACATTAAAGGCAATACCCTATTAGATACATTAAACCTCATAATACTGAAAACCTTAATAGATTACTTTTAATTAGGTTTAACCTTACATGACAGTCCGCAACACATAATTATTCACATATAAGCCCAATATTGGATTAAAAATCCAACAATGCTAGATTAAAAAACCCAACAATCTAATGGCTTAATATTATAGTATATGGGAAAATAAGACATAATTATTTTCTTAAAATATTAAGATTATAATAGGAAATTTAAAAAGGTATAATAGCTTATTTAATAAGTTGCATATAAAAAGTAACCCTTTACCTACTTTTAAAAGCTACTGTCAAAATGGAGAAAATTATGAAATAAGTAGTTTTTACAAAATTTACCAAATACTATTTTTGTCACAAATTATAAAATAAACAGCTTATTGCGTTTCACCCTCAATCCAAACGGGCCTAAGGGTTCAAGAGAGAGAAACATGTTTTTCATCATTTTTTGTTCTCTGCAATCAATTTCATATTATTTTAAGATTTGAGGTTCGTAGTTTATGCAAAATTAGAGTTTGATTTGCACTGATTTTTGGAATTTACTAACATAAGCAGGGATGCAACGTGATTACCTTTTTTTGTTCAATGCATCATGACTTTGATAAGTTTATATAAATGGAATTAATCATGAATCACATGACTACACACTTACACACTTAAGGATGAATATCGAAACTTTGAATGAACTTCCATGACCACATCGTCTGCCGGTGACATCTCCCAGATTGGTAGCCCCTACAGCAACCGTTAACACTTCAAACCATAGGCCCTAGACCGCAACAAACCTCTCAAAGTTTGTTCCACCCTGTTGCCACCATGCTTGCTGTTGTATGATTTCTAATGCTATTGGTGTCAATGTGCAAGTGTACACAACAAGTAATATAATGATAAGTATTTAAGATTGTCTCTACAGAGATTGATGTTATAAGAATTGCTACAGCAACCTAATCAGTGCAATTTTAAATAAATTATGAAAGAAAAATTGATAAAATTGATTTCCTAAAATTAACAAGGCAATAAATAAAATGTAATTAAGAAGAATTTCAACTTTAACACGAGAGACTAATTGATGAGAATGAAGTAGTTGAATGATTAAACTCACTTAATGGTTTTGACTATGTTCCTACTTTTTATCTCAGTTGCTACAACATCTGCTACAGTACTAGGCATAATCCTTATGTACCCTCAGTTGTTGCTTGTTGGATGTTTATATCTTGATGCAATTTAATAGTAACCAATTGTTAGGCTAACACAAGATATAACATTACACATCTTAGGTTCTAATGACCCTATAAGGTGTATCTCTATGCTAGTTCATCACAAGTTTTAAATTAAACATGGCACTTTTCGAATCAAGTTAAAGTCAACTCAGGAAACCCAATCTAAAACTAAATATTACTCTAATATGTTCCACTAAGTCAAGCGTTTTTTAGACTCTTTCTTATCTAGAATCACTAAATGGGTGTTCAACTGAAATAATGAATTTTAATAATTATTATCAAAATAATGTGCTACAACAAACATGCAACAACACTAAATATCAGTCAATTAACTATCAAGATTGTTTATCACTCAATCATAAATAAATTTACTTCATAATTTGTGATAAAACAAAAACCTAAAAAGTTTCAGCCTTCAAACAAATTATCATAACAAGATAAAAACAAGAGAATAAGAACAAGAGTTAAATCTGCTCGATGTTCTTCTTGAATCTGTTGTTATCGTCCTCCATTCTCTCTCTTGATCTGAGTTTTTTCCCTTGTGTTGTTTCTCTCTCTTCTTATCTCTAATGACGGCCCCTTTTTCATTGTAATGTGCTCCTTTTATAAGTCGAAATTTAGGGTTACCATAAACATTTGGCAATGAATCTCTTATTTTTTTGAAACTTTAGATTGCAATCTTCTATTTAACGCGTGAAATCTCGTTTATCGTTGCTCCAATCGTTGTTGTAGTAACAGTGCTACAACTTATTGCTCAAGCATCTTCATTATTCAAGACTTGCTTTAATTCCATTACATCCAAGCTCTTTTGTAACTTTGCATGCTTGCCGCTGCAATCTTCCATCCATGAGATTTAAGCTTCTTGGTCACCTACAATTATACACGTAATCAGAGCACACAATAATCTAAAAACACATGAATTTTATTGAAATTAAACTTAAATGACTACTCATGCAAAATATAACTAAAATACAATGAAAACATATCATTTATTCTTTAAGTAATGTTGATTTAAGCATAAAAATATCATGATAACTCTAATTTTATAGAGGTATCAGCTGCCTCTGTTGGTGCCACTTGCTTGCCGACAAAACCATTGTTGAACCTTATGCACTCCCAACAGCCACCTCACACCCTCTAGCTGCCACTAACCCCCTCAGACCCACACTTTCAAAACCCTAGTACACACGAGCACAACCCAAACTCAAGTCGCCACTTATTGGCCGTCAGCAGTGGCTCCCTTACATAGCCAACCAATCCCACCACTACCTCTATATAGCCTTTTCACCATCAAACCAATTCAAAGTGATGGTGAAAAGGCTATATAGAGTTTATTCTTGTATCAATCCTTGATCTCAATGCTTTCTACTACCCTCTAAAATCCTTTGTCAATGCTGTTGCTGGCTTTTTAGTTCCTTAGATCCCTGTTAATCGAGTTCTCTCCACTTGCAGAAAACCTGCCATTCACTTTTCTACTTTGAAATTCAGTCAATGGCCAAACCTTTTAAATTAGCTCTTGTTAGTAAGCTCTTTTTTGGTCATGCACCTATGGATGTCATTAGCAAGTTTTTTTTTTTTTTTATGTCCCTTAGGTTAAAATGGAATTCCTAGGTTTCATTGTTGGATAATAGACATATTATTATTAAGCTTGAGATGTAAGAAGATTACTCTAGAATTTGGATTCGGCAGACCTAGTATGTTAATGGCATATGTATGCGTATTTTTAAATGGACAATTGATTTTGGATGTTCTGAGGAATCCTCAATTGTGCCAATTAGGGTATCTTTTTGTACTTACCTATTCATTTTACTAATTTCAAATAAGCTCTTTTTTGTATTGCTTTAACTATAGGTAAGCCAATACGTGTAGATCATGCTATGACCTCTATTAATAGGCCATCTATTGCTAGGGTTTTGATAGAATATAATGTTACATGACCTTTATTGTTGCGCCTTTGGATTAGAGAGGGAGATTCTAGTTTCTGGCATGATATTATTTTTTAGTGGGTTCCTTCTTATTGTGCTTCTTATAGGAACCTTGGCCATTCTGCAAATGGTTGCTATATAGCTAATCCTAGGCTTCAGAAACCTTCACAGCCTGTTAATGAGCCTTAGGATAGAGATACTAGAGATAAGGGTAAGCAACCTATGTCTATTGCAGATGTTCAGCCTTATGTTCCCACTAGTCCTTAATATATTGTTGTTGCAGATAACCAGTATGGGGGGCTTGATCTTAGCCTTCTTTTGTTCAGGTGCAATCTTTTGGTTTGTCTCAGCAGCTTATGCTCAGTGTTATTATGGGTGCCTCTCCGGATATTAGAATCCTACTTCTGTTTTTTGGTTTATATCCCCCTCCAAATTTTTTTATTTTCATTTTTATTTCAATTTACAGGTAAGATGGTCTCGGATAACCCCCACCCTATAGTGGTTTTTAATTAAAAAAATGAAATTAATTAACTCAATCGGTTTTACTCAACACTAAATTAATTATCTCTTCACATGTACTTTCAAAGAGTTTAAGAAATTGATATAAATATCACTAATTGTGATAAAACATTATACGCATGATGCTTTAAGCGACGAATGTCCTCACAAGGAATGATTTTGTATATCTAGCATGTACAGTTACAGTGTTAGTGTTATATTCTATTTCATAGTACTCGTGTTTCATGTCTATCATTGTATATTTTACATTATGTATTACATATATTCTATTCTTTATTCATGTATAAATGTCATATATAATTGAGTTTCATTTTAAAAGTTTAATGTTTCATATTCTAAATGCCTCCGAAATATTTACCTTTTTCCCCTTAGTTTCATGTTTGACGTTCGGTTTCAGATATAATGTTCGTTGTTACCGATATGGAGTTAAGTGTTGTATATTCTAGATGCCCCAAATATTTACCTTGTTCACATTTTTCATTTATTGCATTCACAACGGCAATCATATAGCAGCCACAAAAGCGCTTGTGTAACGGTAATTAGCGGTCACGTAAACTACTATTTCTTGTAGTGTGAATAAGGCATACGGAGGATCACGACAGCTTTTAATATCTGTCGTTGAAAGTGCATCTCTTCGAAGTTCGAAAGATTAGTGATTATATCAGACCACTCACGGCAGAGTATCTTGAATTTGACCCTAAAAAACAAAAATATTTTGAAGGAAATTTAATTAAAACGTCACGGATAATATCACGAGGCATGTGCTTTCTTTGTTATCATCCATCCTTGGAATAATTGTTCTGCTGTCTTTGAATAGCTACGGCATATAAGTATTGTCTTTATAAATTCTATTTTGTATATTTGCTATTGTCGTTATAAGTATTGTCTTTATAAATTCTATTTTGTATATTTGCTATTGTTCATCAAATCCTACAAAGACTATAGTACAGACATAAACAAAAATGGATCTGGAATTAGTCAATTACAGTTTATCATATAGTAGTCTCATATCAGATTCATTTGGATCAATCAATTAGAGTTTCTTAATGAAAATATTTGGCTGAACTATGCAAATAATAATAATAATAACTAATAAAAAGTTGCCAACAAAATTTAAATTCAATTAATTTATTAAAGAAATGCTAAATAGTTATTGATGCGGACAGCTCCCTCACTTGTTTTTCCTTTATTTTATTTTCTATCTCAAGCAATTTTCTTTTTTCAAAATATTTTTTTTCAATTTTAATAAAATAAGATTTGCATCTAAAAAAGGACGGATGTATAAAGTTTATTCCTGTAATGCCATTATGTTTTTTATTTTTTTTTGTTTGGGCGCCTTTGCCCACGTTCACAAAATCTTCTGTTGCACAACATATCCTACTACCACCAATAAAAATAATCATAACAACACAGCAAAAGATCTACATTTTGAGAAATTAAAGCATGAAAATAAAAATAAAAACTAAACAAGAACTAAAATTGATGATTCGTTTCCTAATTCTAAATTGTTAGGGAATTTTTCCAACCCAAAATTCCCCAAGTAAAAAATATTAAACATGTTGATGCTGAAATCTGATCGCCCTTGGCTCGACCAGATAGTATCACCAACGCTTGTATGTTGACACTGGCAAAAGGCTGCCCTCCACTAGCTTTAACGATTGCCCGAGCTTCTAGGACTCAAATCACACTTCCTCTTCTTTCCAAACCTACGTTCACATAAACAAATCAAAGATGCCAGTGGTTTTGCCAGTGTAAACCCTCCGATACTTAAGTTAGTACAAGGTGTTTACAAGAAAACTGTATGATTCAAATTGTGCTAATGAGTTTCAATTTTCTCAAAACAAAATGTATCGAGAATTCGTATGTAATAATGTCTGATATTAATTTGACAGAGTTTCCCATCATTTTCTCCTTTTTTCTCCCCTTTTCCATCGATTTCTCAACCTTTTATAGGCAATCATCTCACGTTCTCAGAGTATTCCTCATGCCCCTCTTATTCGAGTGATCATGGACCTTAATGAGCCTTCAATTGAACGAGCGTAGGTAAATGTGGGGCGTCGTGTTTTCCCAGCGATTTGGGTCATGGCAGAATTGTCGGGTGTTTGTGAGATCATGTCATTTCTTCTAAGTGACAAGTACCTGGTTGGTGTGAACTTTTGGTCAGCTCGTGCTTCACAAAAGGTACACTACTAGGAATCTGCTCGTGATATTCAGCTGGGGGGATTCGCCCCCGGGTAAAGAATGGGGAGACGTCTGACTGGTACTTTTCATTACTCAACAAAACAAATAATAAATAGAAAATAAATAGAGAATAAAACCAATCACATAACACAATAGTTTATGTAGAAAACTTTTATATAGGAGAAAAATCAGACGGCAGAGGATGACAAGAGAAAAATTATTATGTGAAAAATTATTACAATAACTCTATAATTTTCCTCACATCAAAAACCCTAATAATCAATAATACTCAATTTCTGAATAAACCAATCATTTCTCTCACACTAGAAACTGTCTACTTATAGAGAAAACTAACTGTTGTGTTATACAAATAAGTGAATCCGATCTCTCTATATAGTGATTATTTGAGTAAATGCTAGTTTATCCCCTATATTTAAAAAAAAAAGTACCTCAAACACCTATGTTGTTAAATATGTTATATTCTTGCCCCTATTTTTTTTTTTTTGCTTTTACAATAATACTCTTGCAACAATATTCTTAAGGATACTAATAAAAAATGATAATTTATCAAATTAACCTTAAAAGTAACAGAAACATTTACACAAAAATTTATGTTATTATTTTATTTTTAGGATTAATCTGGTAATTAATTTTTTATAAATTAATTATTAGTAAGTTGTCAAAACATTGCTTTAAGTTGGTTGATATTAATTTATTTATAAATAATAATTAGTAAGATTGTTATATAGCTACAAAGAATACTATTTGTTACACTAATATTTATTAGTTAATTTGCTGATAAATAATTATTGATTAATTTACTATTTAATTTTTTTATAGATCAATTAATTAATGTAAAGAATATTGTTGGAAGAGTAATTAATGTAAAAGGAAAGAAAAAATAATGGTAAGAATGTAATATATTTAAATGCAAGAATATTTTAAGACATTTTTTAAAATATATAGAGACTAAACAAATACTTTAATTAAAATATAAAATTAAATAAATATTTACTTATAATTATTTTGTGTAGAAGAATTTTTTTTTTCATCATACAAGTTGTATTCTTTAAATAAGTTAAGTTTAAAACAATACAATTACTTTATTCTTCAAATAGGAATGTTCTAAAGAAGAAAATCCGATGTATAAGAAATCTTGAGACAGATTTCTAGCATGAATATGGTTTCTCGTTCAATGAATATACAGCCAACTACTTGGGAAACATGCTGGTTGCAATTAATGGGTAATTATTATTCTTCGGTATCGTGGCTCCATGAGTCTCGCGAAGTCAGGTTAGGTAACCGAAAAAATTGGTTGTAAAAGTGTCATATTTATGTTGAAGTATACTAAAAGCACACATATTGCGTAGAAGTAATCACAAAAAAATTAAATTCGACTCAGATTTTAAATACATATGTTGTAGTCTAACTAAAAATCTATCGAATATTAATTAAAAATATGCTCCTAGTGGTATTAAGGAAGATATCTACTGTATATTGAATTTTTTTAATAATACAAACAAAAATCCCCTATTGAGGGCAAGGGCGAGAGTTCACCAATGACAAACTAATCCTTGGACGGCTAACATGACCTCGAAAGTGTTTTCATATAAAACTTTTGAGCTATCAAGTATATATATATAATGACTACTTTATAGAAATTAAAAAAAGGACCTAACTGATAAGTTTTAAAAAATATTAGGACTTATATGTTCTCCCACAAAATTAGGTAATAGTATGGACTAATTTAAAAAGAGTAAGCAGCTTTAAAATTATTTAATATAGAATGTAATTTTATACTTCATTGAATAAAAATATGAATTTATTATAATTTTTCATACACATGACTATCTTATTATTATTAATTTATAAATAAGTTTGATGCGATATCCCAGGTGTATCAGAAAATTTCTTTCTTTTAGAGAGAGGGGACAAAAAAAAAAATCTGTGGAACGGTTTTAAATATATCTGACTTAAATTTCAACCGAACCAAGCATATTACACACACGAAAGCCTCTACGTCTACTCCTATATATTCTCAGCACCATGCCTAATTTTCTTCAAACTGTAGTTGATTCATTCTCTTCTTCAAAAATCCTAGCACAATCTTGTATTTTATTTCCTAATAATGTCCTCTTCTAAGTTCTCCATCTTAGTTTTCTTAATCATTGCTCTCTCATTTTCCAGCATCCATGTTGGCTTAGCGGCTCGTCATCTTTTGCAACTGCCACATTTGCCTCCAATGCTCAATTTACCAGCACTGCCACCATTGCCTCCAATGCCCAATTTACCAGCACTGCCACCTTTGCCTCCATTGCCAAATTTACCAGCACTGCCAAATCTGCCAAAGCTCACACTTCCCCCACTTCCTAGCTTGCCTAGCATGCCCAAAATTCCAGAGCTCAATCTGCCTCCGCGGCCGTCAATTCCGCCTGCAACCACTAGCCCTTGATGACCAAGCTCTTATAGCTTGCTTCACCTTACAAAGGCCATCTACAATTCTACATTTTAATATCGTCAGTGCTGATTCTAAGCGCTTATTTGGTCTAGTTTACGTACTTGTGAGCTTTCTCTCGAAGTTCCTTTCGCTATGTGTCGGTATCTGTAAAATTGATTTTCATTATTATTTATAGTTTTTTGTAATATATGTGGATATAATTTTCATGTATAAATTAAGATGATATATTTGCTATTATTGTCATATAGGATAGCTAATATATTTGCTATTATTGTCATATATATGTGCTACGGATCTTAATAAAACTTATAGTGCTTTTTATGTTTCTTAATACAAGTGTAGTCAATTTTTATTTTCTTTAAATTTTAATGATGATTTCTACTTAATTCTTTGAGGTTAGAGCTACTTGAACCCAGCAAACTGCTCATTAAATTCATTTACAAATATTAGTGGCGAAATTTATAATGTCCAATAAAAAGTGGACTCATATGTGTAAAATTTGAAGAAAAAAAAAATTTCTATTGAGATGTGATGATTTAACAGAACAAATGAGGGTATAAGCATAATTAACAGGATGATCGCCAAAGATTTTCCTATTCTAAGGTCATCGGTGACTTATGGCCGATTTAGAATCATTGTGGTTGACAAAATTAGTTGCTTATGTTGTATTGATAAAACAAGTTGTTGAACAAAAAAATAACTAGCTGTTTGGTAACTATGCTTCTGTAATTGCTGGGAGCTTTAAAAGCATAGTATATGTGTTTGACAAAAAAATAACTAAAATATTGTTTCATTGTATAATGACTAGAATAGACATAAGTTTAAGTCAATTTTCTATATAAATTTAATATTTTTTTAACACTTCTTTCTTTCTTTTTAAAACACACAATTTTACATAAAGTTAAAAAAACTCAATCAATTAAAATTCTAATGAATCTTATAATATGTTATATAAAATATGATAAAATTTATACCATACATAATACATAAATCTAATTAAATAAAAATTGATATGTAATTGTGGTAATGTGATAAGGTTATAACTTTTATAGTATGGTTTATAGAAAAATATGATACAAATGTCTTTTTATTAAAATAATAAGATTATAACATATTTAAGCTAGAATTTACATTTTGGATTAGAGTGGAAATTTTGCAGAGTGGGAATCTTAAGATTAGGAGTGTGGAGTGAGAGTGAGAGTATGTTGTTTACTTACACTAGAATTAGAGCATGAAATTGAAATTAGAATTCAATTTATATATTTACATAGTTTTGGATTGGGAATATATGATTTCAAATTACAGTTTTACCCTTATTTAAAGAATTGTAGTTTTTAATTACAAAATTAATAAAAATATATATTTGAAAAATAAAATATTTATTTTATTATATTTGTAAATTAATAATAATTATTAATATTCTTAATTATGTAAATCACAATTTTTATTAATTTTAATTATATAAATAAAATTATTATTAAGAGCAACACACATTATTATTAATAATATAATACGAAATTAATATTTTCTTAGAATAAAATGTTGATTATTATTAATTACTAATATTAAATGAATATAATACTACTATTTTTAAATAAATATAATAATATTATATTTTCAAATAAAAATAGTATGTAGTAACATTATTAATTCTTTATGAGTAAAACAATATTATTTTTAAGTAATTTTAATTTAGAATTAGCATAAATTATTATTGTTAATAAATATAATAATAATTTATTAAAATAATAATAATAAACATATTTAAATATCATATTATTATTTATTTTGTTTTATTTAATATAATATTTTATTAAGTATTATTTATTTTATTTTATTAAATATAAGGGTTAAAAAGAAAGACCTCCCCCCATGGGAGTAGGATTCTCACTGCCCACTTAAAAAAATATGGGTCTCACGAAGTGAGATTCGTATTCTCTCTTTAAAATTGGTAAGTAAACACTCAAGTGGAAGAAATATAAATTTATCACTTTCACTCAAGGAAGTAAACACTACATAAGTGTGAATAGTTATTTATTTAATTAAACTATTTTTAATAAGCAATCTGTCACATATTTTTAAAAGTTGGTATCAAAATAGAGAAACTTATGAAATAAATGGCTTTTAAAAAAAATACTAAACCCTAATTATATAACAATTTATGAAATGAGCTGCTTTTACCATTTTCAATTACAATCCTAAGTCCTAGAAATGGGGCTTAATTAGTTTTGAAGTGAAGAAGGCGAAGGATGCGCATGCAAGTGCAGCCATGAGTCTTGACCAGCAGCGGCGCTCCATAGCCTTAAAAAAAAAAGAAGGGGGGGGGGATTACATAAACATTATGTATACTTATAATCTTAGCTTTGAGAATGGCGTTTTTAACTTTTTTTAATGACTTGGCTCCAGTAAATATAATATTTTAATAATTTTTTAAAACAAACCTCGGTTGCACGAGGTTAATGCTTCAACAGTTTAATTCAATAAATTGCTACATTTTTCAACTTTAACCCGAAACGTTATTATATATATCTATATACACACACACACACACATTTTGTAATATCCTACTTGGTCAGAGTGCTTACATCTGCTTCTAGCCTTGAAAGATAATCTACTAGTTGATTCTAAGTTCTTTTTCCATCCTTAATCTCCAAGTCAAATCCTTGTACCAAAAGAATCCACCTAATTAACCTTGGTTTGGCGTCCTTATTTGAAATCAAATACTTTAAGGTTGAGTGGTCTGTGTAAACAATCACCTTGATGCCAACTAAATAAGTTCTGAATTCTTCAAATGCAAAAACAACTGCCAGCAACTCTTTTTTGGTGATAGTATAGTTGAGTTGTGCATTAGCCCAGGTTTTACAAGCATAATAAATAGAGTGAAAATTCTTGTCTTTCTTTTACCCTAACACTGCTTCAACTAAGTGGCCACTAAAAGTCTTCCCTTTCCTTTGCCCTAACACTACTCCAACTGAGTGGTCACTTGCGTCACACATCAACTCAAAAGGCATACTCTAATTGGGTGCTACAATAACTGGTGTTGTAACAAGAGCTCTTTTCAACTCAACAAAAGTCTTTAAACAATTCTCATCAAAATTAAAGGGCATGTCATGCTCCAAAAACATGCATAAGGGTTTGACAATTTTAGAAAAATCCTTAATAAATCTTCTATAAAACCCAGCATATCCTAATAAACTCTTTATGCCCTTGATTAAAGTAGGTGATAGAAGTTTATCAATCACCTCTATTTTTGCCTTATTCATCTCCATTCCCTTTTTAGATACTCTATAGCCTAGTACTATCCTTTTTTGCACCATGAAGTGGCATTTTTTCCAATTCAGAACTAAATTTATCTCCTCACATCTCTTGAGCACATTTTCTAGATTATCAAACAAGCATCATATGATTCCCCCAAAAAATGAAGAATCATTCATAAATACCTCAAGTGTTTGCTTAATCATATATGAAAACATAGACATCATACACCTCCAAAACATTATTGGACCATTGCACAAGCGAAATGGCATCCTTCTAAAGGCAAAGATTCCATAAGGACAAGTGAATGTTGTCTTCTCCTAATCTTCCGGTGTTATAGTAATTTGGTTGTAGCCTGAGTATCCATCCAAGAAACAATAATACTCCTTTCTAGCAAGTCTATCCAGCATCTGATCTATAAAAGGTAATGGGAAGTGATCATGCCTTATAGCTTTGTTTAACTTTCTATAATCTATACAAACTCTCTATCCAGTTACTATTCTTATTGTAATGAGCTCATTCTTTTTATTTGCTACTACAGTCACTCCACCCTTCTTTGGAACTCATTGTACTAGGCTTACTCATGAGCTATTTGATATTGGGCGAATGATTCCAGCATCGAGCCACTTGATGTCTATTTCTTCACAACTTCTTTCATGATGAGATTTAATCTTCTCTATTGCTCCACAGAGTTACTGTAGCAATCTTCTAATAGAATTTTGTTCATTCATATGGAAGGGCTGATTTCTTTGGTATCTGCCATGGTCCATCAAATGGCCTTCTTGTATCTCCCCAATACATCCACCAAACTCTTCTCTGGATTTGCATTCAATGAAGATGAAATGATTACAGGAAGTATGAAGGTCAAAGTTTTAATTCTAATATAAGAGGTGACTCAATAGAGGGAACTAAAGGTTTTACTTCCCTATTTAAAAGATGAAGATGTACAAAGTGCATATCTAATATGAAGGGTTGCTTCTTTCTACCCATGTTATGTCAGCTGCTTCAAGTTCTTCAAATATTACAACTTTGACTTCTTTATTGCAGTAGCAACTATTTAATCTCTTTGCTACAGCAAAATCCATAAGACTGACAAGATTACAGTCTTCAATATCATATGGACTCTTCATAGCATCTAGCACATTAAATGTAACTTGCTGATCATTAACCCGCATAGTCAATTCTTCTTTTGCACATCAATTAAAGTTTTTCAATGGAATAAAAAGGTTTTCCTAAAATAATTAACAATTCTTTATCTGCCTCAAAATCCATGCACTATGGAATCCACAGGAAAAATAAATTTATCCACTTTTACCAATGCATCTTCAATCTTATCTTCTAGATAAGCATTAGATATGTCAGTAAGTTGTAAAGTCATTATTGTTAGTCTAACATCTCCAACTCTCAATTGTTTGAACACTGATAAAGGAATAAGATTGATGCTAACCCCATATCACAAAGTGCCTTACCACTGTATTTAGTTCTTATAGAATAATGGATTGTAAATCTTCCTGTATCTTAAACTTCTGAGGGATTTTGTTTTGGAGCATATGCCTGCATTTTTGTGTTAGAGCAACTGTTTCAAACTCTCCAAGTTTTCTTTTCCTTATCAAAATATCTTTCAAGAACTTCACATAATTTGGCATTTATTTTAGAGCTTCTACAAAAGGAATATTGATATGTCACAGCTTTAACACATCTAAGAATTTACTGAATTGTTTTTCTTATTTTTGTTTCTGGAATGTTTGTGGAAATTTTGGTGGATGTCTAAACTATTATACTATAGCAGGCTGTACAGACTGCTTCTCTTTTACCATGTTCTGGACTGATGTGGTTGGTGTTGTCGCATCTTCTCCCACAAGTTCTGGATCATTATTTTCTGTCGATGTAGTAGCTTGGCTATCCTCGTCAGTGTGTTAAAAAGTGGGAGGTTGTGTCTCTTCTTTATCTTGAGTTCCTTATTGTGTTGGAGTGGGTTCAACTATTTTTTATTGGCACTTTAACTGGAATATGAACATTCTTTCCATATCTTAAATTAATCACCTTGTACAGTTATTTCCCTTCTATTCTTGGATCCTTTGTGTTGCTAGGTAAATTGCCATAAGCTCTATTGCTCAACGCTGTAGCAAGCTGTTCAATTTGATTTTTTAAGTTTCTTAAGGTCACAACTTGACTTTGAACAATTGCTTTATTCTTCACAATATACTTCTTAATCAAAGCTTCAAAATAATTGAGTTGATCATTTCTGGTGTTTCTTTACCGTCAATTTTGTTGGTGAAATATGGTGGTTGAACATGCCTGTTTTGTCCAATGGATATTGCAGCGTATTGATTCTGATTACTCCATGAGAAGTTTGAGTGATGTCTCCATCCAAGGTTGTCAGTGTTTGAGTAAGAATTGTTCTGGTTTTGTCTGTTGAAGTTGCCCATATAGTTGACTAAGGCTAGATTCCCAGGACAATTATCAAACAAATGTCTTCTCCACAATAAATATAACATACTTCAACAATTTAATTGACAATTGCTGGAGCAGTAATCATGGCCTTCACTCTATTTATTAATGAGGTTACTTGAGCTGATAATGTCGTCAGACCATCTACATTGTGGACTCCTGCTCTCCTCTTGTTGCCACTTGTATGGTAGATGGCTATTGATGGTTGTTATTAGTTATTCTATCCAAAATTTTAGAAGCTTCATTATAAGAATTTGATAACAAGGCTTCATTTACTGAAGTATCTACCATTAGTCTAGTGCTTGGATTGAGATTATTGTAGAAAGTCTCCAACTGTATACAACAAAGAATACCGTGATGAAGACATTTCCTAAGTAACTTTTTGAATCTTTCTCACACATCATACATGCTTTCATCTTCAAGTCAATGGAATAATGTGATCTCATTTATCAATTTTAATTCTTGGTTGGTGGAAAGTACTTCATCATAAATCAAAAATTTGTCAGCCAAATCATTCCACGTAGTAATGGAATCTAATGGTAGAGAGTTCAGTTATACTCTTGCTCGATCCCTTAGAGAAAATGGGAAATATCTTAGCCTCAATACTTCTTGTAATGCAGCAATCTTGAAAGTATCACTTACTTCCAAAAACAGCTTAAGGTATAGATGAGGATCTTCTAATGGCAAACCATTAAATTGCCCCACTTTCTGCAGCACCTAAAACATCACTGGTTTGAGCTCGAAATTATCAACTTGAACTTCAGGTCTAACTATTTCTGAATGTATGGCTTGAGGAGTCAACACTATATAGTCTCAAATGACTCTATCTTTATTACCTGCCATGTGGATAATATTGTTATTCCCGAGTTGCCTATGAACATGTTGTCCATTACGATCTTCTTGTGCATTGACTGGTTGTATCTCTCCTCTAGGGTTCAAGTTTCATATATCTTGTAAATCATCCATATTTGCAGCAATTATTAAATTCTTGCACTTTTCCTTAATCACGTTGTAGTTATTTTATATTCTAGATCAAACTTGAATTCAATATGTTTGTTCCTTCACATACAAGGGTTGCTAGAGCACTCTTGTCAGCACACAAGCTAATTAAAAGAAAATTAAAAATTGTGCACTAATTAAAATTGATTTCACAAATCACAATAAATAATCATTCCTTGGCAACGGCGTAAAAAACTTGAGGTATTGTATTCTTTTTGCTATTGGTGTCAATTTGCAAGTGTACACAATAAGTAATATATTGATGAGTATTTAGATCATCTTCACAGGGATTGATATTATAGGATTTGCTAAAACAACCTTAACAGTTCAATTTCAATTTAAATTAATATAAAATAAGTGATTAAACAAATAAATTAAATAAATAAAAATAATGCAAATAACAAAATGCAATAAGAAAAATTCTCAAGCCAAACACAAGGACAAACTCAATGGGAATAGATGTAATTGAACTGATCAAATTTACTTAATGGTATTAACTACCTCGCCAATTAAGATCCTATTGTTACAACATCTACTACAACTAAGGATGTCGCCTGTTGGATATCATATATCTAAATACAACCTAACAATGATGTTTTGCTAGTATAAGATATCACATTATATGTTATAGGTTCCAATTACCCTACGAGGTGAATCCTTATATAACATTATATGTTCTAGGTTCCAATCTAAATCGTGATTAATTCAACTTAGGAAATTCAATCTAAAATCATGTATTGTCTTAATTTGCTCCACTAAGTCGACATTTTTTAGGCTCTTTTTTAGCTGGTATCCACTAAATTGGTGGTCAGCCAAAACAGGGAATTGAAATAAGCAAAATTTAGGCAAAATGCTGTAACAAATCTCGAGCAACACGCATATATAAGTCAAATATCCATTAAACTTGTTTATCACTCAACCACAATAAAATTTAATTCATAATTTGCGATAAAACAAAAACAAAAATAGGTTTAGC
This sequence comes from Citrus trifoliata, assembly GCA_018350135.1. NCBI lineage: Eukaryota > Viridiplantae > Streptophyta > Magnoliopsida > Sapindales > Rutaceae > Citrus > Citrus trifoliata. The sequence continues at coordinate 771,469 of VKKW01000067.1, forward strand.
CATCAAATACATTCCCATAAACAAATAAAAACAAGAAAATAAAAAGAAAAATTGAGTTCCACTTGGTCTTTTTTATGTCTCCACTGTTTTCTCCTTGAATCCTCTGTGGCAGCTTTCAGATCTCTCTTAATCTTTGTTTTCCTTTTGGATTTTTCTTTTATGATGGCTCTCTCTCTCTATTTTCATGTGTGCTTCTTTTGAAACTAAAAATTAGGATAACCAAAAGTGTTTGGCCACGTTTCTTCCATTTTTGGAAACTTTAGATCGCAATATTTTAGTTATTATGCGTGAAATCCACTTTATCGTTGCTATAAGATTGCTGCAGCAACAACTATAGCATTTTCACTATTCCAGACTTATTTTAATTCCTCTGCTGCTAAATTGTTTTGTCATCTCTGCACTGTTCCAGACTTATTTTAATTCCTCTGTTGCCAAATTCTTTTGTCATCTTTGCAAGTCTGTTGCAGGATTATTCCATCCATAAAACTTGGGCTTTTCAGTGATCTAAAATCACACATAATCAGAGCACTAAATGATATAAAACAAGATTAATTTATCAAGATTAAACTTAAAATAAATACTTATGCAAAATATAACTAAAAATGCAATAAAAACACATTATTTACTCTCTAAGTAATATTGATTTAAGTAAAAAAAATGTCATGATAATTGTTATTTCATAGAGTTATCAGTGGTACTACTGATTTTTATACCACTACAGAGGATAGTTGATGTGGTAGCCATTGGCTCCTTAAATTTAGCTAAAAGTGAGATATTTATTATTTCACAAATGATGGTATGCACTATTCATATGCGCCTCTAACCACCAAAAATCTGGATTCCGATTATGCCCTTTGACATTATATGTTTTGCTGGAACTGTCATTCTTTTCGGGGAGCTTTCTACTTGTTTACATTAAGTTATCCTGATATCCTGGTTAAACAATTTGCTCCATTTGCTTCATTTTTTTTCCACGTGTCATTATACCGCTGGTCTACATTTGCACCCAGAATTCCCTACCAAAGAGGATCCCCTAGTTTTTCAGTATTGAAAAATTTTGAAACACAACAAACTCTAAGATGAAATTATTGGCTGCTTGACAAGTGGCAAGGCTGTTTTGACTTCTGAATATAGAGAAAATAGAGGGGCAAACTAATTTTTTTTCTTTAGGGAAACTTCAAAAGTTTGACAAATATCGGAGCCATTATTAAGAAATTTCTCCATTTCTCCCACCTAAAGACGTAACGCCACGTGGACGTTTCATTTGAATTTTGAGAGCAAGCTTAGTGGGCTTTAAATGAACTAGCAGTTACTCTTAGTGGGCTTTAAATGAACTGGCGGTTACCCATATGGCATTCCCCCATTGCCCCTTTCTTTACACGTTCTACTGCCTTCAGTTGTACTCCTTTTGACCTACTCACAAATAGCGAACCCCTGGCACTTCGATTTCATCTACGACCTAAAATGTTTGGGAAATTTATAAAATAACCATAAAACTTTTGTTATTTTCACAATTAAGCCCTCTCAACTTTTTTTCTATCAACATTAGCCAAACACACGTTTTTCTCCCTAAATTACCCTTCTTTACAAACCAAAAGCAACTTTCTTTCTCCCCCTTCGGTCAAACCAAAGGCAGCTTTCCACTCTTGAATCATCAACCAACGACGACGGCAAAAGGCAACGATAAAAGTGAAATCCGATCATAATCTATCCGGATCCAATACTAATTGGCATCACATAGTGGTATGAGTTATTTTCTAAACTTGCTCGAGAGTTTCAGTAAATTGCAAGTCGTGGGCGAATCTAGCAACAGGCTGCCTATCGCATGAAGCTTGGTGCGACAGGGTGCCTGTCGCATGAAGAGGCAGATTCATTGCAACTGTATTAATTTGATATGGCTTAAATATTTTTTTTTTATATAATTTCAGGCTTAATGGATTCGGTTGTACTTGAATTGTGTTACGATGGTTGGTAGGAGACATTAGAGGATGGCCGTATGGAGTATGTGCATGATAAAAATAGAGCTTTTTTGGTTGGGAAAAATTATCTGTTTGATCAGTTATTGGCAAGAGTATATGAGGTGTTATAAATAAACCCTAATGAATATAGTATCACAATGAAGACAACTTTGAGGTCTAGTAACAAATTATAGCATATATGTGCACTGCCTATGGATATATTTAATGATGAAATGGTGAGGGTTGTGTTGCATATGGCATCCAATGTAACCAATTTTGGATGCATTCCTATATTCGTGACCAGAGATTGGTGCAAAAGGCTTGCTTGTCGCACCAAATTGGTGCGACAGCAGGGGCGCGTGCGCGCGCTGCTGCCTAGCGACTGGCAAGAGCTAGCGCCCGTCGCTTGGGTGAGCGGCGTGCACGCTCCAGCGCCCTTCGCTGGGCAGCGGTTCTACATTTCCAAAACAACCACAACCACCACCACCACCATTATTCTCAAACTACAACCACTATTATTCTAAAATTTCATTTTAAATTAATGAAAATAAATAAAATGGCTAACCTAGGTGTTGTTGAAGGCTATAGATGGTAGATCGGATGCCGATGAAGGATGAAGCCGCCGCTGACGAGGGCTGATGTTGTCGCCGATGATGGGAGATTCTTCGGTTTGGGAGAGATGGGTGAAAGAGAGAGTGTTGGGGGAGAGATGAGAGAGAGGAGGTATTTTGGTCTCAAAGGTTTTTTTGTGGCTAATGTTGATAGAAATTTATTTGGAGGGTTAAGATGGAAAAAGCCAAAAGTTTTATGGTTATTGGTGTAAATATCCCAAAATGTTTTCCGCTTCTTAATGTTCCCCTGATAGCCTTTTTTGTAGTCATTTTGTAAACAGTAAACAGTAAAAAATTAAATCTCTACCCAACATGTAGCTGTACTCCCTCTGTCACACAAATCTCTTCACAAAAATGATCATTTTCCTTTCTTTTCTACTTGCGTCTAGATTTTATTAGCTTTCTCACAAATTTTAATGTCTTTCTCTAAAAAATCAAAACATGGGCTCATCCTTTATGTTTGAAAGCTGTTTTCTTTTGACAAAAAGAAAAGAAGAAGAAGAAGAGAAAAATTATTTTCTTTTGGCTTTAAAAAAAAAAAGAGCTTTTATAAAAAAAAAGAGTTGTTTGCTTTTGTAAGTTCATTTCCTTCTTTTTATTTTTCGGATTTGCTCCATTTATTGGCCATTTATTTTGACCAATCCCATCACAGTCCAAGCCCTATTGCCCACTTGCTTGTTACTGTAACTTTGCTTTATGCTAGGTTTGATCTATTTTCTAACTTGTTCTTTTCCCTTTCCTTTTTCATTCTTCATTTTCTCCCTTTTTCCATATCTTACTTCCTCTGTTTTTTTCCCTTTTTTTTCTACCCCTTATACTTGAGGACTGATTTGAGTTCTTCTTACTCCATTGTAGATATTATTTGGAGTAAAATGGATTGTCCAGAGAAAGAAATGAAACACTTTGTGGCCACTCATAAGACAAGGCTTGCCCATTTTGATAAAAAGGGAACGTATTGAGAGAAAATAGACTTTTCAAATCCGGGCTTATTAAGGAGCGCTCCTTTCCCTCTTTTGAGTTTTTTTTTCTTTGTATTCTTTGCTTAGCTCTCTTCCTTTGTTGGTTTGCTTGATGACTAATAATTATCTTCTTATTTTTGTAGGTATAGAGTTCCCTCTTGGTTCTGGTGGGAGTAAACAAAAAAAAATGCTTGACAAACAGGCCTCTGCCAACTTTATGTCCATGACGGAGGTAAAGAAGCTAGGTGGAAACTCTCATGGAAAAAGAGCTATGCTCTCACCAACTCTCCGGATGACTAGGTATCAGCTCTCTTTGTAGTTGACCCCCAAAGATTCTCCTGAAACTACTCCGGTCTCCTATAGAAAAAAGGAAACAAATAGAGGCATTCTCATCCACTCTCGATATTGTGGAGTTGGATCCAATCACTAGGGGTACAACTTCGCATCTTGGGAGATATGCTCAATGTACTTAGAGAGCACCTGAACCTGAGGATGGCGCTAAAATGAATGGGCAAATTCTTTTGGAGAGTGTCATTAGAGCTACCAAAGCATGTCAAAATGTAAGGTTACTTTCTTATTTTTTATTAGGTATCCCACCATTTCTCATGTGTTAGGTGCTAATCTCTTTCCTTTTTTTTTCTTTAGGCGGACAAGGAATCTTCTACTGTTCTCTGAGATTATGCTAAATATAATGAGCAAGTTGCTAAAAATAGGACGCAACGTCAACGCGCGAATAAGCATGTAAGGGAGGTTACTTCTTCGCTAGCATCTGAAATAAAAATGGAAAGCTGAGAAGAAAGAGCTGGAGGATGAACTGAGCTTGAAGAGGTGGATTTCTTAGGAGGCTCGAGAGCAGAGCGATCAATAGGATCGGGTGACTGTGAACTTTACCATGTCTACGATTTAGATAGTGAACCCCAAACTTGAGACCTTTTACTTAGAGCCATTTTTTGTTACAAGGGACATTTTGACTTTGATAAACGAAGGAAAGGCTGCTAAGGAAAGTGCCGAAGAAGGCTATCGGGATGCCCTACATCTAAATGAGGAGGTTCCTCAAGCACTTATCCCCTCGCTCCCTTAGAGTATACCTCCTATGATGAAGAAGTTAACCCTACTGCATAAATTAACTCTTTTTTCTGCTTGTGTTGTTCTTAATGCCTTTTGATGGCATTCGAAAACTTTTATGCTTTTTTATTTTTTTAAGTACTTTGAACTGTCATTTTCATAAGGTTTTGTTTAATGTTTTAGGTTTTGTTTGTGTATTTTGGATACTTGAACTCGTGACTTGGTTTGGGATTTTTGGTTGACGCCTTTTTGTGGTTGAAGTGTTTACGTAAGAGGTGGTGTTTGATTGTTTTACTAAGTATTGATGAATTCTGGGGCTATCCTTCCTACGCAGTGTTACCAAAACTTATGCAGGCTTCTTCCCATAGATTTAGGGGGTTTGCATTTTATCACAGGGCAACTACACTTCTTTAGCCAAGTAGAGAATAACTATTAACAAGGAGGAGTTCTCTACCTATTTCACGAGCACTCAGTGGAGCTATACTTTCCTCATGGCTCTTTAAGTACATATCTAGGGTGTTTACCCTCCATGCCTTTTGAAAAGTGTGCTTTCGCATAACAAATAATATACACCCTCATAAAGAGGAATTCTTAATCCATTTGTTTAGGGCGAGCTAAATCCATATAATGAATCATGTGGGGAGTTCAACTCCCATGGGATATAATTCATAAGGCGATTTCAGTCTTTTAGGTGATTCAAATCAGTGAAACTTAGTGCATGAGATAAATGGCGAGATTAAGATGAATACCGGGCATCCTAGAATAGCTAAGCCAAACTTCATGCAAGTCGTCTCTCTTATACTTAGGGGGATTTGCGTCTTCTCATAGCACATATGCACTTATCAATCAGACGAATAATAAGTATTGCTGAGGAAGAGTTCTTAACCCATTTCATAGACACTTCATGGAGCTAAACTTTCCTCGTGGCGCTTTAGGTGAGTCTTTAAGGTGTTAACCCTGTCCACATATGTACTTGTGAATGACATACTGAATAAGCTTTCATGGGGAGGAATTTTCATTCCATTTATTCAAAATGATTTCGATCAATCTAACAAACGTCAGGAGAGCTCAGCCACTGTGGGTGATAATTCATAGGGTGATATAGATATAGAAGTGCCTTGCGGGCATTCTAGAGCAGTTGAGCTCTTTTTAGGGCCTCTTTTGACCTATTTTATTATAGATATAGAAGCATTTGTGTCTCCTATATTGTATCATGGCCATTCCCTCATTCGTAGCACGGTTATTCCCTCATCGAGGGCGTGATCATTTGTAACACACGTACATGCATTAGATCGGCCAGCTGCCCATTGCATGCAATACAAGCTACTTGCTTCACCTCCTTGCGTGGCACAAGCATGTCCCTCCCATTTGCTTGAGGCGATGATTATATATTTAAAGTAAAGTGAGAGCTGCTTGCTTGCAGTCGGTGGCCCAAATCAGTGGCTATATAAAATGAAACATTTTGAGAATTGCTTCACTTACCAATTTGGAAAACCGAGAGCAAAACAAAGAAAAGAAAAGAAGAGAAACCGAGAGAAAAGAGAAGGAAAAGAAAAAGAAAAGAAAAGCAGAAAAGCAGAAAAGAAAAGGAAAAAGGAAAAGGAATAAGCCGAGAGTGTGAGAAATAAAGTGGAATTAAGAGGAAATAATACGGAAATTAGAATTGGATAGTTAGATTAAATCCAGTTGAACCAGTGGATAGTAGATTTATGAAATTTGAACAATTATGTTACCGTTTGTATGATACGTATAAGTTTTTATATCAGTTCTAACAGTTAATTTTTTAACCTTGTATTTTTAGGAGGAATTTGAGAATCCATGAACCTACAAGAGTCCCAACAAACCACAGAGTGAAACAGGATCTGTGAGTGGATACTATTATTACTATTATGTATTCTATGAAGCATTTATGTTTGATATTATGATTTAATATCATGTTATGATTATATGTATGCATATTATATGTTTGATTGAGTCATGAGATGTGATTGCTAGTCACCATATATGTACCCGTCCCCGTAGACTCTGCGCATGCGTATTGAGAGTTAGGTTATTCTATTCGAGCGATGTAGCTAAATTCCGCCGGGTATTAAGAGGTTTTTCCCCCGGGTCTACACGTGCGATAATGATCCCGACGAGTATTGAGAGTTATTTCCCCTTAGTACTATTTGGTGCATTTTGTGATGTATGTATGTATGAATTCCATGTTTGCTGATGTGTGGTATTCAGTGTGAAGTTATGTTACATGATTATGTAGAAGCACTAGTACACATACTTTATTATAGTTATTACTGTTAATACTTTTAATATAATATTACATCCACTCACTTAGCCGCAAGCTCACTATTTTCCTATTTACCCACTTCCTCCCAAGATTCCGCAGGATTTTGTGCAGATCAATTCTAGTTAGTTGAGGTTAGGCCACGAGACGCATTGCTGCATGTCTTGCATTTTGAGCACGTTTATGTTGCTTATGTTTTATATGTAAATATTCATGTAATGTCAGTATGTACAATGAGACATAAATTATGCAAGTTTGAATTCATATATGGCTTCAGAAAAGGCACAGAGGTTGTTATGTGTTTATAGGAAATGTTATATTATATACATATTTTCATGAATTAAATATGTACCACAAGTTTTAGTTATTAGTCCACATGATTCGCCTCAAATCAGACATGTAGGTCGGGGTGGGTCGTGTCATTTTGGTATCAAAGCAAGGTTATAGATTCTGCAGACTATTACATGATGCATATATATTCATACATTATATAATAATATCATGACATTTTATATGTATCAGCATGCGTAGACGTGGCCAACCTCGCACGAGATCTGTAGCGGAATTGGGTTCACCTCCACAAACGGAGAATAAAGAGGTACCTTTAGAAGAGACTGAAGGTGAATCAGTATTACATGCACGTGAACCATAACCTCAGCCCTAGGAAAACCCAGATATTCATCAGGAGCTAGTAGAGAGACTTACTGTTGATCAGTTTATAGATAAATTTGAAGGGTTTGTTGCTAATGTTGCTTAGAGGGAGGTTGGAGTTCGTACAGGTACACAAAACACCATTGAGCGTGCTCGTGATTTAGGGGTTACAACTTTTGAGGGCACGACTGACCCAGTGAGTTCAGAGTCATGGTTAATCAAACTGCGGAGGTTTTTTTATGTGATGTGATGTACTGATGAAGAAAGGTTATCCTTTACTGAGTTTCTACTAGAGGTTAACGCGTATCACTGGTGGATGTCTGTATTACGTCGATATGGGGGACATGGATTTGTTACTTGGGCAAATTTTCAGAGAGAGTTCACTGATAAATTCTTTCCCATTGTTTATCAGAAAGACAGGATGAATGATTTTATGACGCTTGTACAGGGATCTATGACAGTAGAAGAGTATGGGCTTAAATTTTCTAAGTTATTAAGATTTGCCCAATTCACTATACCGAATGAGAGAAAGAGAAATGTTGGCGGTTTGAACGGGGTCTTCGAGAAGACATAAGGACGATAGTAATTGGAACAGAATGTACGGATTTTAGCACCCTAGTTAGAGTCGCTACGAGAATCGAGAGGAGTCGTAGAGAAGCACAAAGGGCTGAGACGCAATAGTATAAGCAGGGCCCTACCTGGCTAGTCAGTGAACCTAGTAGCTGTTGTACAAATTTTATTGAACTCGCAAGTGCACGAATCTATTATATTATAGATCAATGGTGACGAGTATCGATCCCATGAGGAGGTGAATTTTAATTGTATATAGAATTAATTTTCTAAATGGGTGGTTGGATTTGTGGTGAAAATGATTTGAATTATCCTAAAATTCAAATTAAAATGGCGAGAAGAAATTGAAGGGAAAACTATTATGATTGAAGGGCTTGGGTATCTGGATCAGTATCAACATGTACTATGGGCTAAATATTCCTTATTAATACCAATTAAATCATGAGAGGAGAATCCACACCTCATGAACCACACTCTAATCAATATGGTTCTAAGGGCTTATTGTGCCAAATAATAATAACCTTGTACTAGGGAGCCAGTGAAATCAGGGCGGTATCTAGACAAGATTATTATTTTTTATCGACGAGAAGTCAAAACATCCCCAAAAACTAGAGGGGAAGAGAAAATAAATTTACCAAATAAAGCCCATGATACATGTTGAGACTTCACCTTTAATCCAAGCTTGAAAGAAAATTAGCTACTCATAATTGAACTAGAGGCAAAATAGAAATTTATTAAAATATATAGAAAATACAAGATGGAGAAAGAATTACAGAAAATGGAGCCCAAAAATGGATTCAGAGATATCAAATTAGGGGGGGAGGCCCCCTTTTTATAGATACATTGAGTAAATCATGGCCATCGAATTAAAAAATGGTTTGGACGCTCAGGATTGCGCCACGTCATCAGTCAACAGAATGTAGTTTGACCACCCGACTTGAACAGTGACACGGTTTGGTCCACTGATATGCTGCCACGTCACCAATCAACAGAGTATAAGAATTTTAGTCCAACAGGATCGTGACACCTTATCAGTCAATGCCACGTCATCGATCCGTCTATGTGAACAGTGTCATGAACAGTAACGTAGACAGTACCGTACATATGAATAGTACATATATGTGAACAGTATAATTTTTCCTTTTATACTCCTCCTAAGGTTTTCGACCGTCCTGAGTTCAAAAGTGATGTCTGTTTTACCATCTGATCTCTCGTTCATTGTGAAATGACTATGATGCCCTAAAATACATAAAATACTTAATTATAATACAACACACATAATTAAATGATAATAAAGTTAAATATATAAAAGTAAGGGTGTTAGTAAAACTTGAAGTGTAAGATGACAATTTTCTCCTTTATAAATATACATTTTCTAACACTCAACAGTAGCAGAACTCAAAGGCGAGAGGTAGAGGATAGAGATTTCTCAACTAGTCAGCAGTACAATCGACGACCGGAGTTTCTCGGAGAAAAGAGACCTTTTAGTAGTCATGATAGTGTTCAGCAGAGTCCCAATGTAGGCTGAGGCAATTATCCTCAGTGTAATGTTTGTGGGAAACTTCACAGAGGACAATGTTTGAGTGGTTGGTCATGTTGCTTTCAGTGTGGACAGTCGGGACACTTAAAGAAGGATTGTCCAAACTTGACGTCGAGCAGCAGATTTCTGCCAGGTCGAGACCCTTACTACCCTCAGAGTGGCAGTAGTCATTTTCGAGGGCGGGGAGGTTTCCAAAGAGGAGGATATACATTTTCTAGCAAGTCCTAGTCTAATGCAAGAGACACCAGTGGTAGTCGACGGAGAAGCCAGCCAAGCAGACCACATACCCAGGCATGTGTATTTGCTTTGACCCAGTAGGAGGCCCATGCCACACTAGATGTTGTGACAAGTATTTTGACTATTTTTTGTCGTGAGGCATATATTTTAATTGATCCAGGGTCTACACATTCTTTTATTTCTCGTACATTTGTCATGCATGCGAATAGAGAGATGAGGCCATTAGATTGTACTTTAGTAGTGGCTACACCGGTTCGTAATTCTTTACTAGCTGAGAATGTATTTCGAGATTGTGCGGTAAGAGTGGTTAGTAAAAATATGGTAGCAGACTTGATTCTGTTAGACATCTATGATTTTGATGCTATATTAGGTATGGATTGGTTAGCAAATCATCGTGCTACAGTGGACTATTTTCGAAAGAAATAACTTTCAGGAAATCTAGAGAATCTGATATCTGCTATTTCTGTTAGACGATTACACAGAAAATGTTGTTTTGCTTTTTTGGCTTATGTTATTGATAACCAAGTCAATGATGTGAAGCTATAAGATATTCCTATAGTGAAATAATTTTAAAATGTGTTTCCTGATGACCTTCCTAGTTTGCCACCTGATAGAGATGTAGAGTTTACTATTTATTTAGTTCCAAGCATAGCCCCTATATCTATGGCCCCATACAGGATGACTCCATTAGAGTTACGAGAGTTGAAAGTACAATTACAAGAATTAGTCGATAAAGGTTTCATCAAACCTTGTGTATCTCCGTGGGGAGCACCGATGTTATTTGTGAAGAAGAATGACAGAACTATGAGATTGTGCATAGATTACAGGCAGTTAAATAAAGCCACTATTCGTAACAAATATCCCCTTCCTCGGATTGACGATATGTTTGATCAGCTACAAGGTACGATAGTTTTCTCAAAGATAGATTTACATTCGGGTTATCATCAATTGAAGATTAGAGATACCGATGTACCCAAAACCGCATTCAAGACGCTTTATGGACATTATGAGTTTTTGGTGATGCCATTTGGATTAACTAATGCTCCCACAACATTTATAGATCTTATGAACAGGGTGTTTCATTCTTATTTAGACTAGTTTGTTATTGTATTTATTGATGACATCCTGATATATTCACACAGCAAAGAGGAACATGCAAAACACTTAAGGATTGCTTTACAAACTTTGAGATTTTGGCGACTTTATCCAAAATTCAGTAAATGTCAATTCTGGTTAGACAGAGTCACATTCTTGGGCCATGTGATTTCCGCTGATGGTATTTATGTAGATCCCCAGAAAATAGAAGCTGTAATGAATTGGGAGCGTCCGACTAGTGTATCTGAGGTCAGAAGTTTTCTTCACTTGGCAGGTTATTACCGCAGATTCGTTGAGGGTTTTTCCAAGACAGCTTTACCTTTAACGAAACTGACAAGGAAGAAAGCGAAATTTGGGTGGACAAATGATTATGAACAGAGTTTCCAAGAACTCAGGAAAAGATTGACTTCAGCTCCAATTCTTACACTTCCATCAGGTACCGAAGGATTTGTAGTTTACAGTGATGCATCCAGACAAGGACTAGGTTGTGAATTGATGCAGCATGGAAAGGTAATTGCTTATGCTTCCTAACAGCTCAAGCAACATGAACTGAATTATCCGACACATGATTTAGAGCTTGCAGCAGTGGTATTTGCATTAAAAACATGGAGACATTATTTATATGGAGCTACTTGTGAGATTTATACAGACCACAAAAGCCTAAAATACTTGTACACACAAAGGAATTAAATCTGAGACAACATAGATGGGTTGAGTTGATTGCAGATTATGATTGTACTATTGATTACCATCTAGGCAAAGCGAATGTGGTAGCTGATGCTCTCAGTCGGAAGTCTTCGAGTTTGATCTCCCACATAAAAGTATCCTACTTTTCGTTATTGATTGATTTGAGGTCTTTGGGTACAAACTTGGCAGTGAGTCATAATAGAGCACTTTTGGCACACTTCAGGTTAGGCCTATTTTGATTGATCAGATTCGAGAGATGCAGAATCAAGACCCAAAATTGATTGAAATAAAAGAAAATGTGAAGAACAAACTACAGACTGACTTTTCACATAGAGATGATGGTACTTTAGTTATGGGTAGTAGGCTCTGTGTGCCGAATAATTCATTTTTGAAAAACTAGATTTTAGAAGAAGCACATAGTTCAGCATATGCTATGCATCTAGGTAGCACAAAGATGTATCATATTTTGAGGGAGCATTATTGGTGGCAAGGGATGAAGAGAGAAATAGCAGAATTTGTAGCACGTTATTTAACTTGTCAGTAAGTTAAGGCAGAACATCAGAGACCTGCAGGAGAATCCCAACCATCATCTACTCCTGAGTGGAACTAGGAACACATCACCATGGATTTTGTAATTGGACTTCCTTGTACTAGCAGTGGCTATAATAAATAGGTTATTATTGATCATCTCACAAGGTCTGCTCACTTTCTTCCTTACAAGAACACATACTCTTATGATAGGATGGCGAATTTGTATGTAAGAGAAATAGTATGTTTGCATGGAGCTCCTATGTCGATTGTTTCAGATAGAGACCCACGATTTACTTCCAGGTTTTGGCCATTCCTACAGTAAACTATGGGTACTAAATTAAATTTTAGTACAGCTTTTCATCCGCAGATAGACGGGCAATCATAGAGGGTTATTCATATTTTAGAAGATATGCTCCGAGCATGTGTCATGCAATTTCGAGGTAATTAGGATATATACCTACCTTTGATGGAGTTTGCTTATAATAATAGCTATTAGTCTAGTATTCAGATGGCACCATTTGAGGATTTATACAGAAGGAAATGCAGGAATTTGTTGGGATGAAGTCGGGGAAAAACAATTGTTAGGGCCAAAAATTGTCCAGAGTACTAATGAGAAGATTAATGTCATTAGAGAAAAGTTGAAAGCAGCGCAGAACAGACAGAAGAGTTACGCAGATAAGCGTCATAGACCACTTGAGTTTGCAGTGGGTGATAAAGTTTTCTTACAGATTTCTCCTTGTAAGGGCATACTTCGATTTGGGAAACGTGGAAAGTTGAGCCCTCGTTACATAGGCCCATATGAGATTTTTCAGCGCGTTGGTCCGGTTGCTTACCGTTTGGCTTTACCTCTAGAGTTATCACGAGTCCATGATGTTTTTCATGTTTCAATGCTACAGGAGTATATTCCTGACCCCTCTCATGTCTTAGATGCAGAACCCGTTCAGATGACGGCGGATTTGACTTATAAAGTGGAACCCATACAGATACTTGATCAGAAACAACATATGTTACGTAATAAGACGATCTCATTGGTTAAAGTGATGTGAAAAGGTCACACTGCAGAGGAAGTCGCTTGGGAGCGTGAGGAACAGATGAGGACACATCATCCGTATTTATTTCAGTCATGTATGTAGATTTCGGGGACGAAATTTTTATAAGTTGGGAGGAATTGTAACACACGTACATGCATTAGAGCGGCCAGCTGCCCATTGCATGCAATACAAGCTGCTTGCTTCACCTCCTTGTGCAACAAGCATGTCCCTTCCAATTGCTTAAGGCGGTGATTATATATTTAAAGTAAAGTGAGAGCTGCTTGCTTGCAATTGGTGGCCTAAGTCAGTGGCTATATAAAATGAAACATTTTGAGAATTGCTTTTCTTACCAATTTGGAAAACCGAGAACAAAAAAAGAGAAGAAAAGAAGAGAAACCGAGAGAAAAGAGGAGGAAAAGAAAAAGAAAATAAGAAAAGAAAAGGAATAAGCCAAGAGTGTGAGAAATAAAGTGGAATTAAGAGGAAATAATACGGAAATTAGAATTGGATAGTTAGATTGTAACACCCCACACCCGGTACCATATATATATTGAGAGAGAGAGAATGGAAGAGAGCAGAAGGTTATAACTGGAAACGAGTTTTCAATTTGAGAGAGAGAACCCAGAGAGAGAGAGAGAGAGAGAGAGAGAGAGAGAGAGAGAATTTCAACTCGTTTGACCCGGATCCGCGACCCGGTAACCCGCGGATTGACCCGACGGTTTCTCCCATTTCCGGCCACCGTTCTGGGCAAGCTTGGTACCGATTCGAAGCTTGAGAGACGAACAACGTAGACATGCCATCCTTGCTACCGGAAAACGATCGGAAAGTCATCGATCGAGGCCTTGAAGTGCCGCGGAATCACCAGCATTATTTACCGTGATTTCGCCGGTTTCCGGTGAAGCCATCACTCACGTTTTGTTCCTTACTTTGCCCTCTGCCATTTCCGACTAACCACTAACGCCGGAGACGTCGTTTTGCCGTTGATTGGCCGTTGATGGACTCACGGCTTTGGGAGCTCGATCCGGAGCCATCGCCGCGCGTGGGAGGTCACTACCGCCACCATTGGAGTCAGCGTGGCTTGAACTATCAGACTTGAGCTTCTCGTTGCTGTTGGATGAATTCCGGTGACCGTTGACCGGCAAGGGTATTTTGGTAATTTCTCAGTCCAAGGGTAAATTTGTAATTTCAGATTTTGTGGATATTTTCGTAATTACTGAAATTGAGGATAAGTTGGTAATTTATGATTTTGAGATTAATTTGGTAATTTTGATATAAGGGTATTTTGGTAATATTGAATTCAAAGGCATTTTGGTAATTTTGGAATTTGAGGGTAAATCTGTAATTTGTGGAATCATTGGATAAATTAGTAATTTTAAGTGAGGCCAGTGAGGTAATTTGAGATTTCGAGGGTAATTCGGTAATTTAAGTTGTTAAGAACATTTTGGTAAATTTACGCTCCGAGGGTAATTTCGTAATTTCAGACATTGTGATTAATTTTGTAATCTAAATTGAGGACAATTTGGTAATTGACGATTATGAGGATGATTTGGTAAAATAATGATGTCGGAGGATAATTTGGTAAATAATGATATTGGGGGTAATTTCGTAATTTCAATAATTATGAGTATTTTGATAATTAAGATTATTTGAGGTTAAGTATGGAATTTGATTATATTGAGTAGATTATGATTATGATTTATTTTATTCTTATGAGAGTATTTTTGATTTATTTATAGGCCGATGAGATCGATGTGCTTTGTTATTCGAGGATGCCATGAGGTAAGTAAACTAGATTTCCAAATGAATCACAATAAATAATATATATGTTTGACATGCTTGAAAAGTCTATTTTGATATACGTACGGATATTGATTTATATGTTCTGCCCATGTGTTTATGTGATGTGTTGATATGATGTGTTGTTATGTGTATTTATGGACATGGGCATACGTATGTGTGAATATTTCATTGGCATGAGCACGAAAATGTATTATGTTTTCTGGAAAATGAGAAAGTTGATTTTAGCGAACAGAATTTGAAGAAAGAAAGATTGTTTTACAGTTTTAGCTTGAATGCTTGAATTCGTTACTGGCTTAGTGGAGGATACTCTAGATATAGTTATGAGATAAGTGGGCGAAGGGCGCATTGGCGAGAAGCCCAAAGAGTATGAAAGTTATGAAAGTTAAGAAAGTTAAGAGAGTGTCCTGCTAAGCGGTAATCGAATGAAGGTAGATCAAGTAAGTGATTTGAAAGAGAAAGTGAAAGTTTGAGAAAGACAGAATGAGATTTCGATGATTTGTTTTACGATGTTTTCGAATACCATGGCACGTCATTCATGTGCACTATATATATGTATTTTGGTATATGTAAAACTGGTTTACTTACTGAGTTTCGTACTCATTATAGTTTATTGTGATTCAGTTTTCCATAAATCAGATTGTTTTGCGATGAGAATCGAGAAGGACTTGAATAAAGGAATTAGATGGTTTGGCATGAATTTTAATTTCTTCCGCTGCAGTTTGCGTTTTATATTGGTATTTTTTTTAAGGATATGATTTTTAATGGCATGTAAAGGATTATTATTATTGTTATTTATTATTTTATTTTTTTTAAGGATCTATCAGTAAGATTGGCCCTGTAGAGGTCGGGGCGGGTCGTTACATAGATTAAATCTAGTTGAACTAGTGGGTAATAGATTTATAAAATTTGAGCAATTATGTTACAGTTCGTATGATACGTATAAGATTTTATATAAGTTCTAATAGTTAATTTTCGAACCTTGTATTTTAGGAGGAATTCGAAAATCCATGAACCTACAAGAGTCCCAACGAACCCCAGAGTGAAACAGGATCTGTAAGTGGATACTATTATTACTATTATGTATTCCATGAAGTATTTATGTTTGATATTATAATTTAATATCATGTTATGATTATATGTATGCATATTATATGTTTGATTGAGTCATGAGATGTGATTGCCAGTCACCATATATGTACCCATCCCCGTAGACTCTGTGCCTGCGTATTGAGAGTTAGGTTACTTTATTCGAGCGATGTAGCTAAATTCCGCCGAGTATTGAGAGGTTTTTCCCCACACTCTACTTGTTTGATCATGATCCCGACGAGTATTGAGAGTTATTTCCCCTTGGTACTATTTGGTGCATTTTGTGATGTATGTATGTATGAATTCCATGTTTGCTGATGTGTGGTATTCAGTGTGGAGTTATGTTACATGATTATGTATAAGCACTAGTACACATACTTTATTATAGTTATTACTGTTAATATTTTTAATATAATATTACATCCACTCACTGAGCCGCAAGCTCACTATTTTCTTATTTACCCACTTCCTCCAGGATTCCGCAGGATTTCGTGCAGATCAATTCTAGTTGATTGAGGTTAGGACACGAGACGCATTGCTGCATGTCTTGCATTTTGAGCACGTTTATGTTGCGTATGTTTTATATGTAAATATTCATGTAATGTCAGTATGTACAATGAGACATAAATTATGCAAGTTTGAATTCATATATGCCTTCAGAAAAGACACAGAAATTGTTATGTGTTTATAGGAAATGTCATATTATATACATATTTTCATGAATTAAATTTGTGCCACAAGTTTTAGTTATTACTCCGCATGATTCGCCTCAAATCAAACATGTAGGTCAGGGTGGGTCTGTGTCATCATTCCCTCATTTGGGGTATGGTCTTGTGAAGGATGATTGCCTTACTTTCATTATTTGGTTAGCCTGCTTGCAAGCTAGCTTCTTTATGCACTTTTAGCTAGCCATCATGATGGCCGCTTGCATTTTTCTTTTAGTCGAATGGCCTGTAATCAATTTGGGTGAAGTATATATGGGCAATTCAGTTTTGAAAATGTACCTTTAATAGGCACTTGGCAATTTGCTTTTATTCTTAGATCTTCTATGACCTCTACTCCTACATTAAAATTGTAGTACTTTCAGATTGTTACCTGAAATGCCCGAGCTTTCATAACTTTTTATTCATTATCTTGGGGAAATTGTACTTTGATTCTATCCTGAAGCTTATCTCTCTAATTAGGTCAGGTGTCCAGGAGCTTTGCTCATCCAATTTGCTCAACGGTGTTAGTTTCTTCATAGTTGTTTTCATTTACAATGAAAGTTTCAAAGCATTAAATTATGGTGAGTCGTTAGTGGAGATTATTTAAGAGTAAATAATCATGAGACAATGAAGTGGTCATCAATTAAAGAGCTAAGCTCAGCTAATCAAGTAAAGCAATGAATCATTTATTCATATCATAAAGAGATAGCTGCATTTATAGATGAAAAAAAAGCATGCATTCATAGATAACTGTTCTCTAGGTAATGAGATTTCATGTCATTACATGACATGGCAGGAGTTAACCTAAGGGAAGCAAACTTATAAGCCTCTTGATTTGCCATAACTATTTCTAGGAATTGAAAAGAACAATTAACCATTGTGGGGACCAATGTGGTGTCCACAAGGCCTGCACGTAAGATTGCAAACATAAATTTATAGAAAATAAGACGTGAAGGAGAGTAGTGATTAGAGTGGTCTATTGATAATATTTCTTCAGCATTGTTGTATTTATTGGGTGCTTGGCTGTGGTACCATCCATGTGGATAACCTATAAGCACTTGAACCAACCAGCTTATCTATTCGGTAATAATCTTCCTAGTTGGCATAAAGAACTTCTTCTGAAGCTACCTTAGTGTTCAAAGTTATTCTCCTAAGCATTAGATCTCCTATCTCAAATGCTCACGTGCAAACCCTTTTGTTGAATAACTTAGAGACATAGTGTTGATATATTGTCGTTCTGAGTTCTGTTCTTCCAAAAGCTTCATTATGGGTATTCATTAGGATTCCTTCAATTCGATGGAGGTTACCTCATTGGAGTTTATCTCCTTTTTTTCAATTGAGAGAAATGCTTAGTGAAGGGATAAACTCCACTAACACCTATTCTGGTAATTGGGCAGTCCCTAATGAGGCCATTTTGGCTATGTTGTCAGCTTCACTGTTCTTAACTATTGGGACTTGCTCTACTTTCACTTTCTTAAGCTCCATCTTTAATTCTTTAGCCTTCTTCAGATAAGTTTTTATGTTCTCCTACGTGGTCTGGTATTTCAAGTCAACTTGGTTTACCACCGATTGAGAATTACTCCCAATAATGAGTCTTCTTACCCTAAGGGCTTTGTATATCCTTAACCAGTAAAGATTGTCCTATAATCAACCTCATTATTAGAGGCTCTGAAGCAGAACTGCAATGTATACAAGAGCTTTATTGCCCTAGGGCTTACAATGACCAAACCAACTTCACTTCCATATGAATTCAAAGATCTACATATATAGACATCCCAACACTCACAAGGTTTTGGTGGTTACCTCCTCGTGCAGCTCCTCTAGGTTCCTTCTCTTCCCGAATCATTGGCGAATTCTACTGAGAAATCAGTGATGATTTTCACTTTAATGGCTGAGAAGGATGGGGACTTTCTATCTCTGCCTCGATTGCTTCTACCTCTCTTGGTTGAAGGCTTTTCTCTTCTATTTCATTGACTTATGATGCGAGTCAACATTGAGTCTACGGTAAGATACCTCTGTGTCTATGCCTAGCATAACTTTATGCGTCTAAGCAATACATCGCTAAACCCCCGTAGGAAGGTAATCAACTGCTCTTCATGAGATGAGAACTAACCTTGACGACAAAAATGGTTTTCTGCTAACGTACCACACTTTTCTTCCTTAGTGATTTGTGGATCTAATGGCTCTTCAATGAGTTATTGTGAATCGTGAAGATTATTACCTTCTGGAGCTTATTGGATATCAATGGAGTCTACTTCCATAAAGGTATCCTTCTTATGATGTTCTGTTGATACCTACTTCACTGCTTTCTTTTTGTCGTTCCCTTTCCTTCTAATAATAGCACCCCTAGGCATTTTAAGAGCTAGACCTATTGTGACCAGGTGCTTCTTGGCAAGAAAATTGGCGATTTAGTTATTGAAGTCTATTTGGTAGCTAACCTTTATTGTTGTTGTGTAACATTGACGAGCAATCTATTGATATTTCTCTTCATAATGATCACATATTTTAGAGTTGGGATTTTCAGAAAAAGGTAGTGCATAGGAATAGTTGCTGTAGTGGTAGCAAGAAATGGTCGACCCAAAAAAACGCTATAGGCCAATGGATTATCCACCACTTGGAAATTGACCATATAGACCACTTTATTGGGAGATTGCCTATCAAAATCGACAATCGAGATGGTGCCAATTGTTTTAGTGGGATTTTGGATAACCCCAAATAAAACAATAAGAGAATGGTTTAAAAGGTGAGTAGGAGAAAGAAAGAATGCCTTATTATGTTTAGAGGTGTTTTGTCACAAGATAGGGAGGTTAGGTGTGTGAGTGAAGTGTTTAATGATAAAGAGAAAAAAAAGAGATGAAAAACGAGGACGAAGACCACCAAACTTGAGCAAGACATATCCTGCAAAATAGAGCAATCGTGGATGTTAGAGGTGGAGTTGGTGGTGGCCGGCGACCACACTCCATCACTAGACTTTGAGTAATAAAAATTTACTTCAAGGTTAAGAATGGACCTTGAATCTATAAAAAATGGTAAATATACTCTATGAACTTTTGAGGAAAAAGATGAGAACAAGGTTTTTGAGTGATGAAATATGCTTACCGTTTGAGAGTGTGGCAAGCATCTGTAGAGTGTGACTAAGGGTCTTTTCATAATTCTGAACATATGGGGCTTGTTGATTGGTTGCCCAGCCTCAGGTGAGGGTAATTTAGAGATTACTCTTGTGGTCTTAAGATAGTGACACGCCTCTGCAACGGAGGTGAAAGAACCATCAACCACCATTTTGCCCCTTACCTCTTACATGCGGCCCTCTCTTCAGCTAGCGGTCCTGCTAAATTTTGGACCACTACAAGAGGTGACTGATGTGGCGGCCCTTTATTACCCATTCAAGGAATCTCTGTTTCCATTGGCTCTTTGCATTTAACTAAAAGTAAGATATTTTGATTTTACAAACAATGGCATGCACTGTTCATGTGCACCTCCAACTACCAAAAATCTAGACTCCGATTATGTCCTTTGACATTACGTTTTTTCCTAGAACTGCCCTTATTTTCAATGAACTTATCTCCTTGCTTGCTTTGAGTTATTCTGGTGTCCTAGTCAAACAATCTGCTTCCACTTGTTTGACCCTTCTTTGCCCAGTGTCACTATACCATTGGTCCACATCTGCACCCACAATTCCCCACCAAATAGTTAAGTTTTCTATGAATCCTTCACCATAATTAAGACATCGTAAAATTCTTTGAATCTGTTCTTTAGATTCTAATTTATCTGAAAATAAATATATTTTTTCATAAATATCAATTCTTGTTTCATCTATTATTAGTCCTAGAACCCTATTACAGATTTCATTATCTCAGCTTTCTTTTTAGAAAGTAATATTCTATGTCTTTTGCATTTTTCTGCCAAAGAAACTAGATGATTAATATGATCAACTTTATTATTTGAAAATATTAATATATCGTCTACATAAACAATGTAGAATTCATGAAATTCTTTGAAGATTTTATCCATCCTTCTTCAAAATAATTGTGGTGCATATTTTAGTCCAAAAGACATCACAATCCATTCATATTATCCTTGAGAAGTACTAAAGGCAGTAAGTGGTATTCTTCCTCCTTTAAGTTTGATTTGTCAATATCCAAATTTGCAATCAAACTTACTAATATCTTTTTATTAGTTGTAGAAATAATTAATGTATCTTTATGAGGTAAAAAGTATCTGTCAAATTTGGTATATTTATTTAATTATTTGTAGTTAATAACCATACGATCTTCTCCTCGTTTAATCTCTACATGATTCCTAACCATAAAGGTGGGCTATTATGTGGACACTTAGATTCTCGAATGATCTTGAGTTCTAGTAACTCTTTAATTCGTTTATCAAACTCTGCTATACCTTCTTGCCCATATCTCATAAGTTTGACTTTTATCATGACATTTGGATCTTTTAGTTCTATTTTGGCATAAGTTTTATCAGTTTCCCATAATTGAATTAGTTTTCACCAAAAATTTTATCAAGTTTTTTCATTTTTTTTTCATAATCAAATATAATTTAATTTATTTTTATATTGAAATCACCACACTAGATACTTTGAAAACGAAATTTTCGAGTTGTTCACCTAATAGGATTATAAAACCTTGGTGTTGTAATTGAATAATTACATGGTGTTTTAAAAGTAATTGTCTCATTAGTCATTATATAAATGAACTGACGAAGAAAATTAACTCCTAAAAGTATGTTTGCATCCATGTGATCATAAGACCATAATATAAGTATACTTAGAATATGATCCTCTATTTGTATTAAAGTTTCAATCCTGCATTTTCCTAAGGAGATTTGTTCACCATTTATTCCTTATCCTATTCAGGGGTTATAATCTTTCTAATAATATTTTGGATAAATCCTAGAATTAGCTAGGCTAACTCCTGAACCAATATCAATCGAAGCATGGAACCATTCTAGTTTATGCCTATAATATGTTATAATCTCTTTTACATGTATAAAATCATTAGGCATATTTTGATATTGTTTTTTTTATCCTATTCAATTGTTATACTTATTTCTCTATCTTTTATATGGTAAGGAAAGAAATTTTCAAAAAAGTTGATCCCTAACAAAAGACTTATTTTTATTTCATAATTAGCTTTTATAAAGAAAAGAAACATAAATTTTATTCCCTTAATTCTTACTGGAATTTCATAATACTGACTTACCGTCTTTCTTTCTCCATTGTATCCTACATATGTATGTGGTTTCACAAGAACTCTTTTTTTCTAAATATTTAATCATTTGGAATCAGTATAAGATTTTGCAACTCTTGTATCTAAGATAATAAAAGTCTCATGGCCATGACTTCCACAATTATAGTCAATTTTTAGTTTTAAATTTTGAATACTTCCAACTGTTGCTAATAATTCATAGGATGGTGGTATCAGAAGATGACTAAATCTAGTAAAACAATGCTTTCTACTTAATTATGACTCTTTTTGGGTAGAGAGAATGATTTTTTACTTCCTATAATGACTTTTCCCTCAAGTGTATGTTTGATAGTTTCAGTAGTATTTCCTCTAATCATACTAGGTAGACTACTCAAATCCATCACCCATTCTTCTTGTAAATCAATTACTCTTAAAATCTCAAGAGATTTTACTCTTCAACTTTATTAAAGAGTTTATCAATTTCTATAAATTCCTTATCAGCAAACATTTTACTATTAGCAAATTGTTAAAGCATATTCTATGACATATGTTATGCTATATGGATAAGATCCCTCATGCGCTATACCAAAGTAATTAAAATCATGACTTAAGAATATATTTCTATCTCTATGACTGATAGAATATTTGGGTATATTTTAAATGTTAATTTTCTATAGCTTAGTTTTCCTTGTATTATTACAAAGAGTGCATTTTATTTTTTATCTTTTATCCTATTATCAAGAGCAACCAAATTTACTGGATTATCTATTCCTTCTCTAAAATGAGCTTTTATTATAATTTGGATTCTCCAATATGAATATATCCAATCTTGGGTCTATCACTAGATCTTATCCTATTGATTTTATCTTCTATATATGATTTTAATAACAAAGGTATTTTTGTATCTCCTCTAGCATGCCTTTTCTCGATTGGTTCTTCTCTTACTGTCGCATTGAAATAAATTATTTTTCTCTTAATCATGTTAGTAACTCCTTGTGCTAACTTATTGACAGACCTCATAGATGTTTCCAATCCTTTTTATTAATCTTAAGGTACTTTTTATCAAAGATTAATTTCCTATTAAAAGAACAGGGTTCTTCTAGTTCTTTATTCTAATATAGATCTTTATTATCCAGTTCTTCTATATTTATTCTGAATATGAGCTACTTAGAGTCTCATCAAATAAATAATAAATTCTATCATTGTCACTAGCATATTCACTATCAGTGATTCATTCTAAATCATTCAAACCCTCAAATATTTTGATACCTACTCTTTTTTTTTTTAGGACATTCATTTACATAATGCGCTTCTTTATTACACAATCAACATATACACCTTTTGGGTGCATTGACTTTAGAATTTCTTTTAAATTTATTCCTTTTGCAGAACTTCTTCTTGTATTTGTTTTTTTGGTAATATTTCTTATTGATTCTAAAGAATTTCTTCCTTTTGAATTTTTTCCTATTTTTATAGGCTTTATTTGAGCATCCAAATCTTGGTAGTTCTTCTAACTTAGAACAACATAATCCTTGATTTTGCTTTTTCATAAGTATAGTATCTCTTATTTCTCCACAGCATTGATTTATTCAATTTTGTGGAAACTTGATTTTATTTCCAAGTGTATCAATGTATGTACTATCTCCATATTCTTTACTATATTCTAACATAAACTTTTTACCCCATGGGTTTTGTATTTTCATAAAATATAAATCATTGTAATATCCTATTGTTTGATCATCACTATCAAATTCACATTTATAATATGATTCTTCGAAGCTACAAGTGTATGCTTCTAGATGGCATATATCATATCTCAAGCCTAATTAGTTTCATTACATTTCTATTCTTTTTCCGAAAAATTCTTTTCTTATTTCATTTTCAAAACTGTTTAAGATTGTTCTTGAGTTTCATTTGGTTTAGGATTTTTTCCATGTAATATTTTATTTTCATTATCTTTTCTTAATCCCATGTTCCATTGTGCTACTATTCCTGTGAAAGAAGTTTTAAGGAATTCTACACCATTATTTCTATCAAACTTGTGAAATACAAGAGTAATTTTCATCAATTTAACCCAAGCGGTTATTGATCTATCTTTATTTTTAACATAATCTAAATCTAGTCATTCTTCATCATAACCAATTAGTCTTTCTTTATACACTCGTGGAGTTTTATATTCATTTTTAGGTTTGCTAGACCTAAAATATTGACTTGACTTTGTGGTCTTTCATAAGTTGGTATCTCTTCTTTAGCATGAGAAGCTCTATTGTTAGATTCTCCTTGTTCATAAACTCTTGGCTTTGCTTCATGCATCTTTAAAATGTTTAATTCTATTTTCAATATGTTGTAAATCTATAAATATATCTTCCTCTTCATTAGTTTCATATTTTTCATCTTTATCAAATAGCTCTGAATTAAATGATTCTTTTAATCTATTGTTTGTGTTTTCACTTAATATTTTCAGGCTTATTAATTTTTTGTTCCCATCTATTTTATTAAATATTTTTCTTGATATTGACTGAATTTCATAATTTTTCTTCTCATTGAAGTAAAATATTGTATCTTGTAGAATTTTATTCTGTTCTTGAATTACAATGAGTAATTCTTCCATATTATTATTAATCTTTTGTACTTCAATTTTCTTGAAGCTTTCCATTTATATTTATTGCAAACTTTTTACCAAATTATTTTATTTTATTTTATTGAATTTCTATCTTATTCAACCTTATGTCCATTGAATTTTTATTTATGACATTAATGATTTCTTGTTCTATTATATATTAATATTTGATTTTGAAGTCCATTTTTAACTATTTAACTTGATTAAATTCTTCTCTCATTTGATCTTCCAATCTTTTGACTTGCTTAATATTTTCATCATTAAGATTTTTAATTTCTAATATTTTATTTTAATTTTTTATATCATTTACAAACAAATTAGGGTTTTCTAATCTATTTAATAAATATAGAGAAATCCAATTTAACTGAATATTTCCCACATATCTGAATCAATTATTAGATCAAAAGGTTGAAATCTTCCATAGATAAATTCTTTTTATAAATTCTTTTTGCCTATTGGCTTCTATATTTTGTGGAATTACTAATCACTCAGGTAATTTATTCATTATTCTATCTGCATAGCATTTCATTACATTCTATGAAATATTTCTTTGAAATTCCTCTAACCCTCATGTATAAAGCAGAGTTTTCTCATGATTAATCCTCTATATCCAATCACCATATCCTTTTGTTATTCTAAATATATTCTTCTCTTTATTAATAGATAAGAATCTATATTGTAATCTATTAGAGGTTCATCAATATATTTATCAATAGAATTAATATTCCATTATTTCCATGGAAAATTATTTCTAGAAACTTCGTTTCTGATTTTACTTAGTAGAATAGGATCTATAATTAAACATATGTTTTTTTTTATTATTATGAGTTCTCCAACTCTAAATTCATGAGCTTGTGACAGATACAGTTGTACTAACTGTTTAATAATTAAACCATATATTTCTAACGTACAGTACTGCATTTGTGTATTTATATTATTCATTATGGCATCATAATCTAACATTAAATTATATCTCGCATCGCGTACCAACATATGTCTAGTTCTGTCCATCTTTACTTCTGATTTTGAAATAATCTAGTAGATGCAGTGGCAGATCTATAGCTCGATTAGACCGGTGTAGTCCAGAAAAAATCATTTAAACCCCTTGTCTTTTGATTTTTTACATAAGGATAGATTTTTTATTTTATTTTTATATAAGTCCCCAATTCAGTTACAATTATGTTTTCATCAAATTTAATAGAATAATAGAGTTTTTACTTTATTTTCAAATATGTCCTTAACTCAATTATATTTTTTTCCCAACTGGTATTTATGACTTATTTTATGAAATAATTAAATTATATATTTATTGAATAGAATGAAAATATTAGAGGTTTAAAATGTTATTCCTACTTTAATTTTTTTTAAAAATTTTAATTTAACAAAGTATGTGAATGTAATATAACATCGTCACTATTATTAAAAATACTAAAAACATATATAATAAAATTATTAATAATTTCATAAATTTTTTATGTAAATGTTGAGATTTTATTTATTAGTTATATTAACTTAGAGGATAAGTTAGAAAGTAAAATTTGAGTATTTTGATCTGATTTTTTAAAAAGAGTTAGAGTGTCTGGCAAATAAATAACGGCACACAAGTACCTTTTTGCTACGTTAGAGTTTAGTTTATTATTGAAACTCTTGACGACTAATATTTTATAATTTAAAAAGATGAATAGATTTTAATTGTTTAATTTATTTAGGCTTGGTAACTAAGTATTTTTCAAACATAAAGTTCTACTTGCACTTTTTAAATGATTATAATTACATGTATTGATTTATTCTAATTTAAAATTCTTAATAGATTTATTAATTCTTATATAATTAGATGTTATTATAGGTTGCAATGTTAGATTCCATAATTAAAAAAAGTATTTTTATATTTAAATTATCTTTTGTTTTCTAGTCTTTTTGTACAATTATTTTTGTTTAGAGTATATGTTCTTAGAGTTTTTCGTGTGCGCATTATTTGATGTACTTATTTTTACTTATAAATATTTATGTTCACTTAAAAATTTAAAATTTTAAATTTAAAATTTAAAATTTAGCCCGGGGTAATATAAATTCTTGGGTCCGCCCCTGAGTAGATGACTTGTTATACAAACAATACAAATTGATATAGTTCTTATTCAGCTAACCATCAAAATATGTGTCACCGATTTCCTATCGATATATCATGATATTTCAAAATCTTTGAAGCAAAATCTTGTCTCTGATACCATTTTGGGTAAAACAATCAACTTAAAATTTGCAATTGGGGGAGTAAATGATTAATTTTTAATATTTATGTATTTTTTTTCCAATTTTACTTCATTAAAACGCACAGTTTTGTGCTGTATGTTGTGCAATTTGTGGTGAGAATGTCATTTTCTATTTTATTGTGTTCGTTTTATGGATTAAGTGGCTTCGTTTGTTTAGGCATCTATCTCTTATTTTCTTAGTTGCTAACTTTCTAATCAGGTGTCATCCCTTCATATTTTCAAGTACAGTTCCCTTGGTTCAGCTAGTGGTAGACCCAAACATTTAATTTACGGGACTTAGCTTAAAAAATTCTAATTCAATTTAAAGGGTTTGATTTTTTTAATTGTTTATTTAAATACATTTAAAGTATTAAAATCTTAAATTCTATTCTTTGATAAATTATTTATTTGAAATAATAAGCTATCGTAGCCACATTTGTGAAAGATTTTGGACTATTGACACCTCTCTAAAGTCCTAATAAACCCCTCTTCTAAAAACCATATATATATATATATATATATATATATAAAGAATTCATTATTTGTTAGCATCCCTACATTCTTTCTCTAAGTGAACAAATTCATGTTTTTTTTAAATTAATACTTCAATCAAAAACAAAAAAAAAGAAAAAGAAAAGAGAAAGACATTACAAGAAAACTACAATTTCTGAAAGCGCATTCTCCAATTAATTAGAGAGTCACCCCTCCAAGGCATATTCAATTTCAAATGTCGGTGGCTCAGCTAACTTCTTGGTAGATGTCGGTGGCTCAGCTTCTAGAGACGTGATTAATCTCTTGTTTTTGTTAAGGGATAAGGTTGATCAGAAATTTGTAAGTCGAAGGAAGAAGCTCTATATTTTCATCCGCAACGTAACCATTTGAATCGAAATGGAAACGATAAACTAGCAATTATTAAATTAACAAAAGTAGTTTTAAATGATATTCTATTTGAATCAAAAGTTTCTACATTTACTTGATGAATCCATCATTGTGTCATTTCTGCATGAATTATTATCGCATGCAATATCTAGTACTTCAAGAGCTTTTTGTTAGTGCTTTGGTGGCGACATGAATAAGAATTTCAATCAAAGTCATGTATCTGAAATGATGGCTTTTTGTGTATTGGGTTGGAGGATTCACTTCAACAAATTGCTGTTTTCTTGTGATGTTTTCCATTAACGCAGTATTAATTTTTTTTTTTTTAAAAAAGGGAATTGTTCATAAAGAAAGAAGTTGGAAAAAGATTGAATTAAAGATAGTTTTGTAAGAATGTAAGTATCATTATAAGTAACAAATTCTTATAATCAATTAATGAGTTTCTTTTTTTAGAAGAGGTGTTTTATCAAAATTTTAAAGTGGTGTCAATAGTCTCACTCTTTCTGAAATGTGTATTAATATCTAAAGCAACAAAGTTGTGTCGCTGTTGAAATTTGAACCAAGTTCCCAAAGTTATCATTAAAAAAATAAGCATTTTAATTTATTTGAAATAAGTTCAATTTCTTTTTATTTAACTCTTTCAAAATAGGATTAGGACATACTAAAAGGAAAAAATAATTGTCTAGAAGAGGCTCCTCCTAGGGACTTAACAGGGTTCATCTTGCGTGCCACTAAGCGGCATTTAACTATCGAAAAAGTAAGTTTAATGAGAAGTTTTGAGTTTAAATAACCTCACTTCTTCAAGGAAAAAAATAATATATTTCTTTTTAGAGTATAGCTATTTGAGCCTTAAAAGTTCTTGATTTGAACATCATTTTATTTAGAATAACTATTAGTCAAATTTTAGAAAAAAAAACCTCATTTAAGTAATTTTTATTAAATATAAATAAATTAACATTTTTCAAATAAATAAATACGTTTTAAGTAAGAAAATTAACTACACATGATTGAAAACCTGCTTTTCCAAACAAATTACTAAACATGTTTTTTTCATTTTCTTTTCATGTAGTACTTTTTTTTTTCTTGAAAAGTTTTCATGCAGTACTTAAGAACAAATTAACGAATACTTTTTCAGATATATAAAAACTCCGATCAAGAACTTTTTTTTTGTGAAATAAATTTAAAAAATGCCATAGAAAATGCAATACCAAGCACAACCTAGTTGGCCCCTATTCCTGAAGATTGAAAGCTACATGCTCTTTTTGATCTAACAACACAGAAAACGATATGCAACTGCATAACCACCTTGCTTAAAACACATTAATGGGCGGCAAAAAGTACCAGCCGTGTCACCAATCAAATTTTGACTAATGTATCCATGTGATAGAGCCTTATTCACTCACAAGACTGAGCCAGTTCTAAATTTGTAGCTATTTAAAACCAAAATTAAATGAAGAGCTGTGCAACCTTCGCAGAACAACCACCATTTTAGATAAGGGAATTATTTCTAAATTCACATAAATATCTAATCACCACATAATTTTAACATATTTTATGTACTATCTTTATTTTTAAACTTATATTAATCAATCATTTTGACATTAATAATTGAACATTTTATCCTTAAATGAATTAAAAGACTAGTTTATTCTATAAAATTTTTAAAAATAAAAATATTATAATTGCAAGAATACCCATGAAATTGTTAATACAAGAAATAAATTTCAAAATCCAATGCTAATTTTTATAATATAATTTCATTTAAAAAATATCATGTTAATTTTTTGTAATTAAATTAAGTACAGGGAAGTTTCTTAATTTTGATTATAGTTTCTTAATTTTAATAAGCCACTTTTATTTTCATGTTAATTTTTGTAAACTTCTCTATACATAAATTTAATTGTAAAAATTAAATGATATTATAATTACAAAAAATTAACGTGATAATTTTTAAATGAAATTATAACATCATCGATTTTGAGATTTCTTCGTTTTATTAAATATTTCATGCTTTCTTCTAATTGTAATAATTTTATTTTTCAAATTCTATAGAAAAATGATCTTTTAATTCATTTAGGGGTAAATGGTTATCTGTTAGTGTCAAAATGATTAATTAATATAAATTTAAAAACAAAGATGAACTGAGGCGGTGTACAAATAATTTTCATTTAAGTATCATCACTCATCAATGCTTAAAAAAATGAGTTTTAGTATATAATGACATGTTTGATTTGAAGAAATTGAAGGAGAATAAAGAAGAAACAGAAAATAAATAAGAGAATAATAACATAAGTCCATGTCAAATTAAGCAGATTTAATTGAAATTGACCCTTTTTTCCCTCATTTTCTCTTCCTTTTCTCTACTTTCCTTTTCTCTTCTCTTCTCCCATTTTTTTCCAAACAAACATTCACTAAATGTAAAACATCATCTCTAGACATTCATATTAACCACCGTTAGCTATAAACAGAAAAATGTACAACTGATTTTTTCAACTGTAGGAAATTTTTTTTTTACTGAATATGGGAACTACATACTAAATTGGTCAATAATAAACCACCACCTTTCTCATTTATCTGGGTATAGATTTTTCAAGTTCTCTCTCCATATATTACATGAATCTTAATTAAGAAATCGTTCCAACATATTTTGAATCCAGATCCCAAAAAAATTATTTTATATACTAAATATTATATTATTTTTACCAAAAAATTACTTTTTTTTCAATTGTCATCTATTGCTTTAATATCTTAACATTTTACCCCAATATTTACTTACTATTTTCATATTTTAGCCCTAATGTTTACCTCTATGATTTTTGGACTAAATTTTTACTTGTAACTTCGGTGCTCCTGGACCCAAATATCTAAACACCATTATCATAAAGCCAATAGAGATTCCTGTAGATTTATAATTCAAAATATCACTAAATTCTATTACTCTAAAGTAACTGTTGGAGGGTTGGGGGGGGGGGGGGGGGGGGGCGCGCGCAGTTCCCTCACCAAACCTATCCTTTAACATTAAATAAAGATTAGTTCAATATACTATAAAAGATCAAGACGAGGTCCTCATTTTCTCACACCATAAAGATTAGTTCTTTATTTTTATACATTACTAAGCAATCATCTTCTTTCTTTGGAAAGTGATGGCTACTTCCCATTTCGTCATTTTAACTTTCTTCATCACACTATCTTTCTCAAGCATCGATGTAACCCTAGGAGCTCGCCGCCTTTTGCAGACTCCTTCCGGTTTGCCCTCCATCCCCGGCCTGGATTTGCCCCCTTTGCTTGATACTCCCATCTTGCCCATCAATCCATATCCAGAGTACAGATTACCTCCTATTCCCCCAATCTCCTCATCATTTCCCACAACCCCAATTTTCTCTCCACCTACATTTTCCCCCAGCCCTTGAAACATTGTATATGTTGATAATGAATATCATATGATTGCATGCAGTTAAATAAAATTCCAGGCCAATATAGGCTTGGTGTTGGCGTGTTGCTGAATTTGAACTTTCGGAGTTAGTGGGAAGCTCTAAAGCTAGCTCCTTGTGTTTGGACCTGACAGGTCTTAGCATTGTCATTTATTATTTGTAATGTGCAACTTCCTTCAGATTGTATATTGTGTTAATGATAATACATTGAACTTTTATTTATTGATTAGAGTTATTGTTTTGATAGAACAAAATTTGATCTCCGCAATGAAACAAAAATGTTTAACAAGCTTTGTGCACTGAACAGTGTGTGTAGGGCAAAACACATAATAATTTGAAAAGAAATACCAATGACATGGTTTCAATTTTCAGTGGCAAAACTAAGATTTTGGTTTTACGGTGGCAATAATAGAGAAGTCATAAATTTAAGAAGGCTATTTGTACAACGAATTTAAATTCTCTAAGTACTTATTTTGCCTTCATCAGCTTGCCTTTTTGAAATTTATTGATTGGTAGTTGATAGAAAAGCTAACACAACTAAATCATACGTAAATGATAATGCACACATGTTGAGGACAGAGGAGGAAATAATTTTGCGCCTAGGTTTGCTTGGCAACCCCTAACTTTCTGAAAATTTTGAAAAATAAGGTGAAACGTAAAACGTTTTCAAGATGACCCTTAAGGCAACTCCAAACTTTCTTAAAATTCCTAACTTTTGGATATATTTTTTTTACTACCCTCAAATTAAAATTCTGATTCCACCACTAATTGGAAGGTTCTTAAAAAGCAAATAAAGGTAAGATGAGTAGATAATGATGTCAATAGAGTGGGATAATGGGTGGGAAATCCTACCCCATTCCCCATTTCATTAAAAATTTTATCTCCATTCCCCACCTTATCTCCTAATAAATTTATGATGTGTTTACTTTTTAGAGTGAGAGTGAGGAGTATGGATTTCTCCAACTCCAATGTTTACTTCAACAAATTGGCTCCGGATTAGAAATCTCACTCCGTAAGCCCCACTCATTTTTGGAGTGGGGAGTGGGAGTGGGAATCCACTCACACCTCTCCCTTTTCTACCCTTTTTAATTTAAGTTAATTTAATATTTATATTTAATAAAATAAAATAAATAATATTATATTTATTTGAATAATATTATATATTTATTTTAAAAATAATAGTACTATATTTATTTAATATTAATAATAAATAATTTATTCTAAGAAAATATTAATTTTGAACTAAATAATATTATATTATTATTTTATATAATAATAAATTTAATATAATTATATTAAATAAAATAATCTAATTATTAAATATAATTATAAAGTCCGAAAGAAAACAAAAAAATCGGTTCCTAATATCCAAGACCTCCAAAAAGAGATTAAGGATATTAAGTCCGAAATCAAAGATTTAAAAGAAAAACAAAAGAATGATTCTGAAACAATCCAACTTCTTTTGCAAAAGCATTTACAGGATGATTCAGATAATGAGTCAACTCATAGTGAAAATAATATTGAGCAAAATGTTGATAACATTGAATCCATTCCAAATGATTTTCTTTTTGTTTTAAAGCAAGTTACTAATCGAAAATATTTGATTAAAGCCAGTTTGATTTTTTCAAATGATTTTGCAATTGATGCCATTGCTCTTTTCGACACTGGTGCAGATTTAAATTGTATAAGACAAGATATTGTTCCTCAAAGATTTCATGAAAAGACAAAAGAAAGGCTTTCTGCCGCCAATAATTCAAAATTAAGAGTTGATTCTAAAGTTGAAGCTTCTATTCATAACAATGGTTTTGAATTTAAAACTTCTTTTATCCTTACAAATGATATTCATCATGCTGTAATATTAGGAACTCCTTTTATAAATCTTATAACTCCGTATACTGTTAATTATGACAGTATATCTTTCAAAGTCAAAAGCAAAAAAAAATCATTTTTCCTTTTATTGAAAAACCAAAAACAAGGAATTTGAATATTGTTAAAGCCTGTTCCATTTATCAAAACCGAATTAATAATCTTATTAATTCCAAACAAAATGATTTAACTTTCCTACAAAAAGATTTGAGTCTTCAAAGAATTGAAAACGATTTACAAAAAGATTTTATTAAGAGAAAAATTTCTGATTTCAAAACTTTAATTGAAAAAGAAATTTGTGCTGATCTACCTTCTGCTTTTTGGAATAGAAAACAACACTTGGTAGATTTGCCTTATGAAAATTCTTTTGATGAAAAACAGATACCCACTAAAGCTCGACCAATTCAAATGAATATGGATTTAGAACGACATTGTAAAGATGAAATAAATGATCTTATTAATAAAGGACTTATTGTAAAATCTAGGTCACCTTGGTCATGTGCCGCTTTTTATGTAAATAAAAATTCTGAAATTGAGAGAGGTACACCTAGACTTGTCATAAATTACAAACCTTTGAATAAAGCTTTAAAATGGATTAGGTATCCGATACCAAATAAAAAAGATTTGCTTCAAAAATTGCATTCTGCTTTCATATTTTCAAAATTTGACATGAAATCATGATTTTGGCAAATTCAAATTCATCCAAAAGACCGTTACAAAACTGCTTTTACTGTTCCATTTGGACAGTATGAGTGGACTGTTATGCCCTTTGGTTTAAAAAATGCACCATCTGAATTTCAAAGAATTATGAATGATATTTATAATCCTTATTCTGATTTTTGTATTGTGTATATTGATGACGTGTTGGTATTTTCAAATTCGATTGATCAACATTTCAAACATTTAAAGACTTTTTATTTTGCCACCAGAAAGGCTGGATTGGCAATTTCTAGTTCTAAAGTTTCTTTATTTCAAACAAAAATCCGGTTCCTAGGTCATCATATTTCCAAAGGAACTATTACTCCCATTGAGCGATCGCTCGCTTTTGCTGATAAATTTCCTGATAAAATCATGGATAAAACCCAATTACAAAGATTTTTAGGCAGTTTAAACTATGTTCTTGATTTTTGTCCAAACATTAGTAGGCTATCTAAACCTTTGCATGATAGACTAAAAAAGAAACCTTCTGCATGGACTGATGAACATACAAAGACTGTTAGACTAATAAAGAATTCCGTTAAAAGCATTCCATGTTTATATCTTGCAAATCCTACATTACCTAAAATAGTTGAAACTGATGCATCCAGAAGGAAATAGGACCGAAAACAGGGTGTGTTTTCAAAATGAATTCTTTATCAATTATTTAATAAAACAAATTGAATCGTGGTTGATTCCTTTTAATAACTAATTTTGCCAAGTTTGAATTAATATTGCTTTGAAAAATTAAATGCACTTGCTTTGGATTGCTATTGATTGCGATTTGGAGACGCGGTTGGTCCAATTTTAAATTTGAAATGGTACGTAGCATTGCGTTCTGGGGAAACGCTCCAGCTGAGATGTTTTATAGCTGAAATTTAATTGTTTGTTGGACCAGTAGCCCTCATCCCCAAGTTTCCAGCCGATATACCAAATCAATTTTCAATTACCAAATAATAATTAAATTCTTTAATCGCGGTTGTCCAGTTTTATAGTCTTTACCAAATAAAGATTAAGTTCTTTAAACGTGGTTAGTTTATTTTAGGTGCATTACCAAATCTTTTTTAGATTCTTTATGGCTGAGATACAAACACAGTACCAAATCCGGATCCCGGAAGTGGTGCTCTGAAGAAGGGGGGAGAAGAGAAATTACAACAGAGGGGAGAGATCCGGTCTCTATGCCTCTGAGGAACGTAGAATTTGTATGAGAGATCTGATACTGATCAGTCTCCAATGCATGCGGAATTTTAAACGTGCAAACATAAATTTAAATTGCAGAAATTTAAATTGCTTTAAATTAAATTGCGGAAATTAAAATTGACAGAAATTTAAACGTGCATGCTTTGAATTGTAAATTGCTTTAAAATAAATAAATTACAATGCTTTGAAATTTAAACTAGATCGAACACTTACATTTGTTGTGTTCTTTTTGTAAGAAAGGGAAATAATGGGAAAATTAATCTCAAGACAGGAAAAATTTTCCTTTGTCTTTCGATTCCAGATTTCCTATTCCCGGATAGAGAGAGAGAGAAATCTAGAGAGAAGGAGGAGAAAAAGAGAGAGAAACTGAATTTCAGAAATGAAGAACCTGAGGAGTCTAAGTCTTCCTCCCGGTTTTTATACAAATGAACTGTAGTGGAATTTTAAGTGCACAGTAGTCTTTGGCACTGTTCACTGTAGCGGAGCTTCAAGTGCACAGTAATCTTTGGATCGTATATTTGAATAGTAGTCTTTGTACAAGAAGATACAAAATACAAAGTACAAAATACATACGTATGAAATACAGAAAACGGGTGAAGAGACATGTGCGCTCTCACTTGTGTCCAGTGGACCACCCGAAAGAAATAAATTGAAATTGTTTTTTTTTTTTAAGTACATAAATGTACATACTTACAAACAAAGATTAATTCTATTGTAATATATCTTTAGTGCTTGATAGGAGAAAAAATGCCGAAGCAGTCATCTTCATTTTCATCACCAAGAGAGATAAATGGTTCTTCATCTGCCGAGGTGCTTGAGCTGGAACTGGCAACTGACGTCTCTGATCTCGTGGCGAGAAGTTGTTGCATGACTTTGAAATATTCCTCTTCAGTTTTGGCACTGGCCAAAAGAGATTGGGCTTTGGATTTTTGGGTAAGAAAGGTTTGTTGGGCTTTGGATTCTTTGATGGTTGGAGGCAGAAAACCTTTTGAACCAAGCCAATTTTGGACAAGTGTTTCGGTTAATTTGGTTTTCTCATCAAATTTCGACCACCATTTGACTTTGAAGGTTCTTTGGATAAGGAGTTGTTTTTCTTGGGTATGAAATCTGAAATTCCACATCCATACCCATGGAAGGAAGAAATTGGTACAAAAACAGAGAAAGGGAGAAAATCTTTTCTCTGAGTCAGTTGGGGTATAATGTGCTTTAAAAAGGTTCAGACAATGGGTGGCATTAGGGGTTAAGATTTGTGGAGTTGAACCAAAATAATTCCACCATTGTTGGAACTAGTTTGGAAGGCTTTGGACGGTGATTTTTGAATTAAAGAAAAATAACCATGAATGAGACTTTTTAGGGTTTTGTATAAAAAATGTATTAAACCAAGCCTGCTGGTAATCCCAATAGGAATACACCAAATAGTGTGGTAAACGCATTTGAAAATTTGGAGGGAAAGCTTTGTATTTATGGAGTTGGTCGCCCCACTGGTTTGGACTCAAAACTTTTAAAATTGTGGTCGTGGAGTAGGCCGGCTCAGAATGGGTTTCACTGAGAAAGAAATGTTTGAATTTTACAGACTCAGTGGCTTCAAGAATGCTTTGATAATATGACTGAGGTTTTGTTAAATCTCATGGTTTGAAAAACCAGCCTTTAGGGAAAAAATTTGAAATTGCTTGAAAAGGATCAGAATGGTAAAACCCATGTTCCATAATTAAAACATTTTGAAAATGAGATTTATCAAACCAATCGGAAGTTTTCTTTGAAGGTGTTGGCTGGGAAAGAACAATCTGAGAAGATGAGCTTTCACCAGAAATGACAACATTTTGGCTTTGGGAGGAAAGTTTTGTAATTTCTTTAGAAGTTGGTTTGTCTTCCTCAGGGATCTGAGAAAGGGCTTTAGATTTTGAAATGCCTTGTAAGGCAAGCATTAGCTCAGGGGACTTTGTAATGGATTCCATCCACTCTTTAACTTGTTGTTCAGAGGAGACGGATTTACATTGGGTGCTTTGTTCTTCTTCTTCAACCATTTCGATCCAGGATTTTATAGGCATGGCTGAGGATAAAAGTTTGTCTTTGGAGGGAGTAGATTGGGGTTCTTTGGAGGCTTTTTGGGAGTCAGAATCTTTGGCTATGCCTTTTCCTTTGTCTTTGCGCTTTGGCAGCATTATCTGTTTTGAAGAAATTCACGAGTTAGAAAATCAGGAACATAATTTTTATCACCTTTAATAAATTCAATATCAAAATAAAAAATACTTAAAATAGCTTGCCATCATGCAAAAATTTGTTTTGATGCAATGTTTTGAACATCCTTTTCTAAAACATGTTTTGCAGATTTGCAATCAATTCTAAGTAAAAATTTTTGATTTAATAAATCACTTTGAAATTTTGATATACACAAAACTATGGAAAGAATTTCTTTTTTAATAGTGGAATAATTCTTTTGGCAATCATTCCAATGAGCAGAAACATATTGAACTATTTGTTCTTTATCATTTTCCTTTTGTTTTAAAATACCTCCATATCCTAAATCAGATGCAATATTTAAATAATATTATATTTAACTAAATAATAATTTGGTTTGATTCTAAGTCTAAATTACTTTAAAATAATATTATTATATTAATGGAGAATTAATAATATTACTATAAACCATCTTTATTTAAAAATATAATATTATTATATTTATTTTAAAATATTAGTATTATATTTATTTAATATTAATAATTAATACTAATAAATAGTTTATTCTAAGAAAAAATTAATTTCATACTATGTTAATAGTATAAATATTTCATTTATATTGCCCTTATCAATAATTTTTAATTTATATAATTAAAATTAAAATTAATAAAAAATTGTGATGTTCATAATTACGAATATAATAATTATTATAAATTTACAAATATAATAAGTAAATGTTTATTCATTAAATATATTTTTATTAACTTTGTAATTAAAAAAACTATAATTCTTTAAATAAGGATAAAATTGTAATTTGAAACTATTTACTCCCAATTCAAGATAAAGTAAACACATAAATTGAATTTCGATCTTCATTCCATGCTTCAATTTCAGTGTAAGTAAACAACTTACTCCCACTTCGACTCTACACTCTCAATCCTAGGATTCCCACTCCTTAGGATTCACACTCTAATCCAAAAAGTAAACGCTACCTTAGTGGAGTGGGAATAAAGAATCGTCATGTGGGAAATGATTTCTCCATCCCTACCCCATTTTCCATTTACTTATTTTATAATAGGTATGGATAAATGATTTCAGTAAATCAAAAATTAGAGACTCAAATAAAATCAAGGAAAAAAACTATTTTCATCCCTAAGGTTTAATGCAATAGCCCATTTCATCCCTACTTTTCAAATAATAACCTAAAATATCCTTCCGTTAACTAACCATTAGTGTAAAGTCATTAACTAGTAATTCATTGAGGGCAAAATAAGATTTTTTATTAAAGTGATACAAACTATATTAAAATATATTTTTTACAAAATTAAATAACACTACAAAGTATGTAAAATTCATTAACTTTTTCTTAAATGAAATCAACGATGATATAGTTTGATATAGCGATTAAATAATTGTCATAAGGAACAAATTGTAATTAACATAAAATCTTGACTCTTTAAATTATTGGAAGAAAAACTCAAAAATACCACCAATTTTTATGTGCTTGCATGTGATGAATATTTTCTTTATCTTCAATTCAATTCAAGCAATTTTATAGTGCAATTAGAGAGTATACTTATATGAATAAGAAAATTGTGATATTTTTGGTACTTAGATTTAGGATTTATAGAGTTTTCATGCCGCTAAAATATAAAGAAGTGAAAAAATAATTGCTTGAAATAGAAGTTTTTCATCTTTTTCAGTATTTCCTATTTAATGGGATTAGATAAAATCATTTTTAGTTATATGTCAACTTTTATTTATTTTTCTAATTTTCTCTTTGATGGAAAAACCATTTTTACCCTTAATGAATTATTAACAAACGACATTCAATTAATAGTGAGTTAACGGAAGGATGTTTTGGGATATTATTTAAAAAGTAAGGATGAAATGAGTTATTGCATGAAACCCTAGGGATGAGAAGGGTATTTTCCCTAAAATCAATACCATATTTTGAAATAATATCAAAACTAAAAAATATTTGAAGAAAGCATCACCTTGAGAGAGAAAAGAAAACATAACAATATTTTAGGGTTGAATAAGAATTATAATTTAGGGTTTTCTTTTAGTTATAACCTATTTATATTAGGTAAAAATAAAAAGAAAATTTGTTAACCAACATTGTAATTGATAAAATAAAAATTATTGAAAAAAAATTAAAAAATATTCATGTATAATGGGGAATGGGGTGGGGGTGGATGGAGATTACAAAATCAAACCCCACCCTATTACAAATTTGGAGATTATTTTTTCCTTATTCTCCACCTCATTCCCTAAAATATTATTTAAAATTCACCACATTTGGAGTAGAGCCCTATAGGACTCTAAACCGATGGAGGATTTTGCCATCCCTAAGATAATTCATTAATCGTATCATAAACTCATAAATTGAGAGAGTCAATAGAAGAAATAATGAACTAAATAAACAAAAAAATAATAAAAAATAAAATAGTTAAAAAAATGGTCATATAAATCACGTTGTTATAACTTATAAGGTGTATGTCTATCCATTAATCATATGGGAAGTCGGTATCACAATTGCATTTGCCAAGTGTCAAAATGTGACTGACTTGCTTCTCGATAAATAGCACGTGATTATTTGTGCTCAAATAACACATCCTAAAATAAAAGGTTGGAAGCAGATTATGAGCTTTTGAACTTTTTGCCATACTGCCGTGCAGGGGCGAATCCATAATTTTATAGTACCCTGTGCTAAATTAAAATAATAATAAATTTGTATTAATGAATATGAAATTCCATATATATAAATGACAAAATACAACTAATAATGAGGGGACATTAAGAGTCTTACCCATAAAATTCATACTATAAATAGAAATAATTTTTAAAAAGTAGTATAAAATAAAAATACAATCCCAATACAAAATTACCACTAAAGTTGTACTTTTCACGTCTTCAAATTATAAAAATAATCAATTATAGAATCTGGGTCAATAGTATTAGTAATTTGAGAAAAACTCACTTTCCATCTAACTACCAAGTGATGTCTTGATAATTTTCATGGATGAAAATGCAAGTTCTATTGTGCCTGTGGAAGTATTAAGAGTAAAGACCAGATGAATTAATCAATCAATCAAAAAATACTGTTGTGACTTCTTTATTTCAACTAATCATCAACATAGCTCAAAACGTAAGGCAATATTTTGAAAGCATGAATGAGAAAGCACATCGATTTTATATTGTTCTAATTCTCTTCTCAAACCAAGCATCTCATTTGGAGTGAAATCACGAGAATAAACTTTCTTAGCAAGAGAATAAGTATTGCATATATCAAATGAATTGAACTCATCAGTTGGATCCAATGCTGATTTTAAAGTAAGAAGTTCCACAGTTTGCTAAGAGAATTTACTATTTAACTCCATCAATTGAAAATTTATTACAACATTAAATACATCAATGTGATAATGATGTTCAACTATAACATAATATTTTTGTTGACAAAAACATCTTGTACCTTCCATATAACAATCACTCATATCAAGCATACTTCTAATAAAATCATCTCGTCCACTAACTTGAAACTCTTGCAAAAGTCTTTTCATTCTTGAGGCATACTTCAAAGCATTTAAAATGTCCAATGATTTTCATTGTAATGCTTGACAAATAATATCAGAAATTCCAAGAACTTTATTCAACAAAAGCAAAATAAGCACAACATCAAAGGATTTCATATCTCTATATGCACCTTTACATTCTCCACGCATATCTCAACTAGATCCATCATTAACCATCTTTCTAAAGCTTCAAGAGTTGTATTAAATATGTCAATAACCCTACTAACTGAAGTAA
The DNA here is from genome assembly GCA_018350135.1 of Citrus trifoliata. Lineage (NCBI taxonomy): Eukaryota > Viridiplantae > Streptophyta > Magnoliopsida > Sapindales > Rutaceae > Citrus > Citrus trifoliata. The sequence goes on from VKKW01000067.1 coordinate 812,396, forward strand.
AATGAGCTACAATGTGTATCTCCAGCCTTTGGTAAAGTTTTAACTTGATTAGCCCTTATACTAGTCTCAAGTTCTTCTGAAGCTATTAAATCTATAATTTCTTTTTCTCTAGCAAATTTTAACTCAAAATAATGTTTCAAAGAAGCAATAGCAAAGTTAATAGTAGGACTCAACTTTTTTTTTTTTTTAAAAGACCATACCTCATGAACTTCTTTAAACACTGCAACTAATACGAGTTGTAGTTGATAAGAAAACAATGTACATAATAAGCATACAGATAGTCATTGAGAAATAAAGATTGTAATTCATTCTATTCACCCACCATATTACTAGAACCATCATACCTTTGACCTCTTAAAGTTTTAACTAAAAGATTATACCAAGTAAGTAGATTGCATATCTCATTTTTTAAAGTCAGGGTCTTTGTTTCATCAATTCACAATTTCAAAGAAACATTCTTGAGTAAACCCATCACAATCAACATATCATAAATTAATAGCTATTTGTTTTTTTATGAGATTCATCCAATGCCTCATCAACTAGGATACAAAAGTTTTCATCACCAAATTCCTCTTGAATCTTGTGCCTTACTTTATTAGTAATAATATTTAATAACTCCTATTAAATCTTAGGTGCTATGTATTGGACACTTTTAGAATACAACTTTATCAATCTCCTCATTCATTGATGCTAACGACTTAATTAATTCAATAATAATTCCATGATTAAGAGAATTAACCTACTCATAAAGAACTCTAAAGCACATTCTTGTTTTGTTAACCACTTGGTGGCACTATTGAGATTTTAAGTTGTAGTCTAATCTCCAGAACTTATTGTTAAGATTATGCAGTCATTTTCTTATCAATATGTTTGGATGGATATTTTAAATTGCTCCTTTTTGACATGATATCATTATGAGAAGAACCATGATCTCCTTCATGTTGAGCAAAAGGAAAAAATAAAATGCTTTGTCTTCTATATGGAATACTCAAGCCAAGGAAATTTTAAAAACCAAGAAAATTGAAATTGATGGTTTTGCATACTATACTTAGTCTATGGCTACTTTGATAGCTCGAGTTGAAATGGTCCCACATTTATATACGCCATCCACACATCTTCCTGCTTGTCCACAGAAAAAGTGCTTATTAAGAAACATAATCCAAGACCGCATTCTAAATAAAGAGTGTCAATAGTAGATGCAGTAATTCAGCTCTTTAAGACTTTGGTGGAGAGCTTGAGGCATCAATGTTGCAGACATATCTTGTCTCGTTTGATAATTGACCATCATCTATTTTAATAAGGAATGAAAGGAGAGTTTTTCTCAGTTTGAATTTATTGTTGTTTAGAATTATAACTTAAAACAACATGTAATTGTGTAAGAATCAAGAAATCAATTAAAAGTGTTATAAACTATATATTATACTAATTTTAAATATATTTAAAGTCACAAAATCAAAAACTCAATGTTAAAAGTTCATACAATACAATATATGGTTAATACTAATACACATGCCTATCAAATTTTTAAAAAATTTGTAAAATGTTAGAATAATAAACAAAAAAATTAATAGATAAATAGTAAGATTTGAGTTAAATTAATCAAATGGGGAAGTACAATAAATAAATTTATTTGTTTAATAAACAATTTATTATCTGTTCATTTTAATATAAAGATGCCAACTACCAATTAAAATTAAATATAAATTAATAAATTAATAATTATTAAAAAATTATTATTCAAATCTTAATTGTTGATATTTTTTTAATTATTTATACTTTATACTTAATTATTGCCAGAGAGAGAATCATAGAAAGAGATTCTTTGATTTGATCCATGCTGGTATACGAGAGAGAGAATCGTGAAAATTTTTAATTACACTATGATTCTTACCAATTTCACTTTACATTTCTCTATTTTCCACTTTTGCATCCATCCAGCAACAACAAGCCAACAACAAAATCTTTCGTCCCCCTGGCTAGGGTGGTCCCCCGCCTTCACTTCTTGTCTGCTCAAGCACTTTACATTCAATTTTTAAAAGGTGATGCCTCGAGATCTGGTCTGTCGGCTTTGAGAGATGACAAGCTATGTTTATGGCAAGTCAATGTTTGGCCATTCTTTTCCGGATTGTGCCCACCTTTGATGTAAAGCCCCAAAAAATCAATCTCATTAAGTCCAATCTTCAATTCTGTCAAACCATCTTCCACAGTTATATCTCTAACTCCTGTGGATGACATGAGGCTAATTTTTAGTATCTTTTAATTTTTTTTGGAACCAGGCTACAATAGTCTAGGCGTGGGTCTGTTATTGGCGCAAGGTCTTTTAGTGATTATGTTTGGTAACTATTTAACCTCTTTTTTTTTTTTAATCAACCACCCACCACTAAAGTGCATATTTTAGATCATGACAAAATCTTGATCAGTTGAAAGCACTTGAAAAAATTAAAGATCTCTCTCAACAATTTTTTTTTGAAACACCAATTTTTATGGGTAATTTCATTCGACCAGTTTTAGCTCTTTTTTATTTATTGATTATTTTCTTGAAAATTTATATTACTTTGCTTATAAATTAACAACACATTATCCGTACAATGAAACTCTATTACAGGAAGTATATATATGATTCCCTTGTACTCTTTTTTTAGTTTATTTAATAAAATAATCCATACAAGTATGCTTTGTAGTTATCATTAAATTGAACTTTCCAAATTAAAAAAATAAGGCTATTTATATATTTATAATTATGTTTTATGTACTTATGCTTTAATGTTATATGAACATGAATTTTCTTTGTTGAAAAGAAATGGATCATGAGAATGAATTATTGAGTGGAGAAACCTGTTTAATTAGCAAACATTACAACTAGACATATACTATCATTTTAAATATAAAATATTTCTCCAATTTTATATTACTTGCAATTAAGTTGATTACAATATTAGATCATGATAATCGTATGGTTGGGTCTATTTGTATTCTAAAATTAATAATTTTAAAATATTAATTTTATTTGAAACACTTTTCTAAATTCTTATATTATCCTCATTACCCATTTTTTTAATTACCTTATTTCCTCTTTACCCAACAAAGTATTTACCATCAAAAACAAAATATCTAATTTTCTTCCATTTTTATTACCTTTTATTTTCCTTTTATAACAAGTTTTTAAATTGAAGAAAAAACAAACAACATAGGCTAAAACATACTCTACTAATTTAATAACCCGAGTTTAGGTGAACAAGATATGTAGCAAAATAATGCATCACTTCTTCTTCTCTCCACCTCTAGTGGCCCTCATCCTTCGAAGGACACTAGACATCTCCTCAGACTTCATCTTTGCCCTCTTGTGAGTGCTGAGCTTTCGCTTTGCAAGTTTCAGCGCGCTCTTGTACTTGCCGACTTTAAGAAGCTAATGTTGGTTAAAAAATATTTTGCAACGAAAATATTTGCATTGCATTTCTCATACAACATATAGAATTACTATAATCTAGAAATCATACCTTTATTGTTTCGTAAAAGTAATTTAGGCTCCCAAATCACGATCTGTCGCCACCAATCTTGTTATATCACAATCTTTCACCATTGGTCTTTTAGGTTATGACTCAAGTTTAATTTGCACTTGACGTGTGGGCATTTTTATCACTACTAAAAGTAGCTAGCAAGAGAAAATATTCCTCTCAAAGTTAGAGAGAAAATCTCTTTTTCTCTTATCTGTATATTGTGACGCCTATATCTATTTGTAGAGAAAGCAAACCCTTTTATTTCTCTATTTGGTGGAAACCCTAAGCTCCATATTTATATATATTTTTAATTCTATTAAATCAAATTTCATTTAAATTCAAAAAATAAAACCAAAAGTCGCCTTACTTGTTCTTATTATAAGGGCTATTGGTATAAATTCAAATGCTATTGGTGTCAATGTGCAAGTGTACACAACAAGTAATATAATGATAAGTATTCAAGATCGTCTCTATTGGAAATGATCTTACTGAACTTGCTACGACAATCTTAACAACGCAATTTGCCTTAAATGAAAATAGGTTAACAATTAAACTAATAAACTACGTAATAAAATGCAATAAATGAATATGCAGAATGCAAACTTTCACGTCACACAAAAGGATAAAATCAATAGGAATGACGTGGTTGAGTGATTAAACTCTCTTAATGATTTTGACTATTTCTTCTAATTCTAAGTTCAGTTGTTACAATATTAGTTAGAATTCTTATGTATCATCAACTGTCGCATGTGAATATCTTATATATTCATGCAACCTAATAATGACCAATTGTTATGCCAACATAAGATATAACATTACACGTTTAGGTTTTATTTACCCTATAAAGTGAATCCCTATGTCCAGTTCATCACTAATTTTATATTAAGCATGACCCTTTTGGAATCAAGTTAAATTCAATTCAGGAAACCCAATCTAAAACCAAGTATTATTCTGATATGTTCCACTAAGATAAGTCCTTTTGTAGCTCTTTCTTACTTTATATCATTAAATGGGTGGTCAGTCGAAATAATGAATAGAAATAAACTTTACCAAAACAAAATGCTATGGCAAACATGCAGCAATATATAACTCAGTTAAGAACCTATTAAGATTGTTTATCACTCAACCACAAGTAAATTTAGTTCATAATTTGTGAAAGGAATGTAATCAAAAGTTTCAGCCATTAAATACATCTTCATGATCAAAGAATAAAAAAAAAAAGAAAAGAATAAGAAAGACTGAATTCCAATTGATTCCCGCAAATTCTCCATTGATGCAAGCCTTGATTCTTGCTCTTGAATTCTATTGTTCCTTTATTTCTTTTCGGTTTTTTATCTTAGTTTATGGCCTCCTTTTTTCCTTTGCGTGTGTCCTTCTTTTATAACTGAAAATTAGGGTAAACGAAAGTTTAGAGCGCTCATCTTTTAGATGAGGAAACTACATATTGCAATCTGATAAGTGCCCCATGCATAATCTTTTCTGTCGTTGTTCTAAGATTGCTATAGCAATGGATGCTACAATAACAGCTACAACATCTGTATTGTTTCAGACTTGCTTCATTTCTTTTATAACCAAGTTCTTTTCCATCTTTTTGCAGGCTTATTGCTACATCATCCTTCCAATGAAATTTGAACTTTTGGTTATGTGCAATTATGCATATGTTTTAAGCACACGCTTATTCGAAATCAAACAAACTTTTATTAAACTTAAACTAAAATGGATGTTAATGCAAACTATCATTAAAATGCACTAAAACACATTAATTACTCTATAAGTAATTTTGATTTAAGCCAAAAAGTATCATGATAACTCTCATTTCATAGAGTTATCAGTGGCTCACCTTGTAAAATAATACAAGGTCCCTTACACACAAGCATATTAAATGGAACCTCCCACTAAATAATATATTTAGGCTTTTAACCCAAATAACTAATTATCTTACTTATTAATCCAGTAGTAGTGCAATCAATTAAATGAGTTAACCCAGGACCATATACGTACATATAACAGTGGCTACAATAATCAGGATTGTAATTAAACTAACCCAATTATTTAATTCCAAATTTACTCCACTAAAAGATTGGAACTGGCCTTCGTAATTGAATGATATTTAGGATAGTGTTCTCGAATAATAATTTGACCCATGCCGCATTGATTTCTTTATTGAATAATTCTTTACATTGATTTCTGTATTGAATAATTCTTTGTACCACATCGTTAATTAAATTTAAATCTCAATTATCCAATCAATTTAATTACATCTTGTTCCTTGACAGTTACTAGTTTTCTCTAATGATCATTATTAACATACTAATTATGTTAACACACTCTTGCCAGAGAATTCTATGATCAAGTACTAAAAACTCGTCAAGAGATGTGTTGTACAAATTCTATATTGTTAATCTATAATCTCACTGCTCATAATTGCTTCCACCAAGATACCGAGTAATATTGACTACAAATGTATGTCGCAGCCATTGTAACTCAAATGAAATGACAATCACAAACATGAAAATATAATTAACTCAAGATTGAAAGTCAATAAAATCAATGCCTATGAGATTTAATAAGTTTGACAGCCATTTTAAGGTTAAATAAATCTCATATGAGATCTAATTCAATGTAGTCAAACTATATTAGTAAATTCATACATAATTACGACAACTCATTTAATGAATTTACTACAGTCTAAACATAAATAAAGCGCCTAACTCTATTTATCAACTATGAATTTAATTTATTTAATTATAAGATAACTTATATTTATGTTTTCGGTGAATCCATATAATAATCACATAAATACATATAATATGATTAAATAGACTGTTTTCAAAATATTTATACAATTAAGATTTTTTAAAAATATCTAAAATATTTTATTAATAAAAAAATAAAAATAAATCAATATGCTTTAAAGAGCACATAATCCCAACAACTTAGTGATTATTTTCTCGTAGAGTGCAAAGCCAGTACCTTGCCTTATCACGTTCCTCTCAAAGTGGACCATTTTGTTTGTTTTCCGTTTCCAATCTGCTGGGCATCGCGGTAGTTCCTTCTTGGTCACAACATGACCCTTGTTTAATCCAACAATAGACTAGTATTTGGTTGTTTAAGAGCCATCACCTCCAACGAAACCAAGATGCTGCGAAGATCTTGACTTAATTTTTCATTGTTGTTATGATTTACAGTAGATAAAATATGACTATTTATTGGATAAAAATTTGTTAAATTGTGCTTTATTAAATTATCCTTAATAGTAAATTACATTAAGGTTAATTTATTAATATAAAAAATAATTAAAATATAAGTGTTTAAAGTAAATTTTAGAGTTCAAATGACTCCACCCGAATCTTATTAAGGGCCCTTAACACACTCGATTGTATTGAAGACAGAAGTTGTAAGCTTAGAATACTATTGAGATATCGAGATATATCACGAAATCTTACCGAAGTAATAATTTTTGCTGTATGCATTTAAGGAGAATAAACAATAGATTGGACCATATATTTTGAAACATCTTTTATGGACCAATATGAGATTTATAAACCCCAAGAAAAACTTACTAGAATCATAAACGAACCACAGAACCTTTGAAGTTTAAGTTTCGGACCTAAAACCAAGTTGGGACATTGTTTGCCCAGCAGAATTTCTGGTCGTAGAAGATCCCATGGCTTCCTATGGTGAAATCACTGTCCATACAGATCCTTTGGGCTTATGAAACTAGCTAGTTTCATTTTGCTCTATATGTCTTACATGTTTTAAATTTTAATAGCTAAAAAACTTAACCATTGAGCAAAAACTTCCAAGTTATTAGTTGATAGGGTTTACATTCAATCGTGGGATACTCAGCTTCTCTTTGATAATATCATGGTGATGATACATCACTGTATTGTTTATTTTATTTGTTTATTTATTCAGTGAGTGGATTATTCTTTACAAACATCACTACAAGAAGATTGATCTTTGAGTTGAAAATGGTATCTATGTAATTTTTGTTGGAGAAAAATCAGTTTTTTTTTTTAAATTTTTATAAAAACTTTTAGGACCAATCTTATACAATATATATGAATGCGTAATGTAGAAAATCATACCTTGACAACTTGAGAAGATGAACAATTGAAATTAATCAAGGCTACCCAGATCACGATCCGTCACCACCACGCCTGTTAGATCACGATCTGTCACCACCGCACTTATTAGATCATGATTCGTGATCACTAGCTGGTTAGATCATGATCCGTTACCAAATAATCTACCGGATTATAACTCATGTTTGATCTGTACTTGACGTGTGGATGTCTTTATCATTACTAAAAGCAACTTGCAAGAGAAAATATTTCTCTCAAAATAAGAGAGAAATTTTTTTTTCTTTGATCTATAAAATGTGGCTCTCATCTTCTTTTTTGGAGAAAATAAACCCTTTTATATCTCTATCTTGGTGGAAGCCCTAGACTCCATATTTTATATTTTAATTCTATTAAATCAAATTTGATTTAAATTAAAAAAAATAAAAAAATATCGTTACATCTTCTTGTCATAGGGGCCCACCAAGTAAAATAACACAACGTCCTTTAGACACAAGCACATTATATAGAGCATCTCACTAAATAATATATTTAGGCTTTTAACCCAAATAACTAATTATATTGCTTATTAATCCAGTAGCGGCGTAATCAATTAAATGAGGTAACCTAGGGATCATATGGGTACATACAATAGTGGGTATAATAATTAGGCCTGTAATTAAACTACCCCAATTATTTAATTCAAAATCTACTCCACTAAAAGATTGGAATTGACATTCATAATTGTATGCTATCTAGATAGTGTACTTGAACAATAATTCGACCCATGCCATATTGATTTATGTACTGCATAATCTTTTGTACCACATTGTTAATTAAATCGATATCCCAACTGTCCAATTAATTTAATTACATCTTGCTCCTTGATGCTTACTGGTTTTCTCTAATGATCATTTTCAACATACTAAATATGTTAACACACTCTGGCCAGAAAAATTTATGATTAAGTTCCGAAAACCCATCAAGAGATATGTTGTACAAATTCTATATTGTTAATCTATAACTACAATACTCATAATTGCTCCCACTAAAATACCAGGTAATCTTGACTACAAGTGTGTGCCGTGCCCATTGGTAACTCAAATGGAATAACAATTACAATAATGAAATCATAACTAACTCAAGATTAAAATTACAGTAAAATCAATGTCTATGAGATTTAATAAGTTTGATAATTATTATAAAGTTAATTAAATCTCATATGTAATCCTGTTCAATGTAGTCATACTACATCAATAAATTCATACATGATTAAGACAAATCATTCAATGAATTTATTACAGTTTAAACAAAAATAGAGCGCCCAACTCTATTTATCAACTACGAACTTATTTTATTTAATCATAAGATAACTTGTATGTATGTCTTCTATGAATCCATATGATGATCACATAAATATATATAATATAATTAAACGAATCTTATTCAAAATATTTATGCAACTGAAAATGTCTCAAATATTTTATTAATTAGAAAATAAATTAATATATTTTAAAAGAGCATATAATCCCAACAGTTTTAACGTCACTTGCTAATTATGTCACTAGTCTGATAGTTAAAATCTAATGATTCAATCTATAGTGTCATGATTATGATGTCAGTGAATACTATTATTATAGTATCACAAGAATCATGATTCCGTAGTGTTAGCAATTCTTGGTACATTTTTTATGTCAACCATTCTCTCACGGATTACATATTTTCATCAAACTTTTAATTTTTGATTGCTATTATGTTATTATCATCAAATGATGTCATTCAAAGACAAAATTAAACTGAATACTAATTTTATATCTCAAATCTGACATCCCAAATATAATCATTTAAACAAAATACATTATTTAAACAAGAGCAAAAAGAAATAAAAAGTCAGTATATCTCAAAATAGTTTGAAAGACTCGAGTATCTCAAAGGCTTAAATAGAAGAAACTCAAACACAACCACTCTGTTTGCAACAAAATTATCCTCATTGCCTCTACATTTGAACGTCATTGATTTCCCACCTACAAGCGCACTATATTGAATCAATTAATATGCTACACATACCAAGTCTTGGACATTTAGAAGCAAGCACAGATACATAAATCGTAACAACATATGTGACCCAATCATGATCAAGTTGTGAAAGTTCATGCATAGTGTGTTCATCACTTCCCTTGAACTTCAAATATAATCCAAATGCTAACAAGTTAGTATCTACTACAAACTTCCAACCAAAACAATATTTTGACCCCAATCACTCAAACATTATTTAGAAATTACAAAAACCGAAAACAAAGTGAACATTACTTTAGAAACATAGTGAAACATCCTAAAAAGAAGCCAACTCCACCAGATTCACAATCATCAGCATATAAGCAAATAACCAATTAAACATGCCATTAAAATTCTCATAGCCTCATTATGGAGTGCAATATATCTCCACTACCTAATCATCCAGACACTAGTTTTAGATAATTTTAACTACTGAACCAATAAAGAACTTTAATTTGGTCATGATTAGAGATGAGATGACGAACAAACATGAAGATCCGACATGTAAATAGCTATTTTATTCAAAGTAATCAAGGAAAAGAAAAAGCAAAAAAAATATTAACCATGAAGAACAATCTCAAAAACAGCAATGAAAGAAAAAAAAAAACCGCCTTTCTACTTGATTCTGCCACTGCACAACAGGGACAAAGTATTTCATCGTGAAATTTTTCAGGTTAGCAGATCTATCTACACGAAATATGTTCATTATATAGAAAATATATTTTTTTAAAAATGCAACAAGACCATACATTTATTCACAAAAACTCGCACCGCCATGCTTTAATTAATTAAAGTTATTTGTTCTTATTTTAATTGACCGTGTTAATCTATTAAAAATTATACAGTAATTGGTACTAAAACCAAGATTAACTAATTTCAAACCTATTCCCAAATTTATATAAAAAAAATTTCTGTGTTTAGTATTAATGATGAAGGAATTAACTATTAAAGTTCAAAGTATATGGCAATGGGTAACGTAATTAAAATGGCTCTTTTGTCATAAGACTTGCTAGTTGAATTGTGAAAATCTACAAATATTTAGAAATTATAGACACCATTGTATGTGCATATATATACATAGAGAGAGAGAGAGAGAGAGAGACTTAGCCAAGCAGTTGCTTTTCCGACCCAAAAACTCTAGGAAGGTCCTGTACTGTAATCTTGCTGAATAGTGCCTCAACACTTTATTTAAGGGAAAATTATAACAATTCGAACAAGTTATCTAAATTCCACTTATCACATTTCTGGGAAACAACTATATAGGACTTAACAAATTAGACGTCCCAAAAGCATAAATGAATCGTTTAATGGAAATCAATTAATGAAAACCTTTGCACTCGACCTTACGAAATAACCACCACCAATTTACTTGAACCCGGATCCACCTGGGGGAAAATATTAAAAAAAGGGGTGTGCAAAGGGAAAATATTAAAGAAAAAATAGGGATGTGCAATCACTCAATGAGTGGAGTTCATATTACAAAATATTCTACATATACATATACGTAAATATATAATTACAAGAAAAACGTAAGTTAGGAGCTGTAAAATAATTAAATCATAACTTAATAAACCTATAAGCATGCTGTATAAAAATAATTATAATATCAATTATGTAAAGCTCGTTGACAAACCTCTACTGTGTGTAACAAGGCTAGCATTTTCTATAACACTAATAACTGAAACGCACATACCAAACAAGGTACTCAAAGGTAAAACAGTAAAGCTTTAAAAGACAAATTTTGTAAGCCTTAGTTTGGTGAGGATCTATCATATACACTTCACTTATATACAAGCTAAAGAATACATATGATAAAGATTAGCTACAATAGAATTACAAGGATAATTACAAGGCTAAATACAATGAGAATAATATGAAAGTATCATATCATATTTTAGTTTTATCCTTATTGTTGTTGAAAGGTCAAATAATGGTTTGCCAATTTCAAAAGGCAAAGTTGGTGGCACGATTTTTTTTTTAAGTTGTATGGACAAAAATGTGATGGTTTTCTAGAACCCAATCTATTTTTTTAAAATTGTTAATTTTGGTTGCCATTTTTTAAAGAATTTTGGGAACAAAGGATTAAATGCACGCATGATCTTTGGCTATGAATACCAACCCATTTGTTCATTTGAATGCATCCCAATTTAAGAGAAGTAGAGAACAATTGCAAGTGAGCTCTTTGAGAGAGCTTCCACTTGAGTATTCTAGTGAGGTTCCATTTGGGGCTGTATTGGGGTTGTGGGTTTTGTGAGTTTTTCTCACTTTTATAAATTCTCATTATTAGGGATGGGCGTGGTTCGGTTCGGTTCGGTATTTTATTAAATTTTTCATAATCGTTCGATTACGATTATTTTAAAATCATAATCGCGATTAATCAAATTACTGAAATAATCAAATACTCGATTAATCAAAAAAATTCAATTCGATTTGGTTTGATTATTTCAATTATGGGTCTATTGGACCTATTTTGGGCTTTTTTAAATTTAAAACTTTGAATTAATAAATTTACCACAAACATAAAAAGTTAACAAACAAAAAATCAAAATATGCCTCAAAGTATGTTTAAGAACACATAACATGTTCCAATAACAAGTTCAAATCAAAATAAATAAGCAAAAAGTCTTTTAAACTTTAACAAAACTACAAAACCAATAAACATCAATCAGCTCCCAAATGCCAATTACTCCTCAGCTGCTTGTTCTTGTTGAGCTACTATTGGCCTACCAAATTATACATTAACAAATTAAACAAAAATGTTAGAATGATTAGTTAAGAGTGAAATAACCAAAACAACATATCAAAATTTAGTAGTAACATATCACCTGCTTCAATAACTTCATAGAATTCAGTTTCTCAAGAGTGGGTTGTATTATTCATTCTCCTAATAGAGTTGAGTGAAACCAATTTTGAGTGCAAATTAATGACTTAACAATTTTATGAGTTAACGAACTTCTAAAAGGATCAAGAACACGCCCTCCTATGCTAAATGTCGATTCCGAAGCTACAGTAGACATTGGAATTACCAAAACATCCTTGGCAATCTGAGACAAAATCGGATACTTATGCCCATTCAATTTCCACCAAGTCAAAATATCAAAATGGGCATTACCAGTACTCTCATTAGCATTTGTCAAGTACTTTTCAACATCATTTTTCGAACTAATGTCATCATTTGAACTTTACTTCATCATTTTGAAAGATGAAAAAAGATCAATTGACATTATACCACCACCACCACCACCACCACCACCACCACTACTACCATCATGGATTTCACCAAAACAAACACCACCACTATTCCTCACATCACTCCCACCAATATAGCTATTATATAGCTTCATCAACAACTCCTTAATGTTAGATTTCAATTCTTCAGCCTTCATAGATTCATACATGGTACTAAAACAAAATGTAACAAACTCCAATTTACATATAGGATCAAGCACATTTGCTACAAACAATAACATGTTAACCTGATCAAAAGAATCACCCCAATATTTAGCAAACTTTTGCTCCATTTTTTCGGTCATTTTCCTCAACAAATCATCACTAGAAGTAGCAAGTGACTTCAAATGAATTAAAACTTTTGCCATGTAAATTCATTCAACAAAATATTGGCAGATTTGCTAAATTTGGATGAGAAATTTGAAGATGAAGATAAGGCACTATTGTTGTTGAATTCTGTTTCTGATGAATATGATCATCTCAACACCACTTTGCTTTATGGGAAGGACAATGTCACATTCGATATTGTATGCAGTGCGTTGTACAACTCTTAGACCAAAACGAAAGACAGAACTGATCACAGAGATACAATTGCAGAAGCATTAACAACACAAGGTCGTTCACAAAGCCGCAAACATGGAAAAAAAAGTAAGTCTAAAGGGAGACCTGCTAAAGATGAATGTGCTTTTTGTCACGAGAAAGGCAATGGAAAAAGATTTGTCCTAAGTTACAAAAGGACAAGGCTACTTCTGATGCATGTGTAGTATAGTATGATGAAGAGTCAGACTTTAGTCTAGTTGGCATGCCGTTGATATGTCACTCAGATTAGTGGATTTTGGATTCGGGTTATACTTATCAAATGTTTCCTAACAAGAGCTAGTTTTCTAACTTCAAGGAGTTAGATGGTAGAGTTGTTTTTATGGGCAATGACAATACTTGTAAAACTATTGGAATAGGTACAATCCAATTAAAGATCATGATAGCTCAATGCAAGTCTTGACGGATGTTTGTTATGTACCAACCTTGAAGAAAAATCTCATCTCATTAGGAGTTCTAGAATCTAAAGAGCTCACGATCACTTTGAGAGATGTATTGTTGAAGGTAGTATTTGGGGTACTAACGGTGATTAAAGGTAGAAGAAGAAATAACTTGTACTATTTCCAAGGAAGTACAATTGTTGGATCAACATCAATAGTTTTTGGAAAAGATGTAGATTCAAAAGCAACCAAGTTGTGGTGTATGCGTTTGAGACATGCTGGTGAAAAAGTTTTGCAGACTTTGATGAAGCAAGACTTATTAAAATGTGCAAATTCTTGCAAATTAGAATTTTATGACCATTGTGTTTTAGGCAAGTGTTGGGTATAAATAAGTAATGCTATTGGTGTCAATGTACAGATGTACACAACAAGTAATAAAGTGATGAGTATTCAAGATCGTCTCAACATGGATTGATGTTATCAGATTTGCTACATCAATCTAAACAGTGCGGATTTTGTGCTAAAATAAAATAAACAATTAATAAACTAATGTACTAATTAAAATAAAAACGTAATAAATAAATGTAACAAAGTAAACTATCACGTCAAGCTCAATGATAAAACTAATAGGAATATATAATAGTTGAGTGAATAAACTCTCCTAATGGTCTTGACTATTTTCTAATGGTTGGCTCGGTTGCTGCAGTATTTGCTATAGTACTGGACAGAATCTTTATGTATCCTCAGCCGTCGCATGTTGGATATCTTATATCTATATGCAACCGAACAATGATCAGTTGTTATGCCAACATAAGATATAGCATTACACGCTTAAGTTCTATATACCCTACAAGGTGAATCCCTATGTCTAGTTCATCACTAATTTTAGATTAAGCATGACCCTTTTGGAATAAGTTAAACTCAATCCAGAAAATTCAATTTAAAACCAAGTATTGCTCTGATATGTTCAACTAAGATAAACCCTTTTGTGGCTCTCTCCTAACTTGTATCATTAAATGAGTGATCAACCGAAATAATGAATAAAAATAAATACTATTAAAATAAACTGCTACAACAAACATGCAGCAACACATATTTCCAGTCAATAAACTATCAAAATTGTTTATCACTCAACCACAAATAAATTTAATTCATGGTTTGCAAAAGAAAAATAAAGACAAAGTTTCAGCCATGAAACATATCCTTATGAATAAATAGAAAACACGAAAATAAAAGAAGAATAAGAATGATTGAACTCCCAATTGATTTCTGCAAATTCTCCTCTTGTGTAGCCCTTAATCTCTCTCTTAAATCTCATTTTTCTTTTGTTTCTTTGTGTTTCTCTCCTTGGGTGATGGGTCTCCTTATTCCTTATGATGTGTGCTTCTTTTATAACTGAAAATTAGGGTAAACGGAATCCTAGGATGCGCATGAGTCAAATTAGGAAAATGCAGATCGTAATTCTATAATTATCTCGCACAATATTTTCTCTGTCGTTGTTCCAAGATTGCTACAGCAACAGCTACATCAATGGTTGCTACAGTAATATCTACAGCAACTGCACTGTTTCAGATTTGTTTTAACTCTTTTGTGGCCATATTCTTTCCTTATTTTTGCAAGCCTATTGCATAACATTCCTTCCATGAATTATAAGCTTCTGGAAACCTACAATTATGCACACAATTTAAGCACAAATTACTTTAAATCGAGCAAAACTTATTAAGATTGACTAAAATGATTATTTATGCAAAATGTAACAAAAATGCAATTGAAACACATAATTTACTCTCTAAGTAGTATTGATTTAAATCTAAAAGTTTCATGATAACTCTCATTTCATAGAGTTATCAGCAAGCAGACAAGGGTAAAGTTTGGTTCAGTAATTCACGATACAAAAGTAATTCTAGACTATGTTCACAATGATGTGTGGGGACCTACCAAAATAGCTTATTTGGGAGGTATGCACTATTTTGTTACTTTTGTTGATGATTATTCAAGAAAAGTGTAAGTGTATTTGATGAAGAATAAGAATGAAGTTTTGGGCATATTTCTGAAACAGAAGAAACTCGTCGAGACTCAGACTAGTCGAAATGTCAAAAGACTTCGCTCAGACAATGGTTGTGAGTATAAGAATGATTCATTTCTTCAAATATGCCAAAATGAGGGTATTGTACGACATTTCACTGTTCGAGATATAGCACAGTAGAATGGGGTGGCAGAACGCATAAATCGGACTATACTGGAGAAATTTCAGTGTATGTTGTCCAATGCTGGATTGGGTAAAAAGTTTTAGGCTGAGGCAGTTGTATATGTGTGCCATCTGATCAATCTTTTGCCATTAGCTATAATTGAGGACAAAACACCCATAGAGCTGTAGACTGGTAATTCCGCTATCGATTATAATTCTTTACATGTTTTTAGTTCAATTGCTTATTATCATGTAAAGGAATCTAAGTTAGACCCAAGAGCAAAGAAAGCATTGTTCATGGGTATAACTGGTGGAGTAAAAAGATATTGTCTCTGGTGTCCTATTACGAAGAAGATTATTTTCAGCAAAGATGTAACTTTTGATAAATCAGCCATGTTGAAACATAAAGATTCTCAAGAGGATAACAAGACCAATAACACTTTGTAGTAGGTGGAGTTTGAAAAAGTTAAATCTGATCCAGCTGGTGTCGATGAAACGAATAGTGATTCTCTGTCAACCGAAAATGATGAAGAGATTTTGACCCAGGAACCTTTACAGTAACAAGATTAAATTGCATATAGAAGGCCACGCCGAGAGATTCACAGACCTACTTGCTTTGTTGATATGGTGGTCTATGCACTTCCAATTATTGATGATGATGTTCTTTCCACTTACAAAGAAGCAGTAAGTAATCGAGAAAGTATACAGTGGAAGAAAGTAATGAATGAAGAAATAAAATCTCTCCACAAAAATGAAAATTGGGAGTTAGTTACACTGCCCAAGGAAAATAAGGCAATTGGGTGCAAATGGATATATGCAAAAAAGAAAGGATTTCTCGTAAAAAAATGAAATTTGATACAAGGCTAGATTGGTAGCGAAGGTTACGCTCAAAAGGAAGGAATAAACTACAATGAGATATTTTCTCCAATTGTGAAACACTTGTCTATTTGAATTTTGCTAGCCATGGTTGCAGAATTTGATCTTGAACTAATTCAACTTAATGTAAAAACTGCATATTTTTACACGATGATTTGGAAGAGGAAATCTACATGACTCAACCATATGGATTCAAAGTTGATGGAAAAGAAAATTGGGTTTGCAAACTAACAAAGTCGCTTTATGGATTGAAACAATCTCCGAGACAGTAGTACAAGCGATTTGATCAATTTATGAAAAGGCAAAGGTACACAAGAAATAAATTTAATCATTATGTGTATTTTCGTAGGCTACATGAAGGATCTTTCATTTATTTTATATTGTATGTCGATGATATGCTAATAGCATCGAAGAACAAAAATGAGATTAAGAAGTTGAAGACTCAACTCAATCAAGAGTTTGAGATAAAAGATCTGAGTGAAGCTAAGAAGATTCTTGACTTGAAGATATGCAGAGATAGAGCTTGTGGCAAAGTAAGCTAGTCTCAAAAGTAATATTTGAAGAAGGTACTACAGCAATTTAGCATGACAGAGCAGATAAAACCTGTGAGGACCCCGTTGGCTTCTCATTTCAAGCTTTCTGCACAATTATCTCGTTCAACAGATGCGAAACGAGAATACATGTTACAAGTTCTGTATTCAAATGCAGTGGGTAGCTTAATGTATGTAATGGTGTGTACAAAGCTTGACATTTCACATGCAGTTGGTATAGTGAGCATGTATATGTATAAACCTGGTAAAAGACATTGGCAAACTGTGAAATGGATTCTACGGTACTGAAGACCATGGATGTTAGTTTACTGTTTAAGCGAGATGATACACTTGGTCCAAATGTGATCGGATATGTTGATTTTGATTATGCCGGTGATTTGGACAAACAACAGTCAACCGCCGAATATGTATTTACTTTTGCTGGAGGGCCAATCAGTTGGAAGTCTACACTACAATCTACAATTGCACTAGACCACAAAAGCCGAGTACATAGGCGATTACAAAGGTTGTTAAAGAGGTTATTCGGTTACAAGGCTTGCTTGAAAATTTAGGATTGGTACAAGAGCACAGTAATGTGCATTGCAACTGTTAAAGTGCTATTCACTTAACAAAAAATCAAGTTTTTCATGCATGTACAAAACATATTGATGTATGATTTCACTTTGTACGGGAAATTGTTGATGAGGGAAATATTTTTCTTCAGAAAATCAAGATTACAGATATGTTGACCAAGGTAGTGATGACGATCAAGTTTGAGCATTGTCTAAATTTGACTAATATCCTACAAGTTTAAAAGTAGTCGACGAAGGCAGAGACTGGAGGATGATTTATTGATAATCAGTTCAGATTTACTAAATCTTCACCGAGGTGGAGAATTGTTGAAAGGTCAAATAATGGTTTGCCAATTTCAAATGGCAAAGTTGGATGAACGATTTTTTTTGAAGTTGCATAGAGAAAAATGTGATGGTTTTCTAGAAGGCAATTCATTTTTTCAAAATTGTTGATTTTGGTTGCCATTTTTTATAGACTTTTGGGAACAAATGATAAATGCACGCATGATCTTTAGCTATAAATACCAAGCCATTTGTTCATTTGAATGCATCCCAATTTAAGAGAAGTAGAGAGCAATTGCAAGTGAGCTCTTTGCGAGAGCTTTCACTTGAGTGTTTTAGTGAAGTTTCATTTGAGTGTATTGGGGTTGTGGGTTTTGTGAGTTTTTTCCACTTTTGTAAATTCTCATTATTAGTAAAATTATCTTTCAGTCTTTGCCCGTGAACGTAGACATTACGTCGAACCACATAAATTATTGTGTCCTACTTTCTTTGCATTTGTTTGTCACATTTATATTTCTCTAAAAGTTACCGTCATTGTAATATTGTTAATTGCTCAACCTCGCGCTTCCGCAATAGTTGTTACACCCCACAAGCTCTTTGTGAAAGAACAAACTAGAAGTGTGGAAATTAAATAGCGAAAGGAAAAAGTCGACAGGCCTTCAAGAAGACAATCAGCAAGTTGATCTAGAGTAGAGATATAACAAACATCAAGCTCTCCACGAACAACCTTTTCTCGAACATAACAGTAGTCAACTCCCACATGACGGTTCATTGCCTGAAACATAGGATTGGAGGCCAAGGAAATGGCCCTATATTGTCACACCATATGCGAGGAAAAATCATGAGGAATATGTAAGTCTTTAAATAGAGATCGAATAAGAAATGCCTTTTTGCTTCTTATAACTCCATGAAATAAGATGACCAACAGATGTATAAGAACCCCCAATAGATCGATGATCATCAGGATCGCCAACGTACTTTGCATCAGAATAAGTTTGTAATACCATAAAAGCAAACCATGAGTGATAATACTCTTCAAATACCGCAAGATGCATTTAGCTGCACACCAGTGAGTTTTTATGGGCGACGCATGTATTGTCAATCATGATAGCAAATGAAATATCCATATGAGTAATTATAAGATACTCCAAAGCGCCGAAAACACTACGATATTCGGTGGGATTTGAAAGCAAATCACCATCAAACGTACTAAGACAACAACCACTCACTGCAAGTTTTGTCGTAGGCTTTGAATGAGGAATTCAGTATGATGTAAAAGATCTAAAATGTACTTGGATTGACATAAGTGGAGCCCCATTGTTGTTCGAGTAGCGTCAATGCCTAGAAAATAATGTAAAAGACCAAGATCTTTCATAGAGAATAATTGACTCAAATGAGCTATCATCCGAGAAATATCATACGAACTATTTCCCATAATTAAAATATAATCAACATAAATGAGCAGATATAGAAGCACTGAACCACATGAATAAATAAATAAAGAATAGTTCCTTAATGATTCATGAAAGCGCAGTTATTCTAAACGACTAGAGAAACACTAAAACCATACCCTAAGAGCTTGTTTAAGATTATATAGAGAGAGCGTCGAAGCTTACACACAAAGGCAGGATATTGTGTATTAAGAAAACCAATAAATTGGTGCATATACACATCCTCCTATAGATAACCATGCAGAAAAGCATTTTCTATATCTAACTATGGAATAAGCTGGCTATTGTTACAAGATATAGCTAAAGTAAGATGAATGGTATTATGATTAATCGCCAAACTAAACCTCTTACCAAAATTAAGGCTTGGTCGCTGATGAAAAACATTAGTAACCAAACGAGCTTTATAATGAATACTACCATCATCTTTGTGCTTAATTGGATGCACCAATTTATTTGGAAAAACATTGTAAGATGGATGTGGAGAAACTAATACTCAAGTGCTGGCTCTTTGAAAAGCATTGAACTCATCATCCATTGCCTGACGCCATCAACAATCCTTATTTGCCTGCACAAAACAACATCATTAGTAACAGAAACTACATTAGCATATTTCAGGTTTGGTTTCACAATACCAATTCTTGTTCGAGTACCCATTGGATGAGAAGATAATGCATCTGAATTAATAATATCACAAGGCATAGATGGTGTCAGCGTAGGCAAAGACAATAATTCTAAAATTGTATTACTATTTGTATTAGTTGTGGTTGAATCTTAGCTAGGAGAATTATTTGAGGGGGTGTAGTGGAGGAAGCAAAAGAGGAATTAGTGTGTAATGGTGGGGGATTAATTAAAGAAGGGAAAGAATGAATTGGAGGTGAAGTAGATGAAGTTGGTAACATGTGGCCGAATTTTAGCTAGGAGAATTATTTGAGGGGTGAAGTGGAGGAAGCAAAAGAGGAATTGGTGTGTAATGGTGGGGGATTAATTAGAGAAGGGGAGGAATGAATTGGAAGTGAAGTAGATGAAGTTGGTTACATGGCTTGTGAAATTGATAACGATGAAAGTTCTATTTGAGTTAGATGCAAATTATTACCAATAATCCAAAAAATATTGAGTCCTGCAGAATTTGAGATGGTAAACAATTTATTAAAGAGTGTGTTTTCTTAGGATACAGCTGTACTAAAAGTTTCAACCAAATAAATAGTAGGCATGGATGCACATGCAAGTAAAGTTAAGCCCATGTCGATAATTTGTTTATAATTATATTTGGCAATACCATTTAGTTCAGGATGATGAGGACAAGTGAGATAAAGATAAGGGATGGCAAAAGATTCTGGGTCCAGCCTGGATCCACATAGATCCGAAAAATTCGGATCCGAACAAATCCAGATCTCCATTTGTCTAAGAATGAAGATCTACACAGATACAGATTGCACTTGTATCCGAAAATCTGGATCCGGATTAATTTTAATTATATTATTAATTAAATCAATTTTTTATTAGAAAAAAATTAAAATATATAAGCTAAAATTGCAAAAAATAAATCGTGAAATCCAGTAAGTTAGTAACCCTAAAAACACACATGGTTGCTCCCATTGCCCTTTTCCCGCCTCGCCTCATCGCTTGCTCCCCTGCTGGCCCTCAGCCTCACACCGACAGTGGACAATCGACTGATGCCTCGACTGCTCGGCTGATCCTAACCACCCACAAGCCATAAACGATCAAACCTCACCACCCAGAGCCACAAGGGCTGAAATCAGCCCTTGCTCAGCTCTTCCTACAACTCACAAACGACCGAAATCAACCCTTGCTCCCCACCACTCACAACCGGCCAAAATTAAAAACACAAAAGGTGAGTCAAGTGCCATGCCCACATTAATTACTTTCCAGTGAATCAATATTCATATTTTCAGTGAATTATTATCTAAAAGCATAAATTCAGTGAAAAATCATACTTGACCTTTACGAATTAGTTTAATTTCAGATTATTATAGAGATAGAGTTCTTAGTGTTTCCCCCTTATTTAATGTACATCTTTCTACTTATAAATTTTTATATTTGCTTCAAAATATAAATTTTAAAATTTAGCCGGGGTAATAATAAGTCTTGGATCTGCCCCTAGTGACCTAAGCTAGTGTCTTGAGCTTGAAACTTGACTTAATGATCATGTTCATGAGTCCTTTGGAGTGATCTCATATGAATGACTTTTGATCTTCAAGAGTTAATGGGATTTAAAAGTATTTTTTCCATATTAACTTATAAGGAAAGCATCATATGTCAAAGTAATGATTATCAAAATATTCAAGGAGACAATCTTGTTGTTTCTAAGGCGTTATCAAGGGGATCCAAAGAATTCAAGACATTAATTACAAGTAAAAAATCTTAACTGTAATTGCATTGTAATGTCATCATTTTTAAAACTTTCTTTAAGGCACAACTTTTTATTCCATCACCTGTTTGTATATATAGATGGGTTTGTACAAGTTATTGAGTGTATCAAAAAGTCATTATAATAATTAATCTCTTTATGGTATCAGAGCTTGAAAAATAAAAAGCCGAAAAATCAAAAGCCATGGCCACCACAGAACCTGTTCTTAGCATCCAAACCTTTCACCAAAGTTCTTCTTTGGTGTCCATTAAACTCAATACTACTAATTACCTGTTGTGGCGGTCCAAAGTGCTTCCACTTATAAAAGGTATGAGAATACTTCTTCATCACCTTGAAAAATCAAACAAACCACCATGTGAAACAGATGATACAGGCAAAACGCCAAGCTCATCAAACAGATGATGTGAAACATGATCGTTGGAGCAAAAACGGCTTCACAAGTATGGAGTTCTCTTGAAGAACAATTACTTCCCATGACCAAAGAAAGGGAAGTACATCTGACTGACAGACTTTTGTCTTTGAAGAAAGGTTCTAATTTAGTTGATGAATATTTACGACGATTCAAGATGCTTTGCGATAGTCTTGCAGCTATTAAAAAACCCATTGATGAATTAGACAAAATTTTCAACTAGCAAGAGGTTTGGGACCTGAGTATCGTGATTTCAAAATAGCCATGCTCGCTAAGCCTCCCTATCCTTCTTTCACTCAATTTGCGTCAGCCCTTCAAGGACATGAACAATTGTTACTTGATGAGGCTAAGGAGAAGAAACAGCACATCAACCATGAGCAGGCCCTTTTTGGCCAAAGATGGAGAGGCCGAGGAAATGGTGGCAGGTTTAACTCCAAGGGACGCGGCGAATTCCCTTCTGCTAGTCGTACTGGTCATAATGGCAATACAACCCCGCAATTTGGTAACAAAAATAAATAGAAAGACACTAAACCATCTCAGCAGATCAAATCACAAGATTCATCAGAGGAAAAAAAGGTGATATGTCAAGTGTGTTTCAAAGCCAATCACATCGCATTAGATTGTTGGCATAGGTTTGATTACTCTTATCAAACAGAGCAAATCCCACAAGCATTGGCTGCTATGAATCTGAATAAAAAGAATCATGAACCAACATTTTATGCTGATTCAGGCGCTACATCTCATATGGCCAATAATACAGGTAAAATGTCTCATATTGTGCCTTACAAAGGTAACGATTCTATATATGTTGGTAATAGGGAAAGAGTAAAAATCACACATGTTGGAGAGGCTAAGATTACGATTGATAATGGAGAATTAAGGCTTAAAAATGTTTTGGCGGTTCCTGAAATTAAGAAAAATGTATTTTCCGTTGGCCAACTTACGTCCGAATTCTCATCTTATGATTTTGTGATTAAGGATCGTCAGGGCAGGATACTAGTCAAAGGATGTAAAAAGGGGGGACTTTATGCACTTAGAGAAGCGGAACAACAAGCACTGGTCATACTCAAGACAAATAAGGCTTCCTTTTCTATTTGGCATCAACGGATGGGATTCCCACATAAGAAATTTTTGAAACATTTGCAAGCTAAGGAATTCATTGACGTATCTTGATGGGAAAAATCAAATTCCATTTGTATAAGTTGTCAAATGGGTAAAAGTTGTAAGCTATCTTTTAATTCATCAAATAAAATCTCTAAGTTGTCTTTAGAAATTATTCACTGGATTTATGGGGTCCGGCTACTATGCCATCGAATCAAGGTTTCAAAGACTACGTGATTTTCATTGATGACAGTTCAAGATACACTTGGTTATATCCATTAAAGAAAAAATCTGAATTCTATGAGTGCTTTCTTAAATTTCAGAGGTTTGTTGAAAATCACTCTGAAAGGAAAATTAAAACTTTCCAAAGTGAAGGTGGAGGAGAATTTAATTCACATTTTTTTTTAAAATCATTTAAATCAATGTGAGATTCTTCATAGGTTTTCTTGTCCTCACACTCCTGAACAGAATGGAATTACAGAAAGGAAGCATAGACACTTCGTGGAAACGAAGTTAACATTGTTATTCCAAGCAAATTTGCCACTAAAGCTTTAGGTTGAAGCTTTCATGACAGCATCACATTTAATTAATAGAATGTCTTCCTCTACACTCAAGATGGAAACTCCGTTCTACAGCCTATATAAAAGGAATACAGATTACAATAGCTTAAGGGTATTTGGGTGTCGTTATTTTCCTTATCTGAAGAAGTCCAATCATAACAAATTTGAGAAGAAAACATATCCATATATTTTCATTGGATACAGCCCAAGTCACAAAGGATACAGATGTCTTGATCCTAAAACCCATCGGGTGTACATATCATGACATGTAGTATTTGATGAATCTAATGTAGTATTTACTGAATCTAACTTTCCCTTTATTGTTGATGCCAAACAGGAAACTACAATCGGAGAAATCCTCAAATTAATTATCTTTCCCGAAGCTGAAGCATGGACCAACAAACCAGCAAATATTGGAGATCCAGAAGAGGCACAAAATTTAATCCCACCAACATTTAATTGCAGACAGAAAAGGCAGCAGTTGATTGGGATCCAGCTTCACCAATAATAAATTACATTAATGAAGCCTTAACGTAGGAGATTAATTGTGAATCAGCCAATGACTACAATGCAACAAAATCAACCATGCCTACTTTGACATGTTGTGATAAGGAAGTTGCTGATTGTAATACAAGCTCATCACAAACTATCCAAGAAGACATTCAACATGGCTCATATGTCAAATTTGCATCCAACTCATCCATGACAGAACTAAATCAGCAAGCAATGAATAAAGAAAATCAACGGGTTCATATTAGTGATCCCAATGGCATTGATTTATTTGTTGACTTAGTTATTTCTCGGTAGCAAGGAGACAACTCTTCAACAAAAATGGAACTCTCAAACCAACATCAGATGATAACTAGGAGGAAGCTTCGTAATGACTCGTCTCTGGCAGATCATATAGCACTGGCAACTGAGAAAAATATGTCAATTGCTGAGCCAAAATCAGACAAGACAGCCATGAAAATTCCTTGCTGGCTAGAGGTGATGGAAGATGAAATCAAGGCCTTAAAAAATAATGATACATGGTCATTGGTTACCAGACCCAAAGGCATCAATGTGGTTGGCTCAAATTGGATTTTCAAAACAAAATTGCATGAATATGGGACTGTTGACAGGTTCAAAGCTCGCCTTGTAGCTCAAGGATACAGTCAAGTGCATGGTTTAGATTATGAAGAGACATTTAGTCCAGTCGTGAAGCCTACAACAATCCGTTTAATCTTAGCATTGGCAGTTACATTGAAGTGGTCTCTGCAACAATTAGACGTCAAAAATGCTTTTCTTCATGGTTTTATGAAGGAAATAGTATATATAGAGCAGCCTCCAGGATTTAAAGACCCAAATTTTCTTGATGGTGTTTGCAAATTGAATCGGTCTCTCTATGGGCTTAAACAAGCGCCTCGAGCGTGGTTCGAGTGTCTATTACAATTTCTTCTTCATCTGGGGTTCGTTTGCAGTAAAGCTGATCCATCATTATTCATCCTTAAAAATGGGTCTTTAACTATTTTGATGTTGATTTGTGTTGATGATGTTGTGATTACAGGGAATGTTGATAAATTTATTGGCAATCTAATTCAAAAATTGATCATGGAATTTGCCTTAAAAGGTCTCGGCAGATTACACTATTTTCTTGGGGTAGAAATCAAGTACTTTGATACTGGAATTTTTATCTCACAAGCAAAATACACTAGAGACCTTCTTGTTCGGGCCAAGATGATTGATTGCTCTTCATTTGCTACACCCATGGCCATAAAGTCGCTGCCCAATGAACTTGACCAAACGGCCACATATCCAACCGAATACAGAAAGATAGTTGGTGGCTTACAGTACTTGACTTTCTCACGTCCAGACATTCAACATGCAGTTAACAAGGATTGTCAGCACTTTCAAGAACCTACAGAAGGGCATTTTTGTGCTGTTAGGTGGATACTTCGGTATCTCAAAGGCACAATAGATTATGGAGTTTGCTTTCTTCATTAAAGCACTCTTACTCTTAATGAATTTTGCGATGCTGCTTAGGGGGGCTGTCCAATTACTCGTTGAAGTATGATAGGTTATTGTATATATTTAGGTGCACATTGCATCTATTGGTCTTCTAAAAGGCAGCCTACAATATCATGATCAAGTTCTGAAGCAGAGTATCGCTCCCAAGCCTCCACTGCTGCTGAGATTACTTGGCTAACTTTTCTTTTTCGTGATATTGGCATCTCTCTGTTACAACCACCTCAATTATTCTCAGACAACATCAGTGCTATACATATGTCAGTTATTCCTGTATTTCATGCTCGCTCAAAACACATTGAGATGGACTATCACTTTGTAAGGGAGAAAGTAGCAGTTGGGGCTCTCATTACACGTTACATGCCTACAGCTATACAAGTGGCTGATATCTTTACAAAAGCTCTCAGAAAATATCCTTTCATTAAGTTTCGTAGCAATCTGGGTGTAGTAAGCATACCACACTCCACATTAAGGGGGATGATAAGGAAACCATCATATGTCAAAGTAATGACTATCAAGATAGTCAAAGTAATGATTATCAAAATATTTAAGGAGACAATCTTGCTGTTTCTAAGACGTTATCCAGGGGATCCAAAGAATTCAAGACATTAATTACAAGTCAAAAATCTTAATTATAATTGCATTGTAATGTCATCATTTTTCAAACTTTCTTTAAGGCACAACTTTTCATGCCATCACCAGATGGGTTTGCACAAGTTATTAAGTGTATCAAAAAGTCATTACAATTATGAATCTCTTCATTAACCTTACCTTATCATTAAAATCAAAGTTCCCAAAATTCTTTGGGTCAATATAAATTACCTAAACACATAAAAATCGTCTCCAAGAAATTTTGTGAAAATGAATAAGAAGTTTAAGTAAAAAATTAAATTAAAAAAGTATAACCCAGTTTGAATATATTCAGCGAGTATATACGTGATGTCAAGGGAAAAACGGCCTAGATTCCCCTAGGTTCTGTAATGGTCTTACAAATCATTTTTTAAACTTTTATATCCCTGTGGTTATAACAACACAAATATTTACTTTGAAATTTAATATAAATAGAAATATAATTTTAAAATATATAATAAAAAATTTTATAGAATTTTTAATATGAAAAAAATTATGTTCTTATTATTTATCTATCAAATATATTTTAACATTATTAAAATATTTTCAAAAATATTAATAATATTAAAATAATTGTATTTAACATTCAAAATAGTTTATAAAATTTATATTATTTTATTTTTCATGATTTATTTTGATTTTATATATATTTAGTATAACTTTTAAAGTCAAATTATGGGTCAATAGATTTTAATATTAATAAATCTGTTAGGTCATTGATAATAGTTTAATGTTAAAAATAATCTACATAATTCATATTTTATTTTATTATTTATTTCATTTTATTAATTATATTTATCTTAATATTGTACTTATGTTTATTATAAAAGCTTTGACTATAATTAAATAGTATAATAGTATAAAAGAATTGTGCAACCATTTCTAAAAGTAAGGAAGTTTATTTTAGAAAATTTCTACTATAACATTCTCAATAAATAAGGAAAAGGAGAGTTACATCCCCAAGGTTTTGGAAAATGGTGACGGAAACTCTTAAGTTTTCAATAAGGGAAACCAACACCTCTTTTGGACTGATTTACCCATTTTCTCTTTTAATCCTAAAAAATTGGCTTCAAATTTTTATAATAAATAAAAATATAATAGTTAAATATATTTAATACTCTATACATTTTAAATTAATTTCAATATTTAAAAATATTTTAATATTTAAAATCTATTAGGCATATTTATTAATACTAGAGTAAATTTTATAATATATGGAAACATAATATTAGAATAAATATGTAAAAATTTTAATTATTTTGAATATTTTGTAAAATAATTTTAAAATTACTAATACATTTTTATTAATCATAAAATATATTTAACCTAAAAATTTATTTAAAATCTGTAAGGAAACCAGTGAAACCAATTCAGTGATTTGGAAACGACTTAAGGGAGTGCGTTTTGGTGTCTAAATACAAAGCTAATTAAAACAATGTCATTCACTGTCGTTTCAATTAGTGAAACACAGGAGACGCACGTGAATGAGATTCTAATAACAGAAGCTGTTGGTAAAGCATGGCTCGCATGTGAGCATCTGGAATTAGTTTTCCAGGTGGTTATTTGCAACTAAAAGGAACCGATTCTGGTGCAGCAAGTTGGGGATGAAACATGAGTATATAAGGGGGGTTAATCTCTAAATGGGATGTATGTAATTTCCATGAGATATATTCTGTAATTCTCTGTAACCTTGAGCTCATTCAATAAAAGCATGTTGTCTTGTTCCTTCGTGGATGTAGGCTAATGAGAATTAGCTGAACCACGTAAAATAACTTATGTTCTTTATTCTTTGTTTGAGTTGATTCTTTAATTCTTAAACCATTGATTGTTCTATTTAAGTTGAGTTCTTAGTTAAATCTTTTTCGAGTCATCTATAAAAGGCATCTAGGAATCTGATCTTAGATCTTGGGCATAAACTGCAAGTGTTTAAGCAACTAAGTGACCTTCAGTTTCTACAATTGGTATCAGAGCAGGGTTTCTTTAATCAAATCCTAGTATGGCTCATCCTAAAGTTGATCTGGAGAAGTTTACAGGCAAGAACAACTTCAATATGTGGAAAGTGAAAATGGAGGCTCTACTGATAACTCATGGACTAGAAGATGCTTTAGAACCAGTCAACACGAAAGAGGGAATGGAAGCTTGATCGTCACTAACCCTACAACAGGCTACTGATATAGACAAAAGGGCAAGAAGCACAATAATCTTGAGTCTTGGAGACTCTTATTAGAGAAGTTGCCAAGGAGAAAATAGTGGCTGATTTGTGGGCAAAACTGGAAACTATCTATTTGACAAAGTCTCTGGCCAACATACTTCATATCAAGAAAAGGATGTTTACTCTAAAGATGGCAGAGGGATCCTCTCTTGACGATCATATCGATGAATTCAATAGAGTGTGTGACACCTTGGAGACCATTGACGAAAGCCTCAGTGATGAAAGTAAAGCTCTACTCTTGGTAAGCTCACTTCCACAATCATACTCTAATTTTGTGGATGCCCTAATGTATGGGAGGCAGACATTGTCCCTAGATGAAGTGAAGGCAGCCTTAAATACTAGAGGGTTGCAAGAAAAATCTGTGAGTATAGAAAGTGGAGTTGGGTTAATAGTAAAAGGGAGGTTTGAAAAGAATAAGAATGCAGCAAAGAATCAAAAGCAGTCCAAACCTAAAACCAAACCAAAGGACCCGAAATGCTTCCATTGCCATAAGGAAGGACATTTCAAGAGGGATTGCCCATATTTAAAGAACAAGAATAAGGAGAGAATTGTGAATGCAGCTACAACAAAAGAAGATGATGGCTATGAGTCAGTAGGTGTGTGTGTTGCTACTGAGGATATACAAAAGGGTAAGTGACACAACTTAAAAGTAATTGTTAATTCCTAAGTATAAGAGTGTCTTGTTGTATTATAACTCGGTGAGTCCGAGGTCGATCCACAGAAAAAAGATTTAATTTGTTTACTTTATTTTAACTAAAAATTGAAATTAAAACTTAAATATAAACAACTTAATTTAAATGAAACTCTGAAATTGAACTAGTTATGATTATGGATTCACTCTTAGAAATAAATAAAACTTAAAAATTATTTTTGCCTTTTTTTTTAGATTTATTACCCAAAAGATTAATTATATAAATTATTATTATTATCCCTTTAATTTTATGATGGGTTAAGTATTTATTGTGTCAAAATTTAATTTGTCTGCAATAAGTCAAAATACCATTTTACCATACCTTATATTATGATATTAAGAATTTATTGTGCCAAATTCATTTGTTTGTCTACAATAAATCAAAATTTCAAAATATAAAATATGTATAAAATTAAATAGAAAATAATTTAATTTATAAAATTAAAAATAGAATTTGCTTAAATCATATTTATTTCCTAAGAGTTTCACCTTCCCCTAACTAATATTATTTAGTTTAGCATAATTAAAATAAAAAGAAGTAGTAAAATTGAATTACTTATAATTAAAAGAAATAAAAACAACTAAAATTGAAAATAAAACTAATTTTATTTATAAAAATAATTATACAAAATATTAAAAACACACCTAGAAATCAAGATTACAAGGAGATGGAGAGAATTTGAGAAGAGAGTTGTAGAGAGATTATTAAAAACATAAAAATGAGGCTCTATTTATAGAAAAATAAATTCATAATCCAGTGCTTTGCAGTCCATCATAAGCTTCATGCATGTGCTCCTTACAACCTTTAGATCAAGATCCAATGGCTGGTCAAACTTCAAAAGTCAACATCACACGTGGCATCGTTTGACTCGTCCGATTTACCCAAAGAATGGTTGAGATTTGGCAGGTTAATGAGTAGATCGGGTCGACCTAAATACAAAGATTCAGATCGTACAACTTGCTTCACCAACCATTGCCACGTGGCACAATCATGGTCATTGAATCATGAACGGTTAAGATTTAGTCAAAATTGCCAATTATCCCATGCACTCATATCTATTGTAAGCTCATTTCATCATCCAATCAGTGCTCGATCAACAGGATAAGTCAACGTTTTTTACACAAGCCCAATTTTAAGCCGATCTTGACTGATCTTAAGGTTTTCGGACCTCCGAAATCCAAATTTGACCTCTGTTTATCTGTTTGAAGCCTTGAAGTAAGTGAAATTAATATTTTTCCTAATAAACACATAAAAATATACAAAATTAAATATATTTAAAACATAATTCATAATTCATAATATATTACATAAACACAAATATAAATTATAACATAAGCATAAAATAACATATTATCGCTTGATAATTAAATAATTTTTAATACTAATCACACCCACCAACCAGCTTATTGCTAGCCCTCTAGCAATTAGAGCGTTATATTAAATTAAGATTTATAAAATTCACATGCAAGTTAATAGTTGTTCATCTATCCTTTAAATTACCAAATAAATGAACTCTCCCAAATTCCTTTACCACATTGATGTTCACTCATTATCCAGAATATCATCAAACCTTCTTTTGTACTCAAGTAATTAACACAATACTTATGAGGCTTCATTAAAAGAAAAACAACATTTTCGTTCCAAAATTCATTAGAAATTATATCTTTAGGCAATAGATTATTCACACATATTTTTAAAATATTGCATTTCTAACCCGTGTAGTGAGCTTTAGGTCAGTGACTCCCAGACCAGTTGGCCTTAGGGCACTAGGTGTTGGAGCACCCTTACGGACTTAATTACTCGGGTTTCTAGATATAACAAAATTAAAAATATTTTTTTCTTTCTTTTTTTTTGTTTTTTTTATTTTTTTTTTAATATACACTTTCTACTACCTTAGATATTATTCCTAATCAATCAAAAGAACTAAATGCTGTAAAATTTTAACTTACAACCCACTAGTATGTGTCATAATGTGTGTGTGAAGAATGATTCAATAATACCTGTTAAATGAATAAACAATTAAATAACTTAATAACCAAGTGGAGAGTTCACAAATTTGAGTAATTCAAAGAAAAGGGAACAAAAACAACTTACTATGAATCTCAAAATCAAAATATAATACAACAAGACTATTAGGATGCGTCTCAAAAGTCGTGACTCTTTACACGACCATCCTAGATAAAAACAAAAATATTTTTTTTGTTTTTATTTTTTTTAACAAAGAAAAGAAAAGAGACAAGAGAAAAACAACACACATATTTAAAAACGTATGTCAATTTTTTAATCTAACATTTTATAATTTTACAAATATGCAAAAAAATAAAAGAGAATAATAAAAGAAGAAGAAGAAGAGATCTCACCTGAAGTTGATGCATAAGTTTAAAAGCGGATAACAAAGATGAAGAAAAAGTCAATTTTTTTTTTAACAACACCCTTAGGATTAAGAAAATATGTTTCTAGAGGTACTACATTTTCTATATCCTGCCATCTTTGACTCAAATTTATCCTAAGTTAGTCTTTATAGATAAATAAAATTTTGTTTTTTTTTTGTTTTGTTTTTTTTTTGTAAACACATCACCAGGACTAAGACATTCTACAATTATCAACTATTCCCTCCCCCCAACTTGAAAAAAACATTGTTCTCAATGTTTTAAAAGAAAATAGAAAGAGTTTAGAAGACAACACATGAACACTATAACAAAAAAATATTTATAGACGGATAGTTAAATTTAAATCGCACTTCTTATTACTGCTACTGTTACCGCTACCATCATCAGTTAACCAATTCAGTGCAAAAGTCTTTGGATCTGGCTCTAGGTGTATAAGCTTATAAAAGATCAAGTAACTCATTAGCAGTAGAAGCAGAGATAAAGAGTTTTTTTTATAGATTATGGAACAAAATGATTCTTTATTGCATGGTTAATAAAAGTTAGCAAGCCGTCATAAAAATTATTAACATTTAACAAACCGATGGATTTTTTATGAATGTTCAAGTGGACCCAAGATGCAAACGTAATTAGTACCTCAAAAGTTGCAAGATCTCTGGCAAGAAAATAAAAGCATCAGCATGATTCATCATTTCAGATATTCTCTCTTGCATACTTGATACCACTAATTCTTCTCCAATTGGTGGGCTAGACATGCACACTAGCGGTTTAATGGCTTTTGGAATAATGCCTAGTACTTGGATTCCTCTAGTAAAAACAGCTTCTGAGACAAGTCTTGATAACCCTCGTTCACCTCCTCCATATACAAGATGCAGTTTCCTCTCTCCTATGACACGACCAAGATCTACAGCTGCCTGAACGAACTCGTTATACTTTTTATAGTGAAACCCAGAAAGCACAAAAATGTTTTTGAATTATTTACTTGAAGATGCTGCCATTGGACTAATTTTTCAAAAACAAGTTGTGAGTGTTTAAAAAATGAGCTCATATTTAAAGATCTTGGTGACATAAATAATGAGAAACAGCTGTAAATGGGTTGGTATATTTGTCAAATGACGAGTAAAGCTCGTGACTCAATAATTCAAAAACAAACAATAAAAAGAAAATAATGATTAGAAAAAGAAAACAGTAAAAGAAAATAAATATTTATTAAATACAAAATCACATCGCTAAATTCAATAATGCAAATGATAAAATAACAGTAAAGTAAAATAACAGTGAAGTGAAAGGATATTTACTGATAGTTGTGATTGTGCCTCACATCTTCCTCTGGTTTTACGTCCAGTAATGGCTTGAACACCCTATATGCGTCGAGGATCGACTTTCTATCCAGTTTTCTTATAAACTGGCAAACAGGGTCTTTTTGAGTCAGATTCTCAAGACTAAACTGTGCACTTTGTTTTTGGAATAGTATCCACAAATTATAAATCTCACATTGCACAAATCCGCTTCGATGCGTCTCAAGATATCGTAAGATATCATCCAACGATTCTTTACTCATGTCATCTTTAACGAATTTAATTTTATCTTCACGAGTATCAGAAACCATTCCTAAAGATTTACAATCTGGTCGTTTGCAACCAAGTCTTATACAGTTATGACATTTTGAGCCAAGTCGTTTAGCTCTCCTTTTCTTAGCAAACATACTTTTACCGAAACCAGGCATGTAAGAAACAAATGGATCAAAAAACTCACCAGTTAATCGGACCTTTGCTTCAATTAACCAACGAATGTCAAAAGGAATGCCATTGATCATTAACAAACGCAGTCGTTCACAACGAGCTTTGTGAATTTTCCTGAGGGCATTCTGAGGGAGAGAGGGAAAATGCTTATAGAGTTAATGTTGTATTTCTTCCATGTTTGATTTTGGGATTTCAGTTATTGTGGGAAACTGAAGATACCGACTTAAGAAGTCACAAAGTACCGTTATCCGCCATTTATACGAGAAAATAAATCAAAACACACTAAAATCAAATCAAGAGTGAAAGCGAGCAAAAAGAAGCACACAATATAAAAGGAAACTGAACTAACATTCGTCCTCTCATTGAGTTAACCTCAAGCTCCAATTGAAATTCATATATGTCACTCTTTATTGTTCTGAGTTGTCCCTCTAGATCCTCAACATAGGACAAGAATTCTGGTGGTTGCAGATCCCAAAGTGGATGTGATTTACAGCTTTGTATCAGGCCTCTTAAGTGAAATTTCACATGCAGAAATCTTTTAAGATGTGCGAACATGAATTTTCTCATTAAGGTGCTCATGATGTAAAATGAAAATTGATGAGAGAATGTACAACTGTCAAACAAACATGCTTACACAAGAAAAATAATGTTAAAAAAAATATGTACAGTGCATCAATCTAAAAAAAATCAAACAATGAAACGGTAAAATAATAGTAAAACAAAAAAAAAATCACTAAAGACTTAATCAAGAACTGGTGGGTCACCCAAATTAATTTCGGTGTCCTCGTCACGAGGGTGATGTTCCAGATATGGTTTTAATTTTTGACCATTAACTTTAAATGTGACACCGTTCTTTAGATTCTCAATTTCTATAGCCCCATATGAATATACATTTTTTACAACAAATGGGCCACTCCATTTTGACTTTAACTTCCTTAGAAATAAATGAAGACGAGAATTATAAAGTAACACTTTTTGACCAATCTCAAATGTTTTTCGAAAAATTCTTTTATCATGAAATGCTTTTGTTCTTGCCTTAATAATTCTTAAATTTTCATATGCATCATTCCTTAATTCCTCAAGTTCATTCAATTACAATTTTCGCACATTACCAGCATCATCCAAATTTAAATTAAAAGCTTTAATAGCCCAAAGTGATTTATGTTCAAGTTCAACAGGTAAATGACAAGATTTACCATAAACTAATCGATAGGGTGACATTCCTAAGATGTTTTAAATGCAGTACGGTAAGCCCAAAGTGCATCATTAACTCTAAGAGACCAATCTTTTCGGTTTGGGTTAACCGTTTTTTCCAAAATTTGTTTTATCTCCCTATTTGCTAATTCAACTTGACCATTTATTTGAGGATGATAAGGGGTATCAATTTTATGTGTAATTCCATATTTCTTCATTAAAGACTCAAATGACTTATTATAAAAATGCTTACCTCCATCACTGATAATGGCTCGAGGGATTCCAAATCGACTTAAAATGTTTTCTCTTAAAATTTAACCACAGTTTTACTATCATTATTTCGACAAGAAATTGCTTCAATCCATTTTGAGACATAATCAACTGCAACTAATATATATACAAATCCAAAAGATAATGGAAATGAACCCATGAAATCAATTCCCCAACAGTCAAATATTTCAATTTCAAGTATGGGATTTAAGGGCATCATGTTTCTTTTTGTAATTGATCCCAATTTTTGACATTTTTCACAACTTTTGCAGAATTCAAATGTGTCTTTAAACATGGTAGGCCAATAAAATCCACACTGCAAAATTTTAGCAGTAGTTTTTCTTGAAAAAAAGTGACCACCACATGCTTCAGAATGACAAATATTAATGACACTACTTACCTCATTATCAGGAATACATCGCCAAAAAATTTGATCTAAGCAATATTTGAACAAAAAATGGTCATCCCAATAAAATTTCTTTACTTCAACAAAAAATTTCTTCTTCTCTTGAGCATTCCATTGCAAAGGCATTTTACCTATAACAAGAAAATTAACAATATTAGCATATCATGACATTGAAGTAACAGAAAATAAAAATTCATCAGGGAAAGAATCATTTATGGGTGTTATATCATTGCAGAATTCAGATGTGAGTCTTGATAGATGATCAGCAACAACATTTTCAGCACCCTTTTTATCTTTGATGGTAAAGTCAAATTCTTGTAATAACAAAATCCAATGAATTAGTCTCGGTTTGGCATCATGTTTACTCATCAAATATCTCACAGCAGCGTGGTCAGTAAACACAACAGATTTAGAGCCAAGCAAATATGAACGAAATTTGTTTAATGCAAATACCACAGAAAGTAATTCTTTTCTAGTTGTAGAATAATTCATTTGAGCACTATCCAAAGTCTTACTTGCATAATAAATCACAAAAGGCTTACCATCCCTTATTTGTCCTAAAACAACACCAACAATAAAATCACTTACATCACACATTAATTCAAATGGCAAAGACCAATCAGGAGATTGCATAATTGGTGCAGATGTTAAAAGACAAATTATTTTTTCAAAAGATTTTTGGCAATCATCATTCCATTCAAATGGTGCATCTTTAAATAAGAGGTTACAAAGTGATTTAGATATGGCACTAAAGTTTTTTATAAACCTCCTATAAAATCCTGCATGTCCTAAAAAGGACCGCACATCTCTAACTGTTTTTTGTTGTGGCAATTTAAATATGACTTCGATTTTTGCTTTGTCAACTTCAATTCCTTTAATAGAAACAACATGATCCAAAACAATTCCAGAAATAACCATGTATTGACATTTTTCCCAATTCAACACAAGTTCTTTTTCAACACATCTTTTTAAAACTTTCTCCAAATTATCAAGGCAATTATCAAAAGAATTCCCAAACACAGTCAAATCATCTATAAAGACCTCTAAACAATGTTCAACCATATCACAAAAAATGCTTAACATACATCTTTGAAATGTTGCAGGAGCATTACAAAGCCCGAATGACATTCTTTTAAATGCAAATGTTCCAAAAGGACATGTAAATGTGGTCTTTTCTTGGTCCTCAAGTGCTATAGGAATTTGATAATAGCCCGAATATCCATCTAAAAAACAGTAGTAGGGATGTCTTGCTACTCTTTCTAAGATTTGGTTAAGGAATGGTAATGGAAATAATTTTCTATAATCAATGCACATGCACCAACTAGATGTAATTCGTGTTGGAATTAATTCACATTTTTCATTTTTAACAACAGTGATTCCAAATTTTTTAGGAACTATTTGTATAGGACTGTACCCACTTACTATCAGAAATAGGGTAGATAATTCCCACATCAAGCAATTTAAACACTTTTGTTTTGACTACCTCTTTCATGTGTAGGTTGGGGGGTAGAATGTTGTTTAAAAAAAATTGTGTGATTTGTTTTAACATTGGATGACATGATTAATTTCAAATTTTAGTATTTGTATTATCTTTGGTCCTAAGTGATGTTACACTATGTTTGCTACTCTACATGTTGATGTTGAAGACAAATATGAGTTGCTTGAAGGAATGAACATGTCATAAATAAATACCAAGTGAGTTTTTGAGCCTATTATTTTTCTTGGAGAGTAACCCTTTTGCCCATTCTTCATACAGCTTAGCAGTTTATTATTTTATACACGATCTCTATTTTCCTTTCAGTTTTGGCTTGTGCTTGTTTAACATTATATTCCGGTCAATTAATAATAGGTAAATGTGCTGATAGAAAATGATCAAGAAGTTACTCAAACATTCTGTTGGTTATCCCAAGGGCCTCGTCCTTATGTTTTCTAACATCCTAGTTATGACATAAATGGTTTTCATTTTGTTACAAGAGATCGAGACTTAAATAGAGTTACTCAAAATAGTGGAGTGTCATTAGTTGCACAAACAATTTCAGTCACAAGTTCAAAAGATAAAAATCATGTCACTTCTAATATCACATACTATGGAGTGATTAGAGAGATTTGGGATCTAGATTATGTTATCTTTAGAATTCCAATAACGAAATAGGTCATAAATTTGATCCATTTATTTTAGCTTCGCAAGCCAACCAAGTTTTTTATGTACCTGATCAGCTTGATAAGAAGTGGTCAATTGTATGACAAATGCCTAGAAGAGGGAAACCAGCACAAATAAGTGAAGTTGTAGTGGAATACCCTTTGTTGACCACTGAATTTCCAAGTGCTGATAACATAAACTCTATTGATGATGATGATGCAATGTACACACGAGACAACAAGGAGGGAATTTGGATTAGACCTTGAATATGGTTTCTGTGTTTATTTGCATGTGCAATCTGTTGAGTCCTTCTTAAAATGATATATGTTAAGGTTAATACAAAAAGTATTTTGTGCTATCTATTATAATTTTATTTTTAATTTTTTGGCAGTTTTTATATGGTAATATATTCTCATATTTGATTTTGTTCTGCAGTTGTGATGTTCATCATGGATAAAGAAAAATATCCATGAGATTTCTTCGCTCGAGCAATTTGATGCCTATTTCGATGAGTTTTTATATGAAAAAAATAATGGATCTGTTGGTGAGGAATCAGAGCACCATGAGGCACTTATCCGTGAAGATATGATCCTAGAACGCCCCTGTCCAATCATGTCCCTAATCTTGATGAGTTTGAAATGGTAATGAGGATGAACTCAAAGTAGTAAGCGAAGCAGAGGTGGCATTGTTGGGTCATAACAAAATAAGAAGAGGAAAAGAAGTGGAAAGTTTGTGGTTAAATACAACATCCTTAGTGTTCCAGTTGGTGAAAAAGCCATTGAGTTGTCTACATATATTGGTGTTTTGACTCGTACATTAATTCCAATCCTCTACAACGATTGGCGTAGAGTTCCAGATGATACGAAGGAGCGTTTGTTGGAGTCTGTTAAGGCATAAAATATGAAATTAAGATGATATGTCTAGTTTTATTGTTGCTGAAAAAATCTGAAATTAGAAATAAAATTTATTTCGTGATTGTAAATATCCTCATTCTCACATTTTGAGAATGAAACTTAAAAGTGTACTTCGTTGTTCATCCTCGAAGTAGGAAGCAAGTACTTCAAGCAATCAGAGCTGCATTTCAGAACTTTAAGTACACTCTAATGAGGAACTATATTTTATCATTTGTTAATGACCAGTAAAAGGCTTTTCAAGCCACTAGCACGGTACAACACGATTGATAAGGAAAGTTGGGTTAAGTTTGTGAAGAAAATACTATCTGAAAAATTTCAAGTGAGTGTGTCTAATTAAAGTATTAATAATATATCAATGCTTATGACATTTTTCCTTATGTGTTTATCCATTGTTTGTTTGGTTGTTTTAAGTAGAAAGTTAGTGGTGTGAATAAACATAGGCATGCACAAAACAAGTTTAATCATCGCCTAAGTAGAAAAGGTTACGTTAGGTTAATGCAAGAAGTGATATATACTGTGAGTTAGTTGCTTACATTTTACTGTTGTTTGGTTAATGCAAATATTGATTGTTACTAACATTTTAGGTTTTTACTCATGTTTTGATAGTGCTACAAAACAAGCTTTACTGAAGAAGAAGTGGATAGGAGTGTTCTTTGGAAGAGAGCTCGGTGAATGAAAAACGGAGGATACCACCCCGATGTTGAACGAGTTATTAAAAAAATCATAAGAATTTTTTTGCTTACTACTGTAATTCTAGTTGTGATTACTTATACTTTGATAACATTAGCTTACTTAATTCGTTTGTGTAGTAGAATAAACTGGAGATGGAAGCTAACAAATGGAAATTGCGGTCATCCGAAAAAAAAATGATATTCTCGCACAATCTTTGGGAAAAGCTCCAAAATATGGTCATATGCAAGGAGTGGGCAAGTTTGTAACTCCGTCTATGTATTTTCAAACTTTCCAGAGGCCTACTAATAAAGACAGGGAAAGAGATGACCGACTATGGAAGGAATCAATTAACCGACAGTTGGAATAAATGAACTGAGAAAAACACCTCGTCATTTAGATATGCAAGTTCCAACTACCTTTGAGTACCTGTTGAAAACAATAATGTTGTCGAAGATAATGGCATAGACTCCGTTAAAGCTAAAGCAGCTGCTGAAGCACCAAAGGTTAGATTGTTTACTATTTTTGCTTATTATTTCTGGATTTAGTTTGTAAATTTTACTTCTTCTACTTAACTGTACATACTTGTTATTGCTAGATAAGGGTTACTGTAGTTACTGTTCTTACCTGTTGTTTGTGGATTTAGTTTGCTGTAAGTTTACTATTTATACATAGTTTACTGTTAATTACTTTGTAAGATAAATTTAGAGTATTTAGAAACTATTTATGCCAATCACACTGAATAATTATGTTTGTAGCAACCTGATCATTTGGCAAAAAAAAAAACAAGCAAGGGACACCTAAAAACACAGTAGGTAAGAACCTGCCAATACTAAACTGTAAGAAAGAGACAAACATAGCAAACAAAAACAAAGATACACCTGCCAAAAAATTCTCTGTCATTGTAAGAAAGAGTCCAAGATTGAACCCATCTAAAATCGCAATGGAGATGCCTGATGATTTGTTACAAGGACAAAAATGGCAACCCTAAACATCAAGGTAGAAAAAAACATTTGAACTTTGAATCATCAGAACAACATAATGATATAATAAAGATTGGACATACAGAAGCTGTAAAGCAAACTAAGGACGAGGGCAAAAAAGTTACAGTGAAGCCTTTGCCAGCAATGAAGAACACAAGGCGTGCAGGAGGGGTATAGCGGAACAAGATTCTGTTGTTGCAATTGATTGGCACAATGTGTGAAGCTAAAATATTAGACCAAGAATGGATTCCATATCTAATGGATGATGGTGTTTTCCAAATGAAAGGGATTAGAGCTCATATTGGGCAGCATGACTACATTACGGTTCTGTCAATGGATGCTATAGGAGTAAACGTAATCGAAGTCTATATTGCGGAAGTGATTTATAATCATTCTAGTTTTATATGTACTTTTTATGGGAGTTCCAATTAATGGACTTTAACTTTGTTTGTCTATTGTTTATCCGGATGTTGTATGCTTCCATTCTCCCTAGGAAAAGAGGAGTCAAATCATTTGGATTCGTTTGTCTGGGTCTGGTTTCACGAGGCGAAGAACATAATCCTTTTGCATCATTTGACCTTAGGGCACGTGTAGTTAGTGATCGATTGAAAAAAGCGAAGAAGGGACAATTCTTCTTTATGCCTTATAATCCCTAGTATGGTCCTTTAATACTTTTCAACTTATATTAATTTCCTTTCTTACCTTAATTTACTGAAATTGCTACCTTAATGCTCTTTCTTTTATTATAGTTATCATTGGGTGCTGGTCATCTTTGATGTGTTGAAAAAGAAAGTTTATTATCTCGATTCTCATGGGGGAGATCTTGATGATGATTTAAAAGAGCTCATTAAAGTGTATGTTCAATTTCTTTGATTACCATTGTGAGTATAAAATTACTTTTACATTGTTTACAGATACTTTGTTACAATTTATTTTTGTATATAGCTCTATGACAATGTTTATAGCACAAGAGGGTAAGGAGAAATGGAATTATAATAAGATGGTCAGATCTGTAAAGGTATGAACTATCACCTTAACTATAATTATATATTACCATGCTTAATTGTTATTATAATGAAGTGTGCAATTGCTGATTGTGAATAGGTCCCATAACAACCAGCAAGTTCAGTCGTGTGTGGATTTTATGTCATGAGATTCATGAAAGACTTGATTAATAACTTCTCTTTACTAATTAACAATATGAGTTCCTTGATCATAATTTGCTTCATAAAAAAGAACATGTCCTGTGTCAAAGTCTCACTAAATAATTTTTATTTTTCATAAACAGTTCAATAGAAAGACAACATATTTCCAATGCTGAATTAGATGAAGTCGGTATTGAGTGGGCAAACCATTTTTTTGGAGTAATTGATGTTATGTGAGGTAACCCTTACCTATTATGTTGTTATTGTGAGTTTATTGATGAAATAAATTAATTTACTAGCTGTTATTCTATTGCCTAAAATTCTAATCTATATGTGGTCATGGACTTTGAATTTGAGGAAGGTATATTTTACTTGGGCAGATATCTAGCTTATTATACTTCTATGTTAGAATATGATGAAGATAGTGGGTCTTGCTGGAGTTGGCTAGTTTTTTTCTTTGTTTGGAAAATAAGTTCTGGATATTGATGCAATTTTACACATTTCGGTTGTTCTTAGGTTGGATTTTCATGTTTGGGAACTGCTTGACCTTATTTTATCAGTATTGTTGGCTTCCTCTTATGTTGCTGGAAATGAACTATGTTGTTGCCTTTCTTCATGTTGGTAGAAATGACTTTGTTGTTGGCTACCTTATGCTACTAGAATTGAACTGATCATGGTTCATTGGTGTTGTACATGTTGCTGGAATTTAGCTTTTATGTTGTTACAATACTCTTCTCTTCATGTTGGACTTGTCACTCGTATTTGATTAAATTATGTTTGCTGACAATTATGAATAATTAATCAATGCTATCCATTTCATTTTCTTTATAGTGAATTTTTAATTGCAAAATTAATTTTAATAATCTAATTAATTAGCCAATTTATGAAATATTAATTTCTAATAAATCAATTGCAAGAATTTTATTAAAATGATAATAATTTCATGGTGCAAACAAAATACCCATTTTTTATTAATTATAATTTCAATTTTTGATTTAATTGAAAAAATATTTAATTACAATTTTCATTTCGAGCCAAATTTAATTTTTCCACCAAAAATTCAAAATATGGAGCGCAAAATTTTTTAAAAAAGAGTCAAATTCAAATTTATTATATTCTCCTCTAAATAAAGTTATGACTGTTATGTGACTAGTAATTTCTATCACAGATTATGATTAGTATTGTTCTATCATCAATTCTTGACGCTGGCTACAATAATCGTATGAACAACCGTTATCCACCCCCTACTATGACAGTTTTTGCCTGTCATAGTAGGCACTTTTTCTTGTAGTGACAATTAGGGGTGGGCTTAAATCCACAACCCATGGGTTTACCCAAACCCAACTAAATAAAATGGTTTAGATTGGGTAAATCATGAAAATAAGTTAGATTTGGGTTTTTTATGGAAGAAACCATTTCATAATGGTTTAGGAATTATTTACCCATGAGCCATGGACAAATTCTTAAAACTCAAGGTGATATGTCAATAGAAAATATATTAAACAAAATAAATGAAAACAAATTAATTGCATTATTTTCAATTCCAAAATCTCGTATGATCT
This sequence comes from Citrus trifoliata, assembly GCA_018350135.1. Classification (NCBI taxonomy): domain Eukaryota; kingdom Viridiplantae; phylum Streptophyta; class Magnoliopsida; order Sapindales; family Rutaceae; genus Citrus; species Citrus trifoliata. The sequence goes on from VKKW01000067.1 coordinate 855,525, forward strand.
GAGTACAAACTGGCCACAAAGAGCATAGTTGTTGAAGCTCTTGAGCCAGAGCCCAAATGAGTTGCTATTCGAGCTTCTGAAAAGAAAGCTTAACAAAAGGCATAAATTTTATGCTTTACCTTTTATATTAGTTTTCTGCATTCACTTATAAGAGTAAGGAAGAATCATGTTTTAGAATAGATTTTGGCCATCTTTAGGTGAGAATTTCAAACCAAATTTTCTTAAGGTTAGACTATAATTTTTTTTTACTTTTTTTTTCTTGACATGCAGACTGGAGTATAAATTTGATTTGATTTAATTTAATTTAATTTAATTTAATTTTATAATATGATCTTATCGTATAATTTTAATCGAATGTGGAAGTTTATTATTATTTATTTAGAAATAATGATTTTCGTTTTTAAATTTTATTTAATTTTCTAATATTCTTTAATTTAAGGACGAAGTTACTGTAAAATCTATTATTTATAATTTTTTATCCACTATATTTTTTCATATTTTAATATTAATTTAATAATTAATAACAATTAATATTATTATTTTGATGTAATTAAATTTAGCAAAATAAAAAATATTTTGATAATAAAATTCAAACCAAACTCAAATGCGTTGGTTTTGGGGTGGGTTAAAAATATTTAGGTTGAGCCCAAATTTTTATAGTTTGATTTGGATTGACTTAAAATTCAAACCAAGCCAACTCATGCCCACCCTTAATTACAATGATGTAAACTTAAGAAGGGTTTTATAAGGATTTTAAAATAGTGATAGAAGCCCCACCAATCTATAAAGAACAAAATAGACATGGTCAAATCTAAAATAGAACCTGCACTCGAACTGATTTGAGTAGTTCATATCTATTTCATAGTCTTAGTTATTTCTTTAAACATACGTAAACTCGAAATCCCTTATCGGCTTTTTTTTTTTATATAATTTATCCTTGTTGGCTTGTGAAAACGATTTTTCTAATTAAACAGATGAGCGAGTATGCAACGACAATTCTCTATAATTGCATGCTTTCCTTGTCCCGCTGATTGGTGAAAAATGAATGCCCTTCATTTATAGATGACCTACTGTGTATTGCATTTTAATGGGCAGTTGTCAAAATCAGTTGCTCCCGCCCACTAATTTTTCGTATAACTGATAACGTGTAACTTTGAAATATAATGGTGAACTTTGGAAGACCTGAAATGGAAACTTTTTATTTAAAAGCAGCTTGTCATTTTAACTAGATTTGAGGCTATACTGGTGTTAACTCGTTCCTAACTTTCTACCCTCATAATGGAGGGTGCGTTGGAGTCCTTTCGTTATCCCAATTAAGAATAATTTTCTCTTTAAAAATAAGATCTTTCAGTAAAATACAAATATTTGCCCATAAAAGAAGGGCGCCGCCATATCTGTGGTCATGGTGTGACCTTTACAGACCGATATCATTTTTCTTTTTAGCGTAAGTGTAGTAATTTAAATTATTAGATATATTTTAATTCAGAATTTTGAAATTTTTAAAGTCCGAAAAAGTTATTAAACTATATAATTAAATAATATAATGATCTTCCATTATAAAAATATGAATTAATAACTTTTTTTAATAAAATTTATGCTTCTTAACCAAATCAATACTGCTTAAACTATACCATGATATATAGAAATAATTTCATTTGTTTCTTGTCTTCATTATAAGTGGTTATTAATTGTATTGTAATTATAATTTAATTTTGAAGAAGGAAAGACTTGAAACATTAACTGCATCTTCACCAAATTTAGACACCAGCCAGAGAAACTATCTCAATGATTGAATTAAAACAAGGGAATTGATTATTGGGAAAATATCCACCGTCCACCCGTTTTTTCCGACTTTATCAAAAATACACAATTCTTTTTTTTTTGTCTGAAATCCACTTAAAATTACGTTTCGTTTCACTTCTCCACTTCCGTTTACGGTCCGTTATAACATTACTAATGTCGTAGGGGTAAATCGGTCATTTCAGCAGAGCATTCCTTTCAACAACTCTAAATCACCCACGTCACTCTCGAAATTCTTCTCCCTTTTCACTTCCTCCACTTTCTCAACCCTCTCAATCCCAATCTTGTTCACGGTCAAACATGGCATTTTAACCTCAGAATCTGCAGGCAAATTCACTCCCCACCTCAAATTCATCATTACCCTTTTAGTCACCAGCAACACTGTTCTTGCTTTTACAACAATCCCACCTTTTTTATCATCATCTTTCAACAATGACGTTCTATCTCTAACAAACCCAATTCCATCACTACGAATTGAATCAACCCCATTAAAGAAACTACCATTCCCATTGCCACTACGCGGCTCCAATTTCAAATCTTGCCACCCGGACGATTCATCCGAAATCGACCTATTTGCAAACTCAGTATTGGAAGGCGACCTAGATTGCAAATGGGGCCCAGAATTTGTAAGATTAGGGTTTGAAGACGACGTAGTTTTGTGAGGAGAAAAGTTGCCAAATTGAGGCTTGAAATGGAGCAAAAACGTAGGAGTGAAATTGGTTGGGTTTGTGTAGGAAAGAGAGAAGTGGGCAGAGAAGATAAGAGGAGAGTCCTGGGGTGAACCAAACAAACCAAATCCTGATTTCAAAGAGAAAGAGAAAGGGGTTGTGCTTATGCACATTGTAGAGAGAGGTGTACAGTTGAGTTTGAGGAAGGGCCTGATGGAAAGTTGGTGCCGAGAGAAAAGGAAAGGTGTTGACTGAAGAAATGAAAGGTTGATTGAAAATGGTGATGGGTATTTTGACCTTTAGGATTGGTGGGTTTTAGGTGTTTTGAGAATCATCTGGGAGTTTCAGAGACAGCTTCATCTCTCTGTGACTGTGTGTGTGACTGAGAATTGTGGAAGATGGTTATGGCTTTCAGTGATGAGGATAGTGGGTTATTTTTTTTAATATTTTTTATGCTTGTTTGCTTTTTTAGGGTAAAATTGTAATTTTTGTACTGGAGGCAAAATAGTCATTTCACTAAATTTCTGTTAGATTTCATAACGGGCTACAAACGGAAGTGGAGAAGTGAAACGAAACGTAATTTTAGGTGGATTTCAGACAAAAAAAAAAGAATTGTGTATTTTTTATAAAGTCGAAAAAAATAGGTGGACGGTGGATATTTTCCCTTGATTATTAGATTTTAAAGCAATTTTCCTTGTTATAATGTTAACTCTTATTCAGTTAATTTTCCATATCAATTAGTATTCAATTATGATGATGGAATCATAAAAGGGGGTTTTGTTTGGTTTTGTAAGCGAACAAGTTCAAAATTATTATCAGCGTCCTTTAATAGTTTAAATTATAAACACTATCAAAATCAATTACCACGAACTAAAATGAAATTTGGTCATTATTCCAAATGTAAGTTACTAAACTATTTGAAATAATGTGAAAATTAAAGCGTTGTTTTATAACCCCCATAAATCATTCATATATCACCAAAATACAAACGACCTCTTTCATTATTCCTCAACCACATGTGGCTACCCATATTAATTGCTTTTATGGATACATGACCTCCTGTGGCTACCAAGTAGTTTATTTTTCCTTTTGCTAGGCTTCTTCAACCACTTCTGAACGAGAAAATGTCTAATACTTTCCTTGAATTATAACATTATATTATTGTTAGTAATATGCTCTAAACGTCAATCGAATGGTGTTTTCTTTTAGGGAATTATTATATTTAAATAGTATTTTAATATTTATAAAATGGCAAAGTTATCAATATTCATAAATTAATTTAATGAATATAGTCCAAGAAGTAAAATCGTTAAAGAACACATTCTCGAGTTTGTCCAGAATATGAAACGTGTATCCTTTGTACTATACTTCTAAAATAGTTCCTAATGGTGGATTTATGATTGGACGTCATGAATTCCTATAAACACTAGTATGTGTTATGACTCATTTATAGTATGTGATACTAAAATGAATGGTGAGTTTCATATCATTGACATGAGATGTCAAGTCAAACACATAGGTACTTGTTGAAAGAACGAGTTTACTGTGTTAACCTAAATAACTCTTCATTGATTTTAATGATAACAAACATGATTAAGTGTTAGTTAATCTTTTAAGTGTTCAACATGATTTTCTCTATCTTTAAACAAGCCTCATAATGAATAGTAAAGATTTGGAGTCAAAACAGTTTTATTACAAAAATAGCTCACTGCAGCAGTTTTTATGGAAAACGGCGAACCGACATTTGAAATAAACGGCTCGCCGATTTCAAGCAGAAATGGAGATCAGTCTCTGGACGTAAACGGCACACCGATATGTTTGGTTAACGGCTCGCCGACATCGAGCAGAATTAAAGATCAGCCTCTGGACAATAACGGCGATCCGACTTCTTGCTAACGGCTCGCCGACTTCGAAGAGAATTGAAGATTAGTCTTTGGACACTAACGGAGATCCGACATCTAGATAACGGCGATCCGACATTTTGAAAATCAGCCCTAACGGTCATATTGACCGGTCAAACGGCGATCCGATATCTAGCTAACGGCGATCCGACAGTGTGCAGACAGTCTATAACGGCTAGTTTTTAGCTGCAACTATAAATAAGCTCATTCAAATCCAAACAAAGGTTGATCACAACACAACCATTTGAGCTAATATTCGAGAATACAATCTTCATAGAGCTTAGAACACATTCTTGCTTCATCTATTCACATATTAAGCATCATTGTGTAATCTTATACATTGTGAGAGGCAAAACAATTTGTTATCTTTTACTTTGACTGATTGTAAGTGTTGGGATACACTTGGGATAAGAGATTGGGAATAATCTCTTGTTGTAAAGGTCTATTGACACCTTGGAAGTCAAGTGTAAACATTTGAAGCCTTGGAGGCTTGCTTAGTGGAATCCTCAAGCCCGGAAAGCTTTGAGGCGTGGACGTAGGCGAGGTTGGCCGAACCACATAAAAATCTCGGTGTTTGAATCCTTTTTCCCTTATCTTTTTATATTGTGATTACCTTAATTGTTATTGCTTTGAATTTGATTTATAATTGCATTAAGATTTTCTTTAATAATTTGAATAATTTTTAGAAACCCAATTCACCCCCCCTTTTGGGTTGCATTCTTGTATTTCAATTGGTATCAGAGCCTCGTTCTCTTGTTAAGACTTAATCGTCTAGAGTAAAAGATCCATGGCAACCCTAAATGACTCAACCTTTAGAGAAGGGCAATCCACAACTAGACCACCATTTTTCGATGGTAATGATTATGCTTATTGGAAAACTAGAATGAGAATCTATTTGCAAGCCTTAGATTATGAAATTTGGGAAGTTGTCTGTGATGGTCCATTCATGCCTACGTTCAAAGATGAAGTAGGAGATGATCTTCCTAAACCATCGAGTCAATGGAGTGAGTTAGAAAAGAGAAAGATGTCCCTAAACTCCAAGGCTATGAATGTTTTATTTTGTGCCCTTGATAAGAAAGAATTTCATAGAGTATCTAGTTGTGAAAGTGCACAAGAGATATGGAACAAACTTGAAGTTGTCTATGAAGGGAAAAATCAAGTGAAAGAGTCTAAAATCAGTAGATACACTCGTCAATATGAGTTGTTCCAAATGGAACAAAATGAAAATGTGTATTCTATGTACACTAGATTCACGGACATAGTGAACACCCTAAGTGCCTTAGGGAAAACCTTTTCAAATAGTGAGAAAGTTAAGAAAATCATTAGGTCACTTCCAAAAGAATGGAGACCTAAAAGAACCGCCATTGAAGAGGCCAAAGATTTAAATACCTTACCTCTTGATGATTTAATTGGTTCTCTTATTTCGTATGAAGAGAATTTAGCTGCAGAAAAAGGACATGAGGAGAAGAAGAAAAGCATAGCTCTCAAAGCTTCAAAATATGAGAGTGATGGGGAGAGTGAACCGGATGATGAAGAGCTAGCCATGCTAGCAAGGAGGTTCAGAAAATTCTTCAAGAAAACCGGAGAGCGAAGAAATTTCAGAAACTTCAAGAATCATAGGGAGAAGAAGGAGGCAATCACTTGCTATGAATGCAAGAAGCCGGGACATATAAGATCGGAGTGCCCACTTATCAACAAACTCAAGAAGAAAGCAATGGTTGCAACTTGGGATGATAGTGAGGAAGAGTCAAATGATGAAGAAGGATCGCAAGAAGTATCAAACCTAGCACTCATGGCAATAGGAGAGGATGATGATCTCAATGAGGTAAGAGATCCTACCTATGATGAATTGTATGATGCTTTTCAAGATTTGCATAATGAGTTGATGAAAATTGGTAAAAAGAATGTATGTCTTAAAAAGGAAATGGTAAAGCTTAAAAATGAAAATGAATCTCTAAATGCAAGAATTGTATGCCTAGAAGTAGGAAACAAAACATTGCATGATGAAATTGCATTATCAAATGAGAAACCTAGCATCTTACATGAGCATTTGAAATCACACACAGATGAGTTAAAAAATGAGAACGAATTGCTCAAGAAAAAAAATAATGAATTGAATGAAATTGTTTTGAAATTTACAAATGGGCAAAAGATGTTGGACAATATGCTTAACTCACAAAAATGTGTTTTTGATAAATGAGGGCTTGGATATAAGCCTAACTTGAAACAAAAATATTATAAGAACTATTTTGTTAAAGCTACCTCCGAAAATGATCATAAGATTGTATGTCATTATTGTAATCAAAATGGTCACATGAAATATAGATGTCCCGTGAAAAGGAATGCATATTATGGTGTCAAATGTATTTGGGTTCCAAAAGGAACCGTTGCTAACTCTCAAGGACCAAAAAAGCTTTGGGTACCTAAAACTTAAGTTGTTTTGTTTTTGTAGGGCTTGAAGAAGAAGAAAAATAAATGGTTCTTAGACAGCGGTTGTTCAAGACACATGACCAGAAACTATGCATGGTTCTCAAGCTTCACCAAAATTGAAAATGGTGGAGACGTGTCTTTTGGAGACAACTCAAAAGGAAAAATTCTTGGAATTGAAAATGTTGGTAAAGTCTCTTCAACTCTAATTGAGAATGTATGTTTGGTTGAGAATTTGAAGCACAACTTAATTAGCATTAGTCAATTATGTGACAAAGGTTACAAAGTTATCTTTGATAAATTTAGTTGTGTTATTGAGAACTCATGTGATGACAAAACCTTATTTGTCGGGAATAGATGTGGTAATGTTTATATCATTGACATAGAATGTGCATCCACTCTTAATAAATGTTTCTCGGCATTGCATGATGATTGTTGGTTGTGGCATAGAAGGTTAGGACATGCAAGTATGGATTTGATTTCAAAAATTTCGAAAGATGATTTAGTTAAAGGTCTTCCGAAAATTGGTTTTCAAAAGAATAAGATTTGTGAAGCTTGTCAATTTGGAAAACAAATTAAAACTTCTTTCAAAAATAAAAACCATATTTCTACTTCAAAACCACTTGAACTTCTTCACATAGATCTTTTTGGGCCATCTAGATATGCAAGTGTAAATGGCAAATATTATGCTTTTGTGATAGTGGATGATTATTCTAGATATACATGGCTATTATTCTTAGCCAATAAAGATGATACTTTGATGCTTTTAAAGTGCTTTGCAAGAAATTACAAAATGAAAAAGGGCATGGTATTGTATGCATTGGGAGTGATCATGGAGGAGAATTTGAAAATCATGCATTTGAGAGTTTTTGCAATAATCTAGGCATTGAGCATCAATTTTCATCACCTAGAACTCCACAACAAAATGGAGTTGTTGAGAGAAAGAATAGGTCCATTCAAGAAATGGATAGGACCATGTTAAATGAAAATGTATTACCAAAATATTTTTGGGCCGAAGCCGTCAACACCGCTTGTTATGTTTTAAATCGGGTGTTGATTAGACCTAATCTTAATAAAACTCCATATGAGCTTTGGAAAGATAGAAAACCCAACATTGGCTATTTTAAAGTTTTTGGAAGCAAATGTTTCGTTTTGAACACAAAAGATAATCTTGGTAAATTTGATCCAAAATCCGATGTTGGTATTTTTCTTGGTTATTCAAATTCAAGCAAAGCTTATAGAGTTTATAACAAAAGAACTTTAGTTGTGGAGGAATCTATGCATGTCACATTTGATGAGTCTAACCCCTCCTCTACGGAAAAAGCAGTTGTTGATGATGATGCAGGAGAAGAAGAACAAGAAGAAGAAACATCAAATGACAATCAAGAGGATGCACCACTTGGAATTCAAGAGGAACATCATGAAGAACCAAATGCGAAGCAAAATGAAGGTACTTCTCAAACACTCCCCAAGGAGTGGAGGTATGTCTCTTCTCACCCTAAAGATGTAATTTTAGGAGATCCCTCACGAGGTATTACAACTAGATCATCACTTAGAAATACTTGTGAGCATAATGCATTCATCTCTCAAATTGAACCAAAATCCTTTGAGGATGCAGAAAATGATGAATCTTGGATTATGGCAATGCAAGAGGAGTTAAATCAATTTGAAAGAAACAATGTGTGGGAATTAGTTCATAAACCAATACATCAATCTATAATAGGTACTAAATGGGTGTTTAGAAATAAGATGGATGAATCCGGTGTGGTTGTAAGAAATAAAGCTAGATTAGTGGTTCAAGGTTACAACCAAGAAGAAGGAATTGATTTTGATGAAACCTTTGCTCCTGTAACAAGGTTAGAATCCATTAGGATGTTGTTAGCATATGCATGTCATAAAGATTTTATTTTATTTCAAATGGATGTAAAAAGTGGTTTCCTAAATGGGTATATTATGGAAGAAGTGTATGTAAAACAACCCCCAGGTTTTGAAAATGAAAAATTTCCAAATCATGTTTATAAGTTGCTTAAAGCCTTGTATGGTTTAAAACAAGCACCTAGGGCATGGTATGATAGACTTAAGAATTTTTTGTTGGAAAATAACTTTTCAATGGGCAAAGCGGATACTACTCTATTTGTTAAGCATAAGAACCAAGACATACTTATTGTTCAAATATATGTTGATGATATCATTTTTGGTTCTACTAATGAGTTGTTGTGTAGAGAATTTTCATCGTGTATGAGCAATGAATTTGAGATGAGTATGATGGGAGAGTTGAAATACTTCCTTGGACTTCAAATCAAACAAAACGAGGAAGGAATCTTCATAAATCAAGCCATAGAGATACAATGGAATAGGTTCTATAGATCCAGCTATTCTTGTTATTTGGGTGGTTGTGAAATATTTCTAGGTGTCACTCATGACTTGTAGAAACCTTAAGATCATTATTGGCAAAACGTATTACCAATGTATCTTAAGGTCATTAGAAACGTTCTAATTGATGACTAAAGAGTTTAGCATCATTTAATGAATAAAGAGTTATCATTAAAATAGTTCTACTACCTTATAACAAAAAAACCTAAAAGGTCACACACCTAATAGAAATGAAAAAAGAGTTACTAGAAAATGAGAAGTTAAATTTCCTAATTTTAGGAAAATAAATATTTATATTGTAATTCATTAAGAATGAATATATATATCCTAAATATGATTTAAGATAGAAATTTAGATGTTCCATAAATAGTTTAAGGAACAAAATAAATTTCATAAATCCTAAATTAAACATTATGTATAATATCGAGCACATAAAATGACCATTTTGGACATGTTCCAGTTCATAAATGATTACGGACTTCTAGACCAATTTTGAGTTTAGAATTTTGAGCTTTTATTGGACCTAATATGGATTAGGAAAAAGCATTAGAACATGTCACAAAAGAAGCCCATAATTAACCATTTGATTTGATCAAAATAGGATTAATTAATTAAAGATAAAATTAATTAATTTATCTATTTATTTATTCAAAATAATTTGATTAAATAAATTATTGAAATGATAAGATCACATTCAATAAATAATGGCTTAGTGGGTGGGTCTAGCATATGATAATGTTTGGTGCCATTATTGAAAAGATAATAGTGGCTTTATTTGGTGGAATGAATTATCATGAACTAGCATTCATGTTTCTCCATTATCTCTCTCATTTCTAAACGAAATTTCGTGATTCCAAATACTATGAACTCCTAAAACATTTCTACGTGTGGACTGATTAGAGGCATTACAATTGGGTTGCTCTAAGGATCTCAAGTCGTGGCAAAACAAAGTTGTTCGTGTAGAGGTCTATTTTCTGGACAGTCTTCGTAGCTTACTGTTTTCAGTCATATTCTCCTACTTCACGAAGTCGTTTTTTAAACTACAAGTGAGATAATTAAACTTCAATATTTACTCTTGATTTTTGTTTTTTAATGAAGCCGATACGAGGTTTCTAGAGCTTCCACCATCCGTTTTAATTTTACTTAACAAAAGTTGTGTTTTTAGGAACCTCATGAACAAATGTTGTCCTTCAATTATAATATATGATAATTCAATAATATTGTACAATACACACACACATATCTTTTGAAAATTAGCAAATCTGATAACCATCCAATAAAATGAATCTCTTTTTCTTAATGAGTGTCAACGTACACTAATCGATCAAATATATATAAAAATAATATAAATATTGGTATATGAGTATAGTTCGTTTATGGTTCAGTCCACGAGTACCTACCGCGATATTAAATTTCGAAGTATTATTGGAAATTAATTATAGAAAAGAATAAAAGTCGATTTTGAGATCCGAATCTCTTTTTATGATTATTTTATCGACTGTACATACACATAAGAATGCCTCTTGTCCTCATGAGGCCGTGCCTTGAGTGTAATCTGGTTGAGCTGCGTCACACAGAGCTAACATCCTTATACCTAGAGCTGGCAAAACTGTCTGATCGTGTTCATGTCGTGTTAATTTCGTATCGTGTTAAATTTAAGTCGACCTAAACATGACTCATTTAATGATTGTGTTAAATTATTGAAACCCAAGCCTAACATGAAAAATAAACAGGTTATCCAATAACGTGTTTAATATTTATATATTTAACAAATGTTATATATTTTTCACACACACACCCACCAAAATATTACACATTTGCACTGTTAAAATTTCAATTATATATATGTGAATAACACTATATATCAATATCATAAAATATACATGTGTATTGATATTTTACACACTTACATTATTAAAGTGCCTATTCTTCCCAAAAATATAAAAAGAGATAATCATGTTTAATATTTGAGTTCCAATAATAAGAACCTAGAAATTAATTTAAAAAGAAAATATAATCATGTCATTAGTTAGGTAAATGGGTCAAGAGCTTGAACATTAACTCAATACGAAAATAATCGATCCAGACCCAACCCATTTAATAACATGTCAAATTTAACGACCCATATCCATTTATTCGTGTCGTATTCGTATAATTGAGTCGTGTCAAATTTTGTCAACTCTACTTGTACCCTGAAATATTGTTACTGCTTAAACAAATGAAGAAAATAATGCCGAAGTCTCTTCGGAAAATTTTATCATTTTTTTAATTATGTATAAGTAGAAATAGAATTTTTTTCATATTTATTGTGTGGGTATCTCTTCGATATTTGTGGGTATAAGTTGTCATAATAAACTTTATCTTGAATTGACTTAAATAGTAAATTTGTAGTGTTCTCATTATAATATACATATGATTGAATATCATGGGTTAATTTTTTTCACAATATTATATAAATGAATCGTAAACTACCCCTTCAGAACTTAAAAAAGTACAACTTAACCATGATGAATTAATTGATTAATTAAAAATAAAAAAGAAATAATTAAATAACATTTAAGATTCGATTTTCTAGTATTAAAAGATTGATGAATTAATTAATTATATCAGCGAGCTCCCGACATTGAAGCGAGAGACACGACTTGCTGCTGTAGAGCTCATATTTACTCCAGCAATGATTTTAGATGGTGAAAAAATAGATTAAAGAAATAAATAATAAAATAGTAAATAAGAAATTTAAAATCATTTATTTGGGCTAGCTGGCTAAGTAGGCATGGCAAAATTCTGGGTTCGGCTCGAGTTTGAACTCGCCCAAGATTGGCCCGGATGGATAAAATGGCTACCCGAACCAGGGTTCATATCCAAATTTTTTGAATGCAGGCCAACATAAGCCCAACGCCGCCCAAGCACGGATTTTTAAGCCGGGGTTCTCCTACCCGCATGTTCAAATTGAACAAAAAAAAACTTGTAATAGTATAAATTTTACACAAATAATAAATAAAAAAAATTTCAATCTACTTTTTATTACCTAAATGCATTCAATCTCTAATATAAATTCATTCAAACTTAATAAAAAATTTAAATTCAACAACACAATAATCACAAATAAATCTAAATAAAAATAATATCCAACATATCATAATTCATAATCATGATACCAATTACTAATATAACATATGAAAATCTCAAAATATCTAACAATTGGTAAAATAATTAATAAAAGATTCTCAAAATACTCTCATGTAAAATAAGTAAATCACAACTTTATGTCATGGGGCTTGATGATTGTGGCCCATCATCATCATCATCTAAAATTACCTCCTCCCCTGCAAAAATATTACATAACAAATATTATATGACAAACTATGTAATTATAATAATTATGTAACAAATTAATTTAATATTTAAAAGTAGCCTAATTCAGCTCCTATTACATATGTTTATTATTATAAAAAATAATCATCTAAGCATAGCATCCAAGAAAAACATAAAGCATAACACCTAATAATAATAATAATTTCATCATTTTTTTTTTGAAAAGCTGGAAAAAAGTCAATGCCTCGTGGTTTTGATGGTGGAGCAGAGTTGGCTGCACGAACGAGACTGTAGGCTAAGAAAGTGAGGTGTGACAGTGACGAATTGATGATGGAGAATAGAGAGAAGTCGCACACCAAGGCCAGCAGCTAGAGGTAGGTAAATTAGATTTCGGTTCGGGTTGTTCGAGTTTCGGTTTGGGTTTCAACCCGTTCGGGTTGGAGAATTGAACCCAATGGGGTTGAAAACGCCAACCCGAACCAAACCGAACCAAATTTAATTCGGTTCGGTTTGGTTTGGGTTGACAATTCGGATCGGATTGGATTGATAATTCGGGTTTCAATTTCGGTTCGGGTTAGTTCGGATTAGTTCGGATTGAAACAATTTAATCTAAAAATTCTAACCACTTAAAATCTAAAAATTTAAATTCCAAACATTCTTAACAACAAATATCCAGTACAATCAAACTACAAAAATTACAAATCTAAAAATTAATTAATAACCATCTCCACTCTCCAATTTAATTAACAACCATCTCCACTCTCCAATTGTTCAATTATCAATAAACTCACTCCAATTTAACTAATAACAATCTCCATTTGTTCAATTATCAATCAACAACAACCAACCCACTTCAAATAATTGAATAATTGTCAATCAATTAATTAAAAATTTACAATTTAATTAATATCAATAGGCTATTAAAAACTTAAAATTTGATTCAGGTTGTTGCCATCAGCTGCGTGCAAGTCAGCAAGTTACAGCGCCGCCGTCGGCAAGGTAAGACAAACCTTGATCTCGGAGGTCGGAGTAGCTACAACGTCCGCAGATCGAGGCTTGCTAGGCTGAGTGGGACGCTAGCTGAACGGCGAACGCACAGCGCAGTTGCAGGCAAGGCGCGCTGGCTGACGTGAGTGGGCTGCGGTGAACGGAGCTGTTGGCTGCTGCTGTGAGTGTTGTTTTCGTGGGAGGGAGTGAGTCGGTGAACGGGGCTGCTGGCTGCTGCTGGCTGCTGGCTGCTGCTGTTGGCTGCTACTGGCTGCTGCTGGCTGCTGCCGGCTGCTGTTGGCTGCTGCCGGCTGCTGCTGATGGCTGTTGTTGGTGTCTGTTGGAGCTGAACGGGGCTGCTGTGGCTGCTGCTGAAGTCGTCGGCCACAGTTCACAGAAAGTGAGAAGAGGGAGCAAGGAGGGGGAAGCCGAGAGGGAGAGATTTTTGTTTAGGGTTAGGGATTTTTTAGTTTAATTAATGTATATATTTTTTTAATTTAAAAGTTAAATCTTAAAAAAAAACTTCAACCCGAACGGGTTGAAAATTCGGTTCGGGTTCAACCCGAACGGATTGAAACTTTGAATCCGTTCGGGTTTTACGGGTTAATCCAAACCTAATCGAACCCGAAATAAATTTCAGGTTCGGTTTGGTTCGGGTTAACCCGAACCGAACGCCCACCCCTACCAGCAGCTAAGAAATGAGAAGCGATGATGCCGACGCGCAGAGAGAGGTTCGTGGAGGTGTGCCGCTGGCTTGGAGCATTAGAGCTACAGCAGCGTCTACACTGAAGTGGCGTGCTTGTTTCGGTATGTAATACGGATTTAGAGTTTAATTTGGATTTTGGGTTTGTAATTTTATATTGCATAAAATTTCGTTTAGTTCTTATATTTTGAAGTTAGTATTCATTCAGTTCTTATATTTTTAAAAATATTTTAAATCATCTCCACCATTAAACTATTGACATTTTTACCCTTATCTTTTTTTTTCACAATATTACCCTATTATAATAAATTTTTAGACATTATTAAAAAGAAAAAAATAAATTATTAGTTTAACACTAAAAAATAAAATAAAAATATATATTAATTTTTGTGGAACACTCTCTTAAGTTAAAATATTAATTTTTCAAAAAAAATTGATAATGTAATTTTTTACAATATTAATTTTTTAGACATGCGTGAGCTTTCAAAAAAATTAATATATACTTTTTTGTTTTTATTTTATTTTTGAGTTTAATTTGATAATTTAATTTTTTTATTAATATTAAAAAAACATTATTGTAAGAGTGTAATATTGTAAAAATAAGTTAAAAAGAATAAAAAATAATGGTGTAAGTGTTAATATTTAACAATAAAGACGTTTTAAAGTATTTTTAAAAATATAAGGACTAAATATACACTAACCTCATAATATAAGGACTAAACAAATAGTTTACCCTTTTATATTTATATTTTTTAACTGATTAAAAGAAGGGGCACGAATTTGGGTTCCGGGTTTTTTGTATCGTGCTTGAATCCTTGCACGGACTTATCCGGATATTCATTTTCAATACCTGTGACATGTTTACTAGTGCATACAGTTCGGGTTTTACCTGTCATGGTATTGGCTGGGTTAGGTCCCGATCCCGTCTGGGCTACTGAACCAAAAAACTTTTAGCCGCCAGCCCATCCAATGAATTTAACATAAAACAAAATGTTTATTTAACACATAAAGTCATGTTTTATTTGTGGCAAAGAATATCAAATTGATAACAAAAGTTATAAATTCTAGGAGTGTTCAGAATTCAATTTGATTTATTTAATCAATCTAATTTATAAAAATTCGATTCATAAAAAATCAATTTGTGAATTAGTGGACTGAATTAGATTAAAAATTCAAAAATTCATAGTTGGTGGATTGGATATTAATTTACTTTTATAAATTCGTATAAATCAGTGAATTCACAAAAAGAATAAAAATATTTATTTAATTAAAAAATAAAACTTATAAATGTAGCACTATTACTTACTAGTAAATAAATAAGTTAAAATGTAATTACATTAACATTGTAGTGTATTTTAACTGATAATAATACAAAATAAAAATAATTAAATAACTAAATAATAAAAATAAACAAATATTCAATTGATGTATGGATTGGATTTAAATTGAATTTTACTAATCTATGAATTGAATTGAATATATATAATCCGTGAAGTCATGACTATATATGGATTCATGTCCAATCTCCAAAGTCCGATCCGTCAACACCCTTAATAAATTTAGTTTAATTTTATGATACAAAATAGAAAAAGTAAATATGACCATTCGCGGGAGACAATATGGTATGTATTGATATATGGATGGTAAAACAGTCTGACCTAGGTATGGCCTGGCCAAACCTAGCCCAAATAGTGAGAATCGAGTTAATCCCAAGCGTTTTTAGTAAGCTCGGGTTACGAGTGTGAACTGGAACAGTAATGTTATGCTTACTTAGTTGAGGTCATTAGTTTATAGCTCAACTAATGCTATAAATGATGTGTCATTATTTAATTGACTTAAATGATAGTTATTTATTAAAACTTATTATTTCTATTTCAAATGGTGAAATTGGATTAGTGACACATTAGTTGTGATACAAACTAAGAACTATAACTAAGTAAGAACAGTATCACTGGACTTGAAAAGGTCAATCAAGACCAACACATTTGAAGCACTTGATTGGACATAGATTTGTACAAGCACCCACACAATTAGGCATGGTAATGGGCCGTATTTGAGTTGTTTTTCTGTCATGCTAAATTACGTAGGCTCAAATTCATTTGGATAAAAAAAATGCAAACTTGAATCCATACTTTACTATTATCGTATTATTTGATCGACTATTTTAGGTTCTTTTAAAAATATAACTTTATATTTTAATAATTTTTTCAAAAAGTTAAGGTATAGACAAAGTCCAAATTCATTTTTTAGCCCTTTACCCCTGCAAGATTCAAATTCAGATGACCAGCCAAATAAAGCTGTTTGACAACCACTCAACCACACCCTTGAAGACAAATGAAAGAAAACCTTAATATTCATCATGTTTAATATGATTGAACGATATAGTGCACAAATTTATATAACTATTTAAATAAGAATACATGCCCAAAATTAAAATTAAAATAGTTTGGTACATTAATGGTCTTTCATAAAAACAAAAGAAAAAAATGAAAGTTTTCTTTCCTAAGCATCGTTCATCCTTTACAATAAATACCTAGTAAGGATTTTATGGGTCTCTGACAACTTTATATAATTAGCAAATTTAAAATCAATTTCTTTTTTATACAGTATTAAACAAAGTAAATATACTTTATCTTTAAAAATTTCTAATTTAAATTTATTAAATAATTAAAATTTTAGTAATAAGTGTTAACGGGTCATGTGAAATGTGTCTTAATGTTTAAACACAAATTTGATCTCTTATTAAGGATGGCAGTGGGCCTGCTATAATGTGGGGATGACCAATGCTCACACCGTATCGATAGAATAGAAAAAATCTCCTTCCTTGACCCTTACGCATTGTGGGTTTAAATGGATATGGGTTGGGAAATTCCCATAAAGAAATATAAATACCTATACCCATCCTTATCCTTTATATCCCCTTTATTATTTTGATATCTTGCACAAATTTTTTTAAAAAATTATAAATTTTAAACTAAAAGACATACTGTCATGACCCAACCCAGACCTGACAAGATATTGTCCGTTTTGAACCTTAACAGGGCCCGCACGGATTTGTCCTTGGGGTGCCCATACACCCCAAAACGCGTATTACCAATTAAGGTGTGGATCACCCCTTATAAACCCAGCATCTCTCATATGCTTTGCTGATGTGGGATTCGCCTAGGGTGTTACATACACCCACCTTGAGGACTCAGCATTATCGCTGAGGTTTGCCCCACCATCGCTCAAGAGGACACGCGGAGCCGCTCTGATACCATAATGTCATGACCCAACCCAGACCTGACAAGATATTGTCCGCTTTGGGCCTTAACAAGACCCGCACGGATTTGTCCTTGGGATGCCCATACACCCCAAAACGCGTCTTACCAATTAAGGTGTGGATCACCCCTTATAAACCCAGCATCTCTCCCGTGCTTTGCTGATGTGGGATTCGCCTAGGGTGTTACACATACAATACCTCAATTTTATTATCTTAAGAATTTAAAAAAATTAGTTTCAAAATTTTGATATATATATATACACACACACATACATACATACATATATGTATATATAATGATCAATATGTTAATAAATATGGATTTAAATATATTTATGCACACAAATAATGATTATGTTTTGTAAAATCCAAAATAAAGAACCTCTTTCAATTGATTTTTTTTTCGTAAACTATAGGATTAATGTCTTTAAAATTGACTTTTGATATTTTTATTTGGGAGAGCAAATTTTGATATCCTCAAAACTTAAAATGAGATAGTAATTGGCAAGTTGCTAATTTTACGTTTACGCTCTTACTCATATTATTTTATTTGGTGTCCTTTTAAATAAGTGACCAATTTTAATATTGGGTTTAACAGTAGGTGTAGGCCAAAGTTTCATGTTCATACTCAATCCGTCTAACCAACGGACAAGAAATACTTTCTTTTAACGAGGCTTAAATTAGAATTATAGCAGGACCTCTTCCCACATAAATATTTTGCCATTGCTAAGTATTATAAAAAATAATAATAATTTACAAAATAAAAAAATGCAAAAACAAAAACAATGTAGGTCAATTCCTAGGTTAAAAAAGTCCCGATATTTTTATCCTATTATATCCGGATCCATAAGCTAAATTCGGGCTCAGATTTTGTCCCGCTCCGAAACCCTAAACCAACTGTAAATTGCAATTCTTTAACAACCTTGAATGCTTGGTAGACATTTGGGTCGGGTATTTCGGGTTTGATTCGGTTGGTGTAACTCTTAGAACCGATGGTTTTAAATTTAGAAACCGATAGATTTTATTTCGGGTCAAGTGAACCCGAACTGGAATAAAAAGACAATCGAGTTTGCCTGGAAAAAAAAATGTAAAGAAAAGCACAAAGCAATGGTCGCGAAAATGCTAAATCCAATTCTCCTTCTCTTCCTCCTCAACCTTCACAATCAAAACGACACACTCACACACAGTTATACACACACCCAGCCCTAACTTTGCCTAAGCTATCAAACGCCCACGCTGCCAATGCTGTCAAATCCGTTCAAGTATGCTGGTGCTGCGCTTAGCTGTCCTTGAGCTGGTTTTGCTTCTTCTCCGCCATTCTTAAGCTAATTCAATTCTACGTTTTAGCTGTTGTTATCTCTGCCAATGCTACCTCTGTATTCGTTCTATATTATCTCTGCCAAAATGACTTGTTGAGGATGCTTGGTTGGTTTTGCATTATTGATCTGGCCACTAGAATAGGTAATTTAGAATCTGATCTAGGGATTACAGTTTTGCTTTATTTAATAATATCGTAGGTGTTAATTACTGAACTAGTTTGGATGAATACTTCTAATTTGTGCTTATTTAGCATTTTCTTTGAATTGGGTTTACGTCAATTTCTAGGTATCTTTTGGTTATTCTATAGACTTGATGTAGTTGATGACTATGAAACCCGAGGTGTAAATAAGGGCCTTTGTTTTGGCAGATTTAATAGTAAATTAGTCCAGCTAACACTAGAAATTACTGTTATTGTAATGCCTACGAATTAAAATCCATCTGAAGAGGTATGCAGAAGAATTTTACTTTTATTTCTCATGTTGTCTGGTAATGAAAAATAAGCACTAATACAATGGATTGATGATTTCCATTAGTGTGGTTGACCTGTAAGTATGTTGTGTTAATTAAAGTCGCTATTACAATTACGGTGTGTTCCTTGAGATATGTTTGCTTAGAATTACCACCATTGGTCAAAAAATAAATATATAAATAAACTTGATCATACCTGGTAGCGTTGAAATTTTTTGTGCTTATTGCTGCATTTGTCTTTTGCTAATATAAATACATCTAGTTTTCTATGGGATGTTTGGTAGCACTCATTACATGGTATTAACATTCGTTATAATATTAAATTATTATAATCTTATGTTTAGTAACTACTCCTCATTGCATTGTGTTGGTCAAATTATTTTGCAATGTTATCAAACCCGCATAAACTAAACTCATGTGAGAGTCAGGTTTATGTGGGTTTAAATTCTTAATATTGTCGTAGGATGCCATGAGATCGTACTCAGTCACGCCCCGTGGCAACTTGGCAAACTTCTTGATCTTGCCCCACTCTTCAAGCACAGTGTTCATCTCCATTACCAGCTCATGATTTTCAACCGCAATTTTAGCTCTGGAATTTAGACCATGGACATGTTACTTGTAAAGATGGTAATTAATTGAAACACTAATTAGAAAAAATTTCATCTTAACAACATGCCCTGCCACTTGCCAATGCTAGCGAAAATAATATTAAACAAAGCTAAAAGGCCTGAAATACAAGAAGCAAACACCAAAATTAAAAGAAAGGAAACAAATATAACTTTCCAGCCATTGCTTTTGTGAGCCGAGGAAGATCAATTAGCGTCAAGTTGACAACTGTCAATGTTCCAAAGAGTCATAGAAAATTTTAGAATTCTCAAGCAATGAAAAAAGTAAAATAAAACTACAATTGATTATAACCACATAACAATCTAGCTGCAAACTACGTACCGAAACTTTATTTTAACTATATTAGCATGTAAGAATGAATTATCATAATTTATTAAAATGCCCTTTGTCAATTATTGTCAATTGGTAATAATAACAATAATGAAATAAAGAAAATTTTAGTAGTAGTAATAACTTATTATAATAATAATGATAAATTATATCATAATAATATTTCATAAATAATAATAATAAATAAAAAAATCTATAAATAATAATAATAATAATAATTTCATTATTTATTGTTAATGTCATTATTATTATTATTATTACTATTACTACTACCAATTGACACTAATTAATAAAGGACATTTTAGTAAATTATGATAGTTCATTCCGATTTCAAGACAAAGTAAACACATCAATGAAAATGAATTTCATTTTGATTCTAATTCTTACACCTCAAGTAAATAACTTATTATGATTCCTATTTCTGATTTTGATTCCAGTCTATTCCGATCCAGCTCATTTCGATTCATTTTATTATTTTTAATTATCAATAGTCTGTCTAAATCATCAAAACCACAACATATTTAAACAAAAAAAGGCATTGGACTTATATATATATATATGTGTGTGTGTGTGTATAAATTGTTAAATTGACATATTAATGGGACGTTAGTAAAATTTTCACAGCAAAATTTCTAAAATATTTATTTATGTATTATGTACATGATAAATTTTTCAATAAAACCACGAAATATTTAAACAAAAAAATGCATTGCACTTTTATATAAATTTTAAATATATATAATGACATTAATAATAAAAATAATGAAATTATTATTATTGATTTTGCTATTTATTATTATTATCATTATTATTATTTATGAAGAAATTATTATAATTAAAATTTATAATTATTGTTATAATAATAAGTTATTAGTACTATTTATTAAAAAAAATTTATAGTTATCATTTAATATTTATTATTTTTATTAATTTCATTATTTTTAATTTTTAATTATTATTTAAATTAAGGATAAAATGAGTATTAAGAAGTTTAGTTGAGAATAAAAAAATTATTTTTGGGAATAGAGTCTTGATTCCCTAACTCCCCATTTGGAATTAGAACTCAGGTAGTGATTCTCAAATTTGTGGGCCCAACACTATTTAATTTCGATTCCAAACTTTACTTTTACAAGTAAACGCGCCATTAATTCCGATTGCAGAATTCTCATTCCCATTATTGATAAGTAAACACTCAATAAATGTGGACAAATCAGTAGGTAAGTAACCGTTAGCGTTTTGTTGATGCATTCACGCGCGCAAACTCTCATGCCCGTGTGGCTTTGTATGAATTATTTCAATCAATGAATTGTGTATTGGATCTGTGTGGAATTTGAGCTTGCACTTAAAGCATACTGACAGATTTCATGTTGTTTGTTTTGTTGTCAACAGAAAATCCAACTGTTTCAGAAACTGAACGTGATGCCAAGGTGCCTCGAAAGTCTTCATCAATACGGATTCAAGTAATCACGAAACCAGTTGCGGTCTCCGGCACCAAAGTTATTGCAAAATCAGAGAACAAATCAGAGGACAGCACCGGACTACAATCACTCTGCCAAAACTACGACACGGATGACGAGTAGATTGTCTCACTTTACTTGAATCATGAAATTTATACCTCTTTTCAGTTTCCATCAGTATAAATGGTTGAAGTTTGATGAAATGTGAAGAAACTGTGAATTTAATGTATTGAAGAATATTCTAAACAGTTACAGCCATATATATGTGCAGTTTCCAAGCCAGCACCTCAAGAGTTGTCTCCTTCTCCAAGTTAATGTTGTTGCTGTTATTAGAGCTTTGGACCACTTGACTCGTGGTGTAGGCTAACATCAATCAAACAGAAGCTATATAGTGTATTTGGAGGGTGTAAAGTTGGCAAATAATGCTTGTTGCAATTTGGCTGAAGCTCCCATGTCAAAGTGGAGTGGAATGGTTTGTTTCCAAACTCAGAAGCTTGCTAGCTAAATCAAACCATCAATTTGTGATCATCTATGTTCCAGGAGAGTGCAGCTGCATAGCACATACAACACCTGGCCAAATTGGCTCCCTACTGGAGTGACCAATGTGTTGTAATTTTTCTTCTCTTAATAAAATTCCCTAATTATTATTTTAAAAATAAACCATATTATCATCATAAGAATGAAAACTGAAATAACCTTGAATGTAGCCTTAGAAGATTCCCAGGAAAACTGAAATAATCAAAGGAACATTGATTGAAATTGCAGCCTTCTATTATGTCATGCTCACTGAGAGTAATAAGCAAGTTACACAAAAAAACCATTGTCAAGGATAACATCAAATTTAAGCATAATAGTCCACCAAGGCTTCCCCAAAGACTTGTATTTAGTCCAACGTAAAAGAAATTTAATTTTCTATCACAATAAATTCTAAAATACATTGATTTATCTAAAATACATCGAAAGCACCATATCACTTCATATCTATTACAACTAATAAACAAGTGATATTCTAATATAAGTTTCAAGTAATTTGCTCCCCAATACCAATCACATGATAGGAACTTTTGAGGACAAAGCTGTAAAAATAATTGTTCTATGTTCAAATAAAGTAAAACAAAATCAAAGGAACATTGATTGAAATTGCAGCCTTCTATACTAGGAGAGTTTTTACTAAAAAAAAATTAGTTGTTTAGTTGACAATGGAGCTTTTATATAAAATTATAGAATTATTTTAATAGAAAATTTTTTAACATATGTTATGAATTGAATGAAATACAATTGTCAAATAAGTAAAATATATTTTAGACATATTAATACTTCAAAAATAACTTTACAACTTGTACTTTTAAAATCTCAAAATTTAAGCTTTTATTAGTAAAGGCAAAATAACTTATTTAATCTTTAACAACTCTACCCAAAAAATAACCAAAAAATTAAAAACAAATAGCTTATAAAATTAAATAAGCATTTATAGCTACTAGATAAGCCAAACTAAACAGGCACTTAAGCTATTTTATGCTACAAATGTTTTTCATATGCCTTCACTTTTAGACTTTTAGACGAAGAAGTTAAAAAGGAAAAAGAAGAAGAAAAAAAAATCACTTTCGGAAAGGAAAAAAATAGAAAAAGAAATTACTTTCGGGTTTAATGTGACATAAAAGTGAGGGATATTTGTGAAATAAAAATGAATACATAAAAATTTGAATGAGTTTTTTGTGTAATTACAATTACAGGTGGGCATAAACTCACAACCCATGGGTTTATCTAAACCCAAACTAAATAAAATGGTTTGAATTGAGTAAATCATGAAAATGAGTTAGATTTGGATTTTTATGGAAGAAACCATTTCATGATGGTTTATGAATAATTTACCCACGGGCCATGGACAAATTCTCAAAACTCAAGGTGATATGTCAGTGGAAAATGTATTAAACAAAATTGTTATAACCTATTGAATCTAGAAAGAACTAATCAAAGCAAGCTAATCAAGAAAGAAACATAAAAGAACTTGAACAGAGCACAGTTCCAAGCACTCAACTTGTAGAAGGAAAAACTGCTCTTTTATTGATCACAATGAATCGAATTACGAGCTGATTCTATAGAGGAGATTACAAGGATCACAAAGAACCAATTAGCTCACTAAATGACCAAGAAATGAGAAAGATTACCACGCCATATCAGAGGCTAAAACACACGTATATATACTCTGGTATTTATGGGAAATCATAGCGAACTCCTAACGAATTCTGCCACATCATCTTTAATATTTCAACTAGACCCCTCCAGCTGAAGTCGATCTGCACAATGCCCCCAGACTTCTTCAAATCTTCCATTTAAACCCAACGACCATTAGTTGACCAGTAGCTTATTTCCTCACACTCTCCACCTTGCAGACTCGATTCAGCTGATCATCTCAATTAAGTAACATACAAAAACCTTCAAAGACACATGTTTCAGGAACTAGAGCTGCTGCCAACACCAATTAAGTCTACACAAAACTTAAATTTTGCTGTTGGTAGCACTTTGGTTAGCATATCAGCAGGGTTGATGTCTGTATGTATCTTGATCACTGCAACTGACCCTTTTGCAACCTCATCTCTAATAAAGTGTAACTTCACATCAATGTGCTTTGTTCTCTCATGGTAAGCTTGGTTCTTGATGAGCTGAATGGCACTCTAATTATCACAAAAAATTTTCACTGTTTTTTGTTTCAACCAGAGTTCATTTAGCAGCCCTTTCAACCACATTGATTCTTTCACTGCCTCTGTTGCAGCAACAAACTCTGCCTCAGTAGATGACAAGGCTACTATGTGTTGTAGAGTAGCTTTCCAACTTATGAGACAACTATCCAACATAAACAGATAACCTGAGATAGATTTTCTTCTGTCCAAGTCACCTGTAAAATCAGAGTCAACATATCCTCTGACTTCACAGACCACATGCTTGGATTTACCATACATCAGACCATGATCTAAGGTTCCCTTTAGGTATCTCATGACCCATTTTACAGCATCCCAGTGAAGCTTACTAGGATTAGTCATAAATCGACTCACCACACTTACTGCATAAGCTATGTCTGCTCTAGTGCAAACCATTGCATACATCAAGCTTCCTACAGCTTGGGAGTATGGTATATCAGCCATTTTTACCTCCTCAACATCTGAGGTTGGAGACATATCTTCAGAGAGTTTGAATTGAGCCCCAGAAGTGTCAGTACTGGTTTTGGGTCCATCATCTAAAATCTTTCCAGTACTTTGCTGATATACCTTGACTGGCTTAGAAACAAGGTACTAGATGTTTTATCTCTAACAATATCTATCCCAAGAATCCTCTTAGCACTGCCAAGATCTTTCATTTCAAATTCCCCCTTCAGCAAATTCTTGAGCTCTTTAATGTCACTGAGATCTTTACCACCAATGAGTATATCATCAACATATAGTAGAAGATATACTACTCCACCTGAGTTTCCACCTGAGTTTATAATCCCATGATAAACACAACTATCATATTTGCTCCTGGAATAGCCATTGGAGATCATAAAATGGTCAAATCTCATATACCATTACCTAGGAGATTGTTTCAAGCCATATAGAGACCTTTTAAGAAGGCACACATACTCCTCATGTCCCTGTTCTTCAAAGCCTTCAGGCTGAGACATCAATATCTTTTCTTCAAGATTGCCATGTAGGAAGGCAATCTTTACATCCATTTGTTCAAGCTCTAGATCAAACAAAGCCACCATAGCAAGCAAGATTCTGATTGAACTGTGTTTTACCACTGGTGAGAAGATTTCATTAAAATCAATCCCCTCCTTCTGTGTGAACCCTCTTGCCACCAGTCTTGCTTTATATCTTGAATCTTCAACACTTGGAATGCCCTCATTTTTCTTGAATATCCACTTGCAACTGACAATCTTCCTATTCCCTGGATTTGGAACCAGAATCCAAGTCTGATTTCTTACCAGAGAATTCATTTCCTCCCTCATAGCTTTAATCCAGTTTATGCTATTCTTACTATTCATTGCTTCTCTATAGCTGTTAGGCTCTTCAATTGCAACATCTTCTGCACTCATCAAGGCATATGCAACCATATCTGCATATGCATATCTTGCTGGAGGTCGGGTATGTCTTTTTTCTCTATCTCTAGCTAACTGATATTGTAGTAAATCAGTTACTTGTGGTACTTCACCTTCTGTCACTTCTGCATCTTGAGACTCAGCTTCAACAGCCTCTGGTTGTATTTCATCTTTATAGTCTTTAGACAACTCCGCCTCAATCTTTTCACCTTGCTCAGTTTCTGTAGTGGCTGTGTGTCACTTGTATTGATGTCATTAGTAGAAGTGGCTTGGTCAAAGTTATTGATCATGGCCACTTCATTGAACTGGACATCTCTACTGATCAGACACTTGTTAGCCTCTCTACACCAGACCCTGTAGCCTTTAACCCCATCTGGATAGCCAACAAAAACCCATTTTATGGCTCTTGCATCAAGCTTCCTTTGTCTGACATGGGCATAAGCAGGGCATCCAAATACTCTCAGGTGTTCATATTTTTTAGGTCTTCCAGACCAGAGTTCTTCAGGTGTCTTGAAGTCAATTGCTGAAGATGGACTTTTATTTACCAAGTAACTAGCTGTAGAAACAGCTTCTGCCCAAAGACTCCTAGGAAGCTTAGAGTTTATCAACAAGCATCTTATTTTGTCAATAAGTGTTCTATTCATCCTTTCAGCTAAACCATTTTGCTGAGGGGTGAATCTTACTGTTTTGTGCCTCCTAACTCCATATTCCTGGCAACATTGCTCAAACTCTTTATTACATAATTCAAGTCCATTGTCTGTTCTTAAGCATTTCACCTTGAAACCAGATTAAGTCTCCACCAAAGTCTTCCAAATCTTGAACTTCTCTAAGGCTTGGTCTTTGGTCTTCAGTATGTGTATCCATACTTTCCTGGAGTAGTCATCTATGACTGACATAAAATACCTTCCCCCACTCAAGGATGGTACTTGTGCAGGCCCCCATAAATCAGCATGTACATAATCTAATGGTTGTTTAGATACATGCATGCCCTTTGTGAATTTGGACCTGTGTGCCTTGTCAAAGATGCAGTTTTCACAGAAGTCTAGCTCATCTATATTACCACCACACAGCAGCCCTTGTTTACTCAGTTCTTGCATTCCTCTAATACTCATATGGCCTAGTCTAAGATGCCATAACATGGTTCTATTAACATCAGAAACAGCAGGCATTGCAGCTGCTCCAGGCACTGATGACCCTTCTAACACATAAAGGCCATTCTTCTTAACTCCTTTCATTACCATCTCAGTCCCCTTCATAATCTTCAAACCACCATTTTCAGATTTGAAGCTATATCCCATACCATCTAGCATGCCTAAAGAGATTAAGTTTCTTTTTAGACTTGGTGCATGCCTTACATCACTTAGAGTTTGAACAGACCCATCAAACATCTCTATTTTGACAGACTCCATACCAACAATCTTACACACATTGTTGTTACCCATTAACACTCTACCACCATCCACAGATTTATATGTATGGAAAAGACTTTTATCAGGACACAAATGAAATGAACAGCCTGAATCAAGAACCCACTGACCTTTGATATTGCTGTTTGAAGCCACCAGCAAATCAGCACTATAGTATCCATCATTAAAAGAGTCTTCTGAGGCTACTGCTGCATCACTTGTTCTCTCTTTTTCATCCCTCTTTTTCTCAGCACAGTCCCTGATGTAGTGACTTTGTTTCTTGTAATAGAAGCACTTTCTTTTCTTTATTTTTTCTTTTACAGATACATCATCCTTTTTAGCTTGACTCTGGTTCTTCTTCTTCTGATTTTTCTTTTCTGTTCTGGCAAATAAGCCTTCACCATTACTAACTTCATGCCCATTATTCTTCTGGATCTCCTTAGAACTCAAAGAAGCTTTCACATCCTCTAAAGTGAGTGTAGTTCTTCCATACAGCATGGTGTCTACAAATCCTTCATAGATTTTAGGCAGTGAGCTCAGTAGAAAGAAAGCTTTATCCTCATCAGTTATTTTCACATTTTCAACTCCTTCAAGATCAAGAATGATCTTGTTGAAGTTGTCAATGTGTTCTTGAATCGCGACTCCTTCTCTCATAGAAAAAGTATATAACCTTTTCTTCAAGAACAATCTGTGTGCCAGGGACTTTTTCATACACAAGGCCTCAACCTTGTTCCAGATACCAAGGGCAGTCTTTTCTTCAGAAATCTCCCTTAGAATTGAGTCACTAAGACTCAAGATCAAGGTACTGTGAGCCTTGTTTTGTATCTGTCTTTTCTTCTCATCAGAGATTGAACTTGAAGTATCCCCAAGATCATCTTCTTCCAGCGCTGATTCGAGACCTTGATGAAAAGGGAGAGCCCTCATCTTCATCTTCCAAAGTGAAAAGTCACCACCAATGGTGAACCTTTCAATGTCGGGTTTTCGAAGAGACATGTCTTTTGAACCACTATTGGCTCTGATACCAGTTGTTATAACCTATTAAATCTAGAAAGAACTAATCAAAGCAAGTTAATCAAGAAAGAAACAGAAAAGAACTTGAACAGAGCACAGTTCCAAGCACTCAACTTGTAGAAGGAAAAACTGCTCTTTTATTGATCACAATGAATCGAATTACGAGCTGATTCTATAGAAGAGATTACAAGGATCACAAAAAACCAATTAGCTCACTAAATGACCAAGAAATGAGAAAGATTACCATGCCATATCAGAGGATAAAACACACGTATATATACTCTGGTATTTCTGGGAAATCATAACGAACTCCTAACGAATTCTGCCACATCATCTTTAATATTTCAACTAGACCCCTCCAGCTGAAGTCGATCTGCACAATGCCCCCAGACTTCTTCAAATCTTCCATTTAAACCCAACGACCATTAGTTGACAAGTAGCTTATTTCCTCACAAAAATAAATGAAAACAAATTAATTGCATTATTTTCAATTCCAAAATTTTGTATGATTTGATTACAAGCTGGCCACAAAGAACATAGTTGTTGATGCTCTTGAACCAGAGCCCAAATGAGTTGCTATTTCTGCTTCTAAAAAGAAAGCTCAACAAAAGGCATAAATTTTCTACTTTCCTTTTTATATTAGTTTTCTGCATTCGCTTCTAAGAGTAAGGAAGAATCCTGTTTTAGAAGAGATTTTGGCCATCGAGAATTTCAAACCAAATTTTCTTAAGGCTAGACTGTAAATTCGTTTTTTTTTTGACATGTCGGCTAGAGTATAAATTTGATTTGATTTGATTTAATTTTATAATATTATCTAATCGTATAATTTTAATCGAATGTAGAAGTTTATTATTAGAGATTACGTTCTCATTTATTTAGAAATAATGATTTTCGTTTTTAAATTTATTTTAATTTTCTAGTATTCTTTAATTTAGGGATGAAGTTATAGTAAAATTTACTATTTATAATTTTTATTCACTATATTTTTAAATTTTTAATATTAATTTAATAATAAAAACAATAATAATATTATAATTTTGATGTAATTAAATTTATCAAAATAAAAAATATTTTGATAATAAAATTCAAACCAAACTCAAATGCGTTGGCTTGGTTTGGGTTAAAAACATTTGGGTTGGTTTGGGTTGAGCCCAAATTTTTATACTTTAGTTTGGATTGATTTAAAATTCAAAACAAACCAACCCATGCCCACCCTTAATTACAAGAGTAATGATATAGTAACAAAATGTTACACAAACTTATTTTGTACAAATTGTGGCATGATAAAATTGGTTGAATTAAATATTTCTTGGCCTACTTGATTTATTTCTATTATTTTATATTTTCATTCAACCAATGAATTAATACTACATTAATTTGTACAAGATAACTTTGTACAAGAGTTTGTGACTGTATCATTACTCTAATTACAATGGTGTAAACTTAAGAGGAGTTTTATAAGGATTTTAAAAGAGTGATAGAAGCCCCTCTCAGTCTATAAACAACAAAATTGACGTGGTCAAATCTAAAATGGAACCTGAACTCGAACTGATTCGAATGGTTCAGATCTATTTCATTTTACCCGAACCACAATTTTGCCCAATGCCCGATCAGATAAGTCTTAGTTCTTTTCTTTAAACATATGTGAGCTCGAACTCCCTTATCGGCTTTTTATTTATTTATTTATCGTTGTTGGCTTGTGAATACGATTTTTCTAATTAAACAGATGATCGAGTATGCAACGACCATTCTCTATAATTGCAAGCTTTCCTTGTCCCGGTGATTGGTGAAAAATGAATGCCCTTCATTTATAGATGACCTACTGTTTATTGCATTTTAACGGGCCGTTGTCAAAATTAGTTGCTCCCAGCCACTAATTTTTCGTATAACTGATAACGTGTAACTTTGAAATATAATGGTGAACTTTGGAAGTCCTGAAATGGAAACTTTTTATTTAAAAGCAGCTTGTCATTTTAACTAGATTTGAGGCTATACTGGTGTTAACTCGTTCCTAACTTTCTACCCTCATAATGGAGGGTGCGTTGGAGTCCTTTCGTTATCCCAATTAAGAGTAATTTTCTCTTTAAAAATAAGATCTTTCAGTAAAATACAAATATTTGCCCATAAAAGAAGGGCGCCGCCATATCTGTGGTCATGGTGTGCCCTTTACAGACCGATATCATTTTTCTTTTTAGCGTAAGTGTAGTAATTTAAATTATTAGATATGTTTTGATTCAGAATTTTGAAATTTTTAAAGTCCGAAAAAATTATTAAACTATATAGTTAAATAATATAATGACCTTCTATTATAAAAATATGAATTAAAAACTTTTTTTTTTTACTTTAATAAAATTTAGGATTCGGAACCAAATACCAAATCAATACTCCTTAAGCTATACCATCATATATAGAAATAATTTCATTTGTTTATTGTCCTATTACAAGTAATTATTAGTTGTATTGTAATTATATTTTAAATTTGAAGACGGAAAGACTTGAAACATTAAGAGAATCTTAGACACCAGCCAGTGAAATTATCTCAACGATTGAACTAAAATAAGGGAATTGATTATTAGATTTTAAAGCAATTTTCTTTGTTAAAATGTTAACTCTTATGCGGTTAATTTTCCATATCAATTAGTATTCAATTATGACGATGGAATCATAAAAGGAGGTTTTGATTGGTTTTGTAAGCGAACAAGTTCAAAATTAATATCAGCGTCCTTTCATAGTTTAAATTATAACCACTATCAATATCAATTACCACGAACTAAAATGAAATTTGGTCATTATTCCAAATGTAAGTTACAAAATTATTTGAAATTATGCGAAAATTAAAGCGTTGTTTTATAACTCTCATAAATCATACCAATATCACCAAAATACAAACGGCCTCTTTCATTATCCCTCAACCACATGTGACTAACCATATTAATTGCTTTTATGGATACATGAGTTCCTGTGGCTACCAAGTAGTTTATTTTTCCTTTTGCTAGGCTTCTTCAACCACTTCTGAACGAGAAAATGTCTAATATTTTCCTTGAATTATAACATTATATTATAATATATGATAATTCAATAATATTGTACAACACACACACACACATACACACATGTTTTGAAAATTATCAAATCTTATATTCCAATAAAATGAATCTCTTTTTCTTAATGAGTGTCAACGTACACTAATCGATCAAAGATATACCAAAATAATATAAATATTGGTATCTGAGTATAGTTCGTTTATGGTTCAGTCCACGAGTACCTACTGCGATATTAAATTTCGAAGTAATCACATAGATATTATTGGAAATTAATTATAGAAAAGAATAAAAGTCGATTTTGAGATCCGAATCTCATTTTATGATTATTTTATCGATTGTACGTACACATAAGAATGCCTCCTGTCCGCGTGAGGCCGTGCCTTGAGTGTAATCTGGTTGAGCACTGTCACACAGAGCTAACATCCTTATACCTAGAATTGGCAAAACTGTCTAATCATATTTGTGTCGTGTTAATTTTGTATCGTGTCAAATTTAAGTCGACCTAAACATGACTCATGTCAATGATTATGTTAAAATATTAAAACTCAAACCCAACATGGAAAATAAATAGGTTACCCATTAACCTGTTTAATATTTATATATTTAACAAATGTTATATATTTTTCACACACACACCCACCAAAATATTACACATTTACAATATTAAAATTTCAATTATATATATGTGAATAACACTATATATCAATATCATAAAATATACATGTGTATTGATATTTTACACACTTACATTATTAAAGTGTCTATTCTTCCCAAAAATATAAAAAGAGATAATCATGTTTAATATTTGTGTTCCAATAACAAGAACCAAGAAATTAATTTAAAAAGGAAATATAATCAAGTCATTAGTTAGGTAAATGGGTCAAGAACTTGAACACTAACTCAATACGAAAATAATTGACCCAAACCCAACCCATTTAATAACATGTCAAATTTGACGACGCATATCCATTTATTCCTGTCGTATCCGTATAATCGAGTCGTGTCAAATTTTATCAACTCTATTTGTACCTGAAATATTGTTCTTGCTTAAAGAAATGAAGAAAATAATGCCGAAGTCTCCTCTCGAAAACTTTTATCATTTTTTTTTAATTATGTATAAGTAGAAATAGACATTTGTTCATATTTTTCATGTGAGTATCTCTTCGATATTTGTGAGTATAAGTTGTCATAATAAACTTTATCTTGAATTGACTTAAATAGTATATTTGTAGTGTTCTCATTATAATATACATATGATTGAATATCATGGGTTAATGTTTTTCACAATATTATATAAATGAATCGTAAACTGCCCCTTCAGAACTTAAAAAAGTACAACTAAACCATGATGAATTAATTGATTAATTAAAAATCTCGAAAAAGAAATAATTAAATAATATTTAAGATTCGATTTTCTAATATTAAAAGATTGATGAATTAATTAATTATATCGGCGAGCTCCCCACATTGATGCGAGAGACACAACTTGCTGCAGAGCTCATGTTTACTCCGGCCATGATTTTAGATGGTGAAAAAATAGATTAAAGAAATTAATAATAAAATAGTGAATAAGAAATTTAAAATCATTTATTTGGGCTAGCTAGCTAGGTAGGCATGACCAAACTCTGGGTTCGGGTTGAGTTTGGACCCGTCCAAGATTTGTCCGAATGGATAAAACAGCTACCCGAACCAGGGTTTATACCCAGATTTTTTGAAAGCGGGCCAACATAAGCCCAACGCCTCCCAATCATGGATTTTTAAGCCGGGGTTCTCCCACCCGCATATTCAAGCTGAACAAAAAAAAAATGTAATAGTGCAAATTTCACATAAATAATAAATAAAAATTATTTCAATCTACTCTCTATTACCTAAATGCATTCAATTTCTAACCTAAATTCATTCAATCTTTATCAAAAATTTAAATTGAACAGCACAATAATCACAAATAAATCTAAATAACGGTAATATCCAACAGATCTCGTAGGAAGACTAAGACGAAACCTTACAAAGAAGAAAGACTTATAGAAAGGTGTTAGTCTTGAAATTGAGATTATATGCAATTCATATAGAGTTTTGGCTAGAAAGAAGAGAAATGATCTGAGGAATTACATCGAGGTGATTATATGAGAAAGAGTTCCAATCATATATGATGATTGTAGGAAATTACTACTGGACATCAAAGAGAGGTTAGACTTATTTTTAGAAAAACTTCAAATTGAGTCTTAAGGCCAAAACCCAAGTGTTCAAATGGATTAGAGTTACAATAAGCGACTTTGAAGTAAGTTGGCAAACAAATATCTTCTGCCGAATACAACAATTTGAATTCACTGAAAAAACCTCATCTTCAGTATGAGGGCATTAGAAAAGAAGATTGGAAAAGTTTTGTTGATAAGGTTTTATCCGAAGACTTTCAAATATGTTGAAAATTTTGTTAGTTGGATAACATTATTGAGTGCTTGTAACCATTTTAATCAATATCCAATTTGTGCAGGAAAAAAGTAAGATAGCAAAGGATAAAATAATGAAGAATGTGTACAATCATCATTTAGGTAGCACAGGATATGCTAGGTTGTTGCATAAAAGAGCAAGCATAATAACCACTCTATAAAAACTTAGAATATTTTTAATAAAAATAATAAGGTGATTCAAAGTAGTTTTTATTTTACTTTTTATCGAATTGTTGCATAAGTTGGACTTTTTAAGCATTAGATTGATCGCAGTGAAGCCTAGTTATTGGCTCACAAAAAAAAAAATGAAAGTTATACCCCTGAAGTGTAGCAAGTGGCTAAGAGAATACTATTGTGCCTTTAAGATTGCTTGAAATTAAAAAGTGTACACCAATGCAAATTGCCTGAAACTAAAAGTTGCCTAAATTATTTTATAATTCGACTATATAAGATGAATCTATATGACTTTTTATCACATAAACCATGTTAAACTGATATCTCATTTTTATTAAATTAAAATTATCGCATACACAACTAAAAGTTGTTTATAATAATAAATTAGCTACCGCAACCATAGGCTGGACTGACATAGTTTTGTGATTTAAACCATATGGTGCAGTGTGTTACGGCACATGAAAAAATAAAAAGAGATAGCAAGCAATGCACAACTTTATTTGTCATTTTTTAATTTATAATGAATTTTCTTTGCTTGTTAATGCCTTAAGCTTTCTTAGAATTTGATTGGATAGAATTTATTGACTTTTTTTTGCAAACGTAGTGTTTCATGTTTGTAATAGGCAACCGAGCGTTGAGAATAAGATCATAATTTATAAAGTTTGTTTGATTTAAGGTTTGCAATTAATTTTGGTTTTCTGTTTGTTATTGATGAATTTTACTGAATAATAATCCAAGTGCCTCTAAATTAACAAATGCAGTTGCTTTATTTCTTTTGAAAAATGTCGGTAATGAGATGTACGTTTCATCTGTCATCATTTTAATTCCTAATTTTGAACAAATCTTTTTGTATTTAATTTGTCGAGTGAGTTAACAAGATAGACTGAGCAGGGAGCATTCCAATCCTAAGGACCAAATGATATCCTAGGTGATCAAAAGAAGCCTAATAGAAGTTGGGTGTAAAGATTGGGGTCAATTGATCACCCTATCCATGTATTTCAATATTTCTAATCCAATTGAGTTGACGCGAGAATGAAGAATGTATTAGGAGAGTTTTTAATTTATACAACCTCAGTTAAATCAAATGAAGGCAAGGATAAATACTTGCGACAACACCGAAGTTGGCAATTCTAATTTTCTTAACTCCAAAGGTGGTTGCAGTGTTAAAAATTACCCCAAGAAGATATTTGAGATTGTTAAAAATTACCCCAAGAAGATATTTGAGATTGAATTTTTTCAAAGAAAAAGTTAATGGCCTAAAGTCTCCTGCAAATGAGGAGGTGTATCGATATAAAGAGAAAGGAACAACAAAAGAACTTGTTGTTATGAAACCAGTGGCAGCTTAGGAAACTTATTTTGAGAAAGAATAATCGTGGAGCTATGATAGCAAGAAAGAGAACAAGAGTTCACAGATGAACATATTTTCCTTGATGATTGAGAGCTCCCCACCACGGTTGATTATGATTGCACATGATCTGAAAACCTTTGGTGTCTACTAGGAGAGTAGATTGGACAAATATATTTGCAATGAAGTCATTGAGTTTACAAAGCTCTCAAAGTTTCTTATTGAGATATGGATGAAGAAAAAAAACTTGATTTATGTTTTTAGTATGTTTTCTAATTTTGCAAACTGTCATTAATTTATATGTTTTATTTATATGTCATACAAGTTTTTTTTTAATAGACAATTGTATAAGGAGATGGATAATGATGATGATGTTATTCCAATTCAATTTGGATGGATAGCCAAGTTTCATTCAACTCAAGCAAGTTATCCAAATTGGTGTTGCTATATTTCAAACCTTTTAGACAAGACACAAATAGACCAATCATTGTATTCCAATATAACCCAAGGTATATATTATTTATTTTTCGTCCATTTTCTTTTCTTTTTACATGAATGATTTAAATTTATCTTGTATTTTTATTTTTTTAATTGTTTGTTTTGTGGCCACTGGGTGCTAGTAATAATTGATATAGTGAGGCGCAAAGTATATTATCTTGATGCATTAGGTAATAATCCTGATGATGATGGTGAATAATTTTGATTGGTTTACTTAATTTTTTTTTTATGTTGTGGATTAATTTTGTTGACATACATTGTTTAATGGTTATATTGGGATAACAATGCAGAAGACTAACAAAAAGAGGATTGTACAACAGGTCTTTATGAAGGTATTAATGAAACAAAGTTATAACTTTCATTGTTACTTTCATTAGTTTACTTGAAACTAATTTTTATTTTTTTAGTGTCCAAAACAACCTAGAACCTTTAACTGTGGTTATTATATGATGAAATACACCTAAGATATTGTTCAAGATTTTTATATTCTTGAAAACAATGTAAGTTCCTCTATAATTGTTTTTTAATATATTGTTGAAGAATGCATTGTAGGATGAATTTTCTTAAGAACAGTGTTTAATCGATCAATTGCCATTGTTTATAAAATACTACTTGTGATTTATGTGAATTGTGAAGATGTTTAATGGGTGAATTGTTTCATGCTTGATGCTTGGAAATAGCAATACAATTGATAACTCTATGAAATGAGAGTTATCATGACACTTTTAGACTTAAATCAAGGTTACTTAGAGAGTAAATAACATGTTTTTTATTGCGTTTTAGTTATATTTTGCATGAGTATCAATTTTAATTAAGTTTCAATAAATTGTGTTATTCTTGAATAATTTGTGTGCTTAGATTGTATGCATACTTGTAGGTGATTGGAAGCTCAAATTTCAGGGAAGGAATATTGTTGCAATAGGCGTACAAAAATAAGGAAAGATCATGGCTACAGAAGGATTGAAGCAAGACTGGAACAATGCAGATGTTGTAGCAACCATTGCTGTAGCAATTCTTGAGCATTGACAGAGAAGATTTTGCACGAAAATCTTACAAAATTGTGATTTGAGTTTCCAAATCTGGAAGATACGCTCCCTAGACTTCTAGTTACCTTAAGTTTTTACTATAAAATAAGCACACATGTAAAGGAAGAAGGAGGTCGTCAACCAAGAACAAAAACTGAATAGAAATAAGAGGAAAGCATGCGCAATCAAGGGCTGCAACATAAGAGAATCTGCAACAATCAATAGGGAAATTCAATCCTTACTATTGTCCTCTTGTTCTCTTGTTTATTCTTGAATCATGGGGATATATTTCATGGTTGCTGTTGAGTGTTAGAAAATGCATATTTATAAAGGAGAAAACCGTCATTTTACATTTCAAGTCTTACTAACAACCCTTACTTTTATGTATTTAACCTTCTTATGATTTAATTACATGTGTTTTATTTTAATTAAGTAATTTATGTATTTTAGGGGCATTATAGTCATTTCACAATAAAGGAGAGATCAGACAGCAAAACGGACATCACTTTTGAACTCAGGACGGTCGAAAACCTTAGGAGGAGTATAAAAGGAAAAATGGCACTATTCACATGTACGGTACTATTCACGGGTACGGTGCTGTCTACGTTACTGTTCACGACATTGTTCATATAGACGGATCGATGACGTGGTAGTGACCGATGATGTGGCATTAACTGATGAGGTGTCACGATCCTGTTGGACTAAAATTCTTATATACTGTTGATAGTGACGTGGCAGTATATCAGTGGACGAAAAATCTCGTGTATGGTGCATGCATCACACAGGATTATTTTCAACCAAACCGCGTTATTGTTCATCCGGGTCAAACCGTGTTACTGTTCATCCGCGTGGTCAAACCGTGGACTGTTGACTGATGACGTGGCGCAATCCTGAGCATCCAAACTGTTTTTAATCCGATGGCCATGATTTACTCCATGTATCTATAAAAAGGGGGCCTCCCCCCCTAATTTGATATCTCTAAATCCATTTTTTGGGATCCATTTTCTGTAATTCCCTCTCTATCTTGTATTTTCTTCGTATTTTAATAAATTCCCATTTTGCCCCTAGTTCAATTATGAGTAGCTAATTTCCTTTCAAGCTTGGGTTGAAGGTGAAGTCTCAACATGTGTCATGGGCTTTATTTGGTAAATTTATTTTCTCTTCCCCTCTAGATTTTGTGGATGTTTTGACTTCTCGTCGACAAATAATACTAATCTTGTCTAGTACCGCCTTGGTTTCACCGGCCCTCTAGTACAAGGTTGTTATTATTTGGCACGATAAGCCCTTAGCACCATATTGATTAGAGCGTGGTTCATGAGGTGTGGATTCCCCCTTCATGATTTAATTGGCATTAATACGGATTATTTAGCCCATGATGCATGTTGATACGGATCCAGATACCCAAGTACATCATTTCAATAGATTTCTCTTCAATTTATTTTCACCATTACAATTCCAATTTTAGAGTTTATTATTGCCATTTCAATTCCAATTTTAGGATAATCTAAATCACTTTCACCACAATTCCAACCACCCATTTACAAAATTAATTCTATACACAATTAAAATCCACCTCCTCGTGGGATCGACACTCGTCACCATTAGTCTATACTACAATAGATTCGTGCGCTTGCGAGTACATTAAAATTTGCACAACAGTTGCAACTCTTTTGTTTATTTTTCTTTCGCAAGCCATGAACTAAACTTATTTGTGGTTGAGTGATAAACAATTTTAATGGTTTATTGACTTAATATATGTGTTGCTGCATGTTTGCTATAGTATTTTATTTTGATAATACTTATTTTTATTCATTATTTCAGCTAACCACCCATTTAATGATATAAACTAAGGAAGAGCCACAAAATGTCCTATCTTAATGGAACATATCAGAACAATACTTGATTTTAGATTAAGTTTCTTGAGTTGAGTTTAACTTGATTCTAAAAGGGTCATACTTAATCTAAAATTAGTGATGAACTAGACATAGAGATTCACCTTGTATGGTAAATAGAACCTAAACGTGTAATATTGTATTTTATGTAGCATAACAATTGATCACTGTTAAGTTGCATAAAGATATAAGACATCCAACATACGACAACTGCAGATACATAAGGCTTTTGCCCAGTGCTGTAGCAAATGATGCAACAATTAAACCTAAAATTGAGAGAAATAGTTAAAGCTATTAAGAGAGTTTAATCACTTAATTACTCCAATCCCATTGATTTTATTCTTGTGTGAGGTGAGAATTTATTTTATGCATTTCATTATTTGCAGTTGGTTTTAATTAATGAACTTGCTAGTGTTATTGCTCATTTTATTTTCAATTAAAGCAAAAACTACACTATTGAAATTGTTGTAGCAAGTCTGATAACATCAATCCCTATAAAGACGATCTTGAATACTTATCATTATATTACTTGTTGTGTACACTTGCACATTGACAACAATAGCATTGAAATGTTATAACAATAATCATATATTATGCTATCGA
The DNA here is from genome assembly GCA_018350135.1 of Citrus trifoliata. Classification (NCBI taxonomy): domain Eukaryota; kingdom Viridiplantae; phylum Streptophyta; class Magnoliopsida; order Sapindales; family Rutaceae; genus Citrus; species Citrus trifoliata. The sequence goes on from VKKW01000067.1 coordinate 894,683, forward strand.
TGAAAGGACGTACCTTGTATGTTTAGGATAATCACATACACTTTATTTGACATATTTATTATATGTAAAAGTTAGAATACCATATATATCTAGATTTTATCCTAATGTAGTTTTAAATGGAGTTGGCAGATGCATTAGTTGAACATAACCGATCAATATTTTTTTGAATGCATTCAAGATGTTATTCGGCAAAATTGATGCCAATTTTCAGTGTGTCTACTGTGGACTGGAGTGCAATGAATCAAAAACTCAGAGCTCTAAAACGGCTTCGTTTGGATTAAAGCTTTTCAGCCACTTGTCACGTGCAGTCACGAGTCACTTAAAGTTTAAAGCTAAACGGCTCAGCCCCTTATCATTTTGGAGAAACTTAAGTGGAGCACGTGATTTAGCTTATGAGGAACGAATGTAATTTGTTATTTGCCGTTACACACGTGTCCTGATTGTGTGCAATCTGGGTTTTAGCATCAGGGGTACAAAGCTGGCTGTTGAAGGAGAAAGAGGGGATTCTGTGAGAGCTTTAGAGAGAGATAGAGGAGTGAGAGAGGTTCTTCTTGTTGCTTGTAATCTCTTGTTTAGAAGATATGTAATTGTTATCTTGATTCATTAATAAATCTTTTTCTGTGACTCCTCCTATACAATCGAACCACGTTAGATTCTGTTTCTTGTGTGTATGTGAATTGCTTCTCAGTTAGGTTTTACTCTGTGATAATCATCTTAGACCTAGGGCTAATTGGAATCTGTGTTGGTGTCTTGATATCTAAACTTGGTTTGTTTTGCAACTTGTTTTGATCTTGGCTAGAGTTCTTGGGCAGTAGTTTATTGATTGAGTCTTGAGGGTAATTAAATCACTACATCTACTATGCACTTAGGCACTTTAGTGCAAACCGTAATGACTGGAGCTGTTGCATGTAGAAATAGAAGGCATATAAAGTCCAGTGTTGAGTGGTAAAGTAATATTGAGTGAAGCAAAATAATTATTATAAATTATCAGCTTCTTAGGCATTTTCTTTTATGTTAATCACAACAAATTTAAAAATATATGTATTTATTTGGTTCTTTTATTTTAGGAAAAATTTTAAAAAATATGTATATATTTTGTTGCTTTATTTTTTAAGTTCAAGAGCTGTGATAAATATACTACAAATGATCTTTCATTACTTCGCGGCAAGTAGGCCATGTACGTTGCAAAGTTAATTGTAGCATCCAATAATCAGGTAACTTATAAATATATTTTTTCTTGTAAATATCCACCAATTGATTTGTGTAGCATACTATTTAATTGATTCCATATATTATACTTGTAGGTAGGAAAGGTGAAGGGAAAGGCAAAGGTCAAAGAGTAGATGCACTAAGTATAATTGATTGATTTCTGCAAACTGTCCTTATGTTGTTTTCGAACTATATTTGAGATGTTTTCAAACTATATTTAAGATATTTGTATTAGTGTTTCATTTTATACTTATTTAAATTTTATTGGGAATGTTGTATACTTATATTTAATTGTTCAATTTAGTACTTCAATTTAATTTTAATATTTTCTTTAAATACCATCATTTGATTGGCAAATTAAAAGAACAATGAAAACAATAAAGGAACAATAGAAATGCCAAGATATAAATTCAACTAAAAGTCATCGACACTAAAAAATGTATCATAAAGTAACAACTCCATTGTGTCATAATACTAGTGATACCATAGCAATACTAATTACTGACAATAAAGTATTAGTATTTATTCATTCTATCATGTTATATTTGTGGTGTAAAACAAACTATTGACATGTAATTATTGTTAGTAAACACTATCGCTATAGTGTCATAATATTTGTGATATTATAGTGAAACGAACTACTGACATCCAATAATTATTAGTAACTACTAATACCATAGTGTCATAAAACTTATAATACATTAGTAATGTGAACATTGACACCACAAAAAAGTGTCACTATTTTTTTGCCTGCTAGATTATTGACACAATTAATAAGTGTCACTAAAAGTAATCACCGATACTAGTTCTAATCTCAGTAAAAACCGTTTTTCTAGTAATGGCTTCACTATATTTTGAAGTCACATTTCTTTAGTCAGATGTTTGGTAGTCTTTAACAAAACCATACCTTTGGCCACTCAACATATGCTAATCAAGATGAGTCAGAGGGGGTTGTCAAGGGCTTGAAACAAATTATCAGCCACCTTTCCCTTCCATGAAGCTAGATTATTTGGAGTATGATTAGCATCTAAAAAATTGTCCATCACAACCTCTTGCACTATTGGTTGTATCCACCCGACTGTACAAAGAATCATCCTCTTTAGACGAATTAGAATTCTAAGTGTGGCAGCATGGAATTGAAAGTAGATCCGCAATATAATAACTTTGAATTTAGGATAGGATTACAAGAACGATGGAAAAAATTGGCCCCCTCCAACAAGCATATGTATATGACTATCTGTTAGGAACTTCCTTAATCTTGCAAATTTAAGGTAAATTAAGTGAGAAAATGGTCAAAATTCTCCAATTATTTGTTGAAATTATAAATCATTTTTTGCCTTATGTTTCAAAATCCATTAAACATTTCTTGCTGTTAAAAAGTCATTAATGTTAGAACAATAAATTATTTTGGTGAAAACTATCACCTATAATTCAGGAGCATTTATGTTATATCATTAAGAATCAATAACAAAATATGCAGAAATGTACCAATATCCATAACGCTCAATTGCATTTTAGGGATGTGTGGTTTGTCTTTCAGATCAATACATTATCCTAGAGAAACCTTTCATCTTTCCTTTTCCACTCTCTCAGATGATGAGATGTCGGAAGAGAATATGATTGTTTCATGTGACTTGAGGACCATAACCACTTATATAGAAAATATTCCTATTATCTTTAAGTATTTTTATTTTTGCCCATCATAGAAATAAAAATTATTTTAAATATCTATATGCTAAAGGCCTACATCTTATTAGATATATCAAAGTTTAGATTACTAAAAACCTTAATAGATCACTTTTAATTGGGATTAACCTTACATGACAATCCACAACACATAGTTATTCACTCAAAGTCCAACATTGGATTAAGAATCTAATAACATTGGGTTAAGAATCTAATAACATTGGATAAAGATCCAACAATTAATTTTCTATAAAATGACTACAGGCTTAACTCAACCCAAAAGTTAACTCAAGAGTTTAAGGGTTGTTTAAGTCCTATATACTTAACTCAAGTGACGTATAGCCTATAATTATCTTTTAAAGCATAAGCAGAGAGTATTATGTTAAACATTGGCTTACAAAAATTACTTCAATTAAATTTAGTTCAAAAAATATTTCAATTTGCATGCTTAGATGAGAATCCACAATCTAGACCAATGGTGCAGAGAATGTTAGCCAATTATTATGAATATAATTTTTCGAACTCTAGTTCATTAAGAGTTTTTTTTTACAATCTTTTCGTTTGCTTTAAATTAATAAATTATCTACCGAAAATAACAAAAATGGTATTAACATTTTACTCATTTTATTAGGTGCATTTTTTTTTCATTTTCTAGTTATGAAATTTTAATACTCATTTTAAAAGTTTAACTTTTAATTTAGTCTAGCGTACTTTAAGATCTTGAGTTCCCCTTTGACTATATTGACACAACTTAAAAGTAATTTCTAACTCCCAAGCATAAGAATGTTTTGTTATATTATAACTCGGTGAGTCCAAAGTCCATCTACAAAGAGAATATTTAATTTGTTTATTTTATTTTATCTAAAAATAAAAATAAAACTTGAATACAAGCAACTTAATTTAAATGAAACTAAATTGAAATAATTAGAATTATGGATCCACTCTTAATAGTAAATAAAATTTAATAAATTCTTTTTGCCATTCGTTTTAGATTTATTGCCCAAAAGATTAATATATAAACTATTATTAGTTTTCCATTAATTTTATTATGAATTAAGTATTTATTGTGCAAAAATTTAATTTGTCTACAATAAGTCAAAATACCATTTTACCATACCTTATATTAAGATATTAAGAATTTATTGTGCCAAACTCCCTTATTTGTCTACAATAAATCAAAATTTCAAAATATAAATATGTATAAAATTAAATAGAAAATAATTTAATTTATATAATTAAGAATAGAATTTGATTAAATCATATTTATTTCATTAGAGTTTCACCTTATCCTAACTATTTTTATTTAGCTAAGCATAATTAAAATAAAAATAATTATTAAAATTAAATTACTCATAATTAAAAGGAATAAAACAGCTAAAATTGAAAATAAAACTAATATTTATTTATAAAAATAATTATGCAAAATATTAAAACACACTTGAAAATAAGATTACAGGGAATTTGAGGGAAATTGAGAAGAAGAGAAATGCTCAAAACATAAAAATGAGGCTCTATTTATAGAAAAACACATTCATAATCTCATGTTTTGCGGTCCATCATAAGCTTTATACATGTGCTCCTTACAGCCATTAAATCAAGATTGAACGGCTGGTCAAACTTCAAAAGTTGACATTACTCGTGACATCATGTGAAGCATCCGATTTGATCAAAAAACGGTTAAGATTTAGCGAGTTAACGCTTGGATCGAGTTAGCTTGAATACAAAGTTCGAATCCTCCAACTTGCTTCACCAACCATTGCCACGTGCACAATCGTGGCCATTGAATCATGAATGGTTGAGATTTAGTCAAAATTGCTAGCTATCCAATGCACTCATATTTATTGTAAGCTCATTTTATTATCCAATTAGTACTCGGTCAACAGAAAAAGTCAACTTTTTGTACAACCTTAATTTTAAGTCGGTCTTAACTCATCTTAAAATTTTCGAACCTCTAAAATCCAAAATTGACATCTGTTTATTTGTTTGGAATCTCGAATTACGTGAAATTAATATTTTAACTAATAAACACACAAAAATACACAAAATTAGATATAGTTAAGACATAATTAATAATCCCTAATATATTGGATAAATACAAATATAAATTATAATATAAGCACAAAATAACATTCTTATCGCTTGATAATCAAACAATTTTTAATACTAATCATATATATCTCAATTTAATTAGATCTAAAGTTTGCTAATTGTTTACTATTTATATATTTATCATGTTCATTAAAGTTATCACTATAACAAGAGGTCATGTTTGGGAGTTAGGATTAAGTATGGGGTTAGATTAATTTTAGGATTAAATATTTTATCCCATGTTTGGCTACTTTGTTTGGATTGGATTAGAGAGGACTAAGACTAAATTTAAATTTAGTCCTTAAATCATGATTTTAACAATCTCAATTTATAAGTGGGTTTAGATGGGATTAGCATAAGAGAAAAAAATTTATTTATATTTCTTTCATATGTAACGCTATTTTTTATTTGTAACCTAAAATTTAATTAATTAATTAATTATTTTATTCATGATTTACTTGAATTTATTTTTAATTTTATTTTTATAGTCTAATTAAATTGGTCATTTTACTCCAATAAAATTAACTATTTAATAATTTGTTACAATAATTGATTGTATTAAATTTATAATCACGAATTTAATATTACAAATAATCATGGAAATTAATAATACAAGTAAATAATTGATTTTATATATACATTATTTGCTAACTTTTTGATAAAATAAAATATATATAAAATATCTAATAAAAATTAATTAAATAATTAAATAGTTTTATTAATTTATATTTGTTTATTATAATTATGACTACCCAATAACTAATTTACTACATATTTAATGCTCTTGTTAATTACCTTTAAATTAATTTTAATTATGACTCTTAAATATTCATAAATATTTTTGTATTCAAGTATGTTTTAACATTATCCAATTCGATATTGTACCAAATATAATACAATATATAATATAATCCAACTTAATTCAATTCAATTCAATCCTGTATGCCAAAAGTAACCAAAGAGTATAGGACGGCACTGACTGTTGCTTTGATTTTTCTATTCACTAACACAGAGAAACAAGTGCCCAGCAAACAATTTTGTTAGTCAGGACCCAAAAAACCAGAGGTCAATTTTGCCCATTAATCTTTGTGGAAAAACTTTGAGAGTTGCCTCCTTCGACCTCCTTAACTGATTAAAGACGCCATCCTTTTTTTCTTTTTTTCCTTCGTCAATCGTCCTGCATTAGATTTTTAGAATTGACATGTTGGCATTTTGTAATACCGTGACGGTTCATATTCTTTGTAGATTTTCGTTGAAGCTAAACCAAGCATATAAATTCAATTGCTGATTTGACAAAACAATACTATTGCCACCCTCTTCATCAAAGTGCACATTATTATGATAAATGGGTATTGAAAAGCACAGGTTGTTGCTTTGATTTGGAATTGATCGACTTTTCTATTTGCTGACGCCGACATTATCTTCGGAGAGATAATGCCCGGTAAACAAATTGGTTAGTCGCTCAAGATCCAAAAAGCCAAAGATCAATTTTGTCCATAAATCATTATGGAAAATCTTTTGAGTGTTGACTTCATTGACCTCCTTAACCGATGGGTAGAACTACAAAATCCATCATTTTCATTTTCATTTTCTGGATAATTGATTGAAGACGCAATCTCTAATTGTGGTTTTGGTTTCTCAAAATTAAGCTTAAACGTAACAAAAAATATGTCATTGATGTATAATTTTTATATCCAACTATGAAAAGGAATACATTGATTCACCAATCAATTTTTTAAATAACAAACAAATTAAAAAAAATTGAATAAGAAAATAAGTACTATTTTATCTTTTTTAATAACTTTTAGATTTATTTTACAGTATGCAAATCTTTTTCATTATTTATAAGATTTAGATACAAATATATAGCATGTCAGGGTTTATGTAATTTACGCCACAAGTTTGTTGGTTGTTTTATGTGCATAACTTGTCAATCATTTAATCTTTTACATAATTTAAATTGGAGTCATTATCTAATAAGAGATCTTTTAAGTTAGGGATGACAAAAAATCATGGTCCAGCCCACATATGCAAATATCCGGATCGGGATTTGAAAAAGTTCGTACCTGTATTTTAAAAAAATGCAGATCCGGAACCTCAAATCTAAGATTCGTTTAGATCTGGATGCAAGTGAATTCAGAAGATCGGATATCCAGATCTGCATTATTTTTAATTAGATTTCAATTAAAATATATATATGTTAAATTATTTATTTAATATGTATAAGCATAATTAACTCTATAATCTTCCTCAACTTTGAAAAATATGTTAAGAAACTACTACTACTACTAGTAATAATAATAATAATAATAATAATAATAATAATAATAATAATAATAATAATAATTATAGAATATTGTAATGAATTGGTTGCCTTAGATTTTTTTTCTATGTTTGATTTATATTGTGAAATTTTTATTTGTGCATTTATGGTATTATTGTATGTTATTTATGTTGAATTGATATTAAATTGCTGACTATTGGATTATAATTGGATCTTGTTTGATATTATTAGGCAAATTGTTAAATTTAAAATCATATTTGAATTTACTATTATGCAGATCTGGAAATCCAAAAAATCTATCTGCAATCCATGCGGATTTACCCACATTTGAATCCACATATTTTTTTATTTATCTAGATATCAAAATTTCAATGTGGATCTTGATCTGGATTTAACCATCCCTACTTTAATTTATTAAGTTAAGAGATAAAATAAAAGATAAGTAAAATACACATTCTAATGCAGTGTATTTTGTCATTGCATAAACTTATTATGGTTTATGTATTTTACGTCACAAGTTTGTTTGTTGTTTTATGTATATAACTTGTCAGCCACTTAATTTTTTACAAAATCTAAATTAGAGTCATTATCTAATAAGAGATTCTTTAAATTATCAAGTTAAGAGATAAACTAAAAGATAAGTAAAACACACACTCGAATGCAATATATTTTGTCATGAGAGTTTATTTTTTCCTTGTATCTTACCTTTTTGTTTTTTCCTTGTATTTTACCTTAACTTAATAATTTACTCTTTCTGATGGATAAATTAATTTATTTTGCTCTTTCCATGAAGGATAATTTTGTCCTTAAAGTTTGAGATATTTATTCAGTTAGTCCATGAGAATATTTTACTCATTCTGTCTGGTGCATTTTTTTCTTTTTCATTTTTCTTCTTATGATATTTCATACCCATTTTAAAAGTTTAACTTTTAATTTAGTCTTGTGTACTTTAAGATCCTGAGTTTTCTTTTGACAATATATCTCAATTGGGTAAAAGCTCGTTTAGTCCCTATATTTTGAGGTTAGTGTCCGTTTCGTCCTTATATTTTTAAAAATACCTCAAAACATCCCCGACATTAAATTATTAGCACATTTTCTCTTACTTTTTGTTGCTTTTGACTTTATTTTTACAATATTACCTTCTTACAATTTGTTTTGGACATTAGTAAAAAGAAAAAAATTAATTATCAATTTAATCTCAAAAAATAAAATGAAAACAAAATTAATATATGTTACTTTTTTGTAACACACTGCTGAGGAATTAATATATTAATTTTTTTATTACTAATGTCCAAAAAATAGGTAATTTAATTATTTTTACAATAAATTTTTTTGGACACATGTAAGTTTTCAGAAAAATTAATATTTATTCTTTTTTTAAATTTTATTTTTGGGGTTAAATTGATAATTTTTTTCTTTTATTAATTTTATAAAAAGAAACATTATTATAAGAGGTTAATATTGTAAAAACAAGTCAAAAGATGTCAATAATTTAAAGATAGAGATGTTTTAAGGTATTTTTTAAAATATAAGAATTAAATGGGCACTAATATTAAAATATATGGATAAAACGAGCTTTTACCCTATCTCAATTTAATTAGATCCAAAGTTCGCCAAATATTTACTATTTATATATTATCATCTTCATCAAAGTGGATATTAATTAGAGAAAATATCCACCGTCCACCTATTTTTTACACCTTTTTCAAAAATACACAATTCCTTCATTTTTTGGCTGGAATCCACTTAAAGTTACATTTTTTTTCACTTTTCCACTTCCGTTTGGAATCCGTTAAGAAAACTAACGGAAACTTGAAAAAATGACCATTTTACCCCCAAAACGAAAATTATAATTTCACCCTAAAAAATGCCAAAAATAATAAGATTTAATGATGAATATCATTATTGGTACGTTAATGAAGTACAAAAAAATCTTAACTACTAGAGATTATAACTCAATGAATAATAAAACTTTACTTATCTTAAATTCAATTGATGGTTTGTGAGATTGAGCTATTTTTAATATTACTGTTATAATTTAGCATTCTAATTACCGACATATTTTTTTAAAAAAACATGCATTTGATGGTTGTGGAATTAATTTCTTTATTAACCGATAGGGAAAATTATTAGATTTAATCTAATTATTTTTTATAATTTTTAAGGTGAAATTGTAATTTTCGTTTTGGGGGTAAAATAGTCATTTTTTAAAGTTTCTGTTAGTTTTCTTAACGGATTCCAAACGGAAGTAGAAAAGTGAAAAAAAATGTAACTTTAGGTGGATTCTAGCCAAAAAATGAAGGAATTGTGTATTTTTAAAAAAGGTGTAAAAAATAGGTGGACGGTTGATATTTTCCCTATTAATTATTATGACGAAAGGGTATAGGAAGGCACAGTGTGTTGCTTTAATTTTTCTATTTACTAACAGACATATCTTTTGAGAAACAAATAAATGCCCACCAGATTTCGCTAGTCAGGATCCATTCAAAAAAGCAGAGGTCAATTTTGCCCATTAATCTTTGTGGAAAAACTTTTCGGAGTCGACTCTATTGACCTCCTTAACTGATTGAAGACGCAATCCTTTATTCTCTTTCCTTTTTTTTCCCCTTCGTCAATCGTCGTGCATTAAATTTTCAGAGTTGATATGTTGGCATAGTGTCACACCGTGACGGTTCATATTCTTTGTAGGTTTTCGTTGGTGCTAAACATATATAAAATTCAAGGGCCGATTTGACCGAACATTCAATTACTAACCTCTTAGTTAAGCTATATAAAATCTAATTGGGCAACAGATATGGACCAATTATTGTATTGTATACACATGCTGCCATGCACATTGAATTTTTCAACCTCATGGTGGATAAATAGTTTGCATGTGTGGCTTCCATTAATTTGGCTTTACTTCACGCGTTCACTAATTAATTGATTTCGTTTTTTTAAATTTATGAAATTTCATACTCATTTTAAAAGCCAAATTTTTAATTTAGTCTGTTGTACTACAATATAAGATCATGGGTTCGCCTCCAACTATCTCAATTTAGATCCAAATTTATATATTTTTTATATCGAAGCAGTTGTATGTTTATCAAAGTGAATATTATTATGACAAATAGGTATTGAAAGGCACAGTGTGTTGTTTTGATCTGGAATTTATAGACTTTTCTATTTACTAATACAGACATAATCTTTGGAGAGGTAATGCCAGTACTAAACAAGTTGGTTAGTCGCTCAGGATCGAAAAAGCCAAAGGTCAATTTCGTCCATTAATTTTTCTGGAAAAACTTTCTGGTTGTTGACTTCGTTGATCTCCTTAAGCGACGGGGAGAATTACAAAATCCAACCATTTAATTTTCTGGACAACTGATTGATGACGCAGTCTCTCATTGTGGATTTGATTGCACAAATTTAATCTTAAGCCGAACAAAACATGTCCGTTGTAAGTGAGATAAATATTTCCATCCTTGTTACATCCCCAACCATCCTACATCATTGACTTTTCCAAAAGAATAAGCTATAAAGTAATGGCTACTTGACTTTTCAGATTCCTGAGCACCATCAGCAAGAGCAAGAAGTTATTGAGCCTCATTTAACATGCATAAAGATGGCCAACGGCACGGCACAGTCAGTCAAGCCACGGTCCACTACGGCTCATGAGCCGACACGGTATGATCCATCAAATTGGTGGGCCATGCTGTGTCTAATTTTTTTTATAAGGGCCCAGCATAGTCCACTGCACGAGCCCACTCGTGCTGTGCTCGGACCGTGTTTAAAAAAATCCATCAATTTTTTTTCTTTAAACTCACATATTTATCGTGCTTAAAAAAACTCGCGTGTCTAACGTGTTTTTTTAAGTCCATCAACTTAATAATAATAATAATAATAATTTTTATTGAAAGAGCAATTAATATTTTATTATCAATTTATCACAATTTCACAACTATATATTTAATTTCACAATAACTAATCATAACGCAACAATGCATAAATTTAATTCCATAGATCATAGTGTTGATTAATGAAAATTAAAATTACAATCCTGAAATAACAATTCCATCTAATTTTATTTAAACTACTAATATTATAATTGCACTTGAACTTCATTGAATGAAAATGCAATTTTTAATTTATCACAAAAAATATTTTGTTCATAATTTTATTTTTTTGTGTATAAATATGAAAAATATTTCATTCACAAATGAAACATATCTCCATTAACTATTAACTAAGTTATGATTTCATAAATGAAATATTAATGCCATAAAATTTTTTATTTATCATTTATAAAATCATGATATTTATTTATTCATTTAATAAATTTAATAAATTATAAACACAAAACAATTAGAATATTTATTTGAAGAAGACTTAAATTAATTTTAAAAAGCCTATGCTAAAAAAATATATAAAAATTTTAATTTTAAGATATTTGTAAAATCATAACATTTTATATTTACTTTTCATTAAATTTTTTTACTTTGATATACTTTGGCCCACGTGCTATTAATGACCCACCACCAATGAAGCTTGCTTATTACGTGTATTTTTGCATGACATGTTTTGACCCATCTTTAATTGTGTTGTGCTTTTAAGGCCCGCTTACCTAAACATGCAGAGTAACTTTCCCTTTATTTAGAACAGAAATTGAATTAAAAGAAGAGTAAATATTTAACAATAAAATCAGCTACTTGTCCATGAGTAAGTTCAGAATCAGCTATTTCAACTAATTGGTCTGCCTGAACAGCTGAACCAGCTTCAAATAGAAATCTAACAAATTAAAATATATTCTTTGAACATTAAGCCAAAAATTTTAGATCAATAAATATCAGAGGATCCTGTGCTCTAATCATACAAATTGAACATTAAACTTTCCGAATCTGTAAAGCAAAAAATTTAAGCTTTCCAAAAAAATTCAAGAAATTATGCAATAATAAAACCAAAAATGAAAGATTAATAGATTTGATGTTTTACCTTCTTTCATCTGTATGAGAAAGGAGCATAGGCAAATCGTCAGTGTATTTATTATCGGCGACGTCATTGACCGATACGTTGTTGCATAGAATTCTTATAAGTAAATTAATTGATTTGTACCTTTAATATCTACTGAGTTCTTCTTTTTCCCCTTAAATATCAAGTATTTTGAATCGTATAGAGAAGCTTGGCGATTCAACCATGCATCTAAACTCGATCCGATATCCCAGTCTTAGGATAAACTCAATGCCTTAATCCCACATTCTTTAACTAATTTGACCAACTTAACTATTTGGTATTTTTGTAAAAATTCACTTTTTATTCAATTTTGGATGATCTATAATTTTTTTCAATGATGATAGATATTCTAAATTTCATCTTAAATGACATATCATTCTTTGTTGATAATTCTTTATAAAACTAAGTGAATTAATTGTATAATCTCATCAACCAATTGATAAATACTATATTATTTGAGATAATTTTTTAAAGGGAAAATATCCACCGTCCACCTATTTTTTACACCTTTTTCAAAAATACACAATTCCTTCATTTTTTGGCTGAAATCCACTTAAGTTACATTTTTTTTTCACTTTTCCACTTCCGTTTGGAATCCGTTAAGAAAACTAACGGAAACTTAAAAAATGACCATTTTACCCCCAAAACAAAAATTATAATTTCACCCTAAAAATGCCAAAAATAATAAGATTTAATAATGAATATCATTATTGGTACGTTAATGAAGTACAAAAAAATCTTAACTACTAGAGATTATAACTCAATAAATAATAAAACTTTACTTATCTTAAATTCAATTGATGGTTTGTGAGATTGGACTATTTTTAATACTACTGTTATAATTTAGCATTCTAATTACCGACATATTTTTAAAAAAAATTTGCATTTGATGGTTGTGAAATTAATTTCTTTATTGACCGATGGGGAAAATTTTTAGATTTAATCTGATTATTTTTTATATTTTTTAAGGTGAAATTGTATTTTCGTTTTGGGGGTAAAATGGTCATTTTTTTAAATTTCCGTTAGTTTTCTTAACGGATTCCAAACGAAAGTGGAAAAGTGAAAAAAATGTAACTTTAGGTGGATTTCAGCTAAAAATGAAGGAATTGTGTATTTTTGAAAAAAGTGTAAAAAACGGGTGGACGGTAGATATTTTCCCTTTTTAAAATAAAAACAAAAACTTAAGAATGTGTTGCACTACTCAATTTGTTTTTTTCTTTCACATGTCACTCACTTGTTACAATAGAATTAGTTTAACATACATAACTAGTATTTAATTTCTTCGTCAATCCTCGTGCATTAGTTTTTTAGATGACATCTTGGTAGATTGGACAGAAATGTACTATTTAGACTTCATTGATTACACATAAATTTTTTAATTCAGATGTTTAAAGTGTACGAAAGTTTGGAAAAATTTTAAAATTGTGAGGTCTTAAAGTTTTTCCAAACTTTTTCTTATTTTAAAATCTTGGAATAGAAAACTAACATATATATACACACACACAAAGCATTAATAAGGCCTCAATTGATAGATAACTAATAAAATTAATGAAAACCAATTTTTTTCCCTAACAACAACTAGTCTACTTTAGAGAGGTTGACGCATTGACTTTTTGCCTCACCTCATTGATTCTATTACCTCATTTGCTCTCTTGAATGTATACTATAAATTTGCCTTCCAGTGCGTTTCTTTGTACATCCATCATTCCTAGATGTTTATTTCTATCTGCCTTGTCTAGCTAATCGTTAATTCTTGTTGTTCTCATCTTCAGTTGTTCTCTACTCTTTCTATAATTATTGAGTCTCAATTGATCTCCCACTACGCAATGGTGTTACCAAACTTGAGAAACGATTTAGTAAATTTCTCACTGGTTTTTTTTATCCTATTTTGTGTTTTAAAATTTCCACTAATTATTTCTTCTTATTATATGGAAGAATCCCACGCACTTCTCAGATGGAAAACTAGCCTTCAAAATCATAATAATGGATCTTCCCTATCTTCATGGACCCTTAACAATGTCACCAAAATAGGCCCGTGTGCTTGGGTTGGAATTCATTGCAACCATGGTGGAAGAGTCAATAGTATTAACCTCACAAATATAGGATTAAAAGGTACGCTCCATGATTTCTCATTCTCCTCGTTTCCTCATCTTGCATATCTTGATCTTTGGAGCAATCAACTATTTGGAAACATCCCGCCTCAAATTGGTAACATTTCAAAACTCAAGTATCTTGATTTATCATCCAATTCGTTTTTTGGAGCCATACCACCACAAATTGGCTACCTAAGTTATCTTAAGACCCTTAACTTGTCTAAGAATAAGTTAAGTGGCTTAATTCCTCTTGAAGTAGGCAGATTAAGTTCTCTAAACATCCTTGCTTTGTATGCAAATTATTTAGAAGATTTAATCCCGCATTCTTTAGGTAACTTGACCAACTTGGCTATCTTGTATCTTTATAACAATTCACTTTCTGGCTCAATTCCAAGTGAAATAGGAAATTTAAAGTTTCTTTCTAGCACAACATTGAGCCACAATAAACTCAGTGGTTCAATCCCTCATTCTTTGAGCAATTTGAACAACTTAGTTATCTTGTTTCTTGATAACAATTTACTTTTTGATTTAGTTCCAAGTGAATTAAGGAACTTGAAGTCTCTTTTTTTTCTAAAATTGGGCAACAATAAACTTAGTGGCTCAATCCCCCATTTTTTGGGTAACCTAACCGACTTAGGTGTCTTGTATATTTATAATAATTTATTTTCTGGATCAATTCCTTCTGAAATAGGAAACTTGAAGTTTCTCTCTGAGCTAAATTTGGGGTTCAATAAACTTAGTAACTCAATCCATGTTTCTTTGAGTAACTTGACCAACTTGGTTTTCTTGAGTTTCTATAAGAATTCACTTTCTGGTGCTATTCCTAAAGAATATCAGAACCTGGTAAAGTTGACTAAACTACTTTTAGGTGATAACCAATTTCAAGGTCCAATTCCCAATTTAAGAAATTTGACAAGCCTAGTAAGAGTACGTCTCGATAGAAACTATCTAACTGGTAACATATCTGAATCTTTTTATATTTATCCAAACTTAACTTTCATAGATCTTAGCCATAATAACTTTTATGGTGAAATCTCATCTGATTGGGGAAGATGCCCAAAGTTAGGCAGTTTAAATTTTTCTATAAATAATATTACTGGTAATATACCTTCTGAAATTGGATACTCATCTCAATTAGAAGTTCTTGATCTTTCATCAAATCATATTGTTGGCGAGATTCCAACAGAACTTGGCAAGCTTAGTTTTTTAATCAAGCTCATTTTAGCTCAAAATCAGCTTTCTGGACAGCTATCTCCAAAACTTGGGTTACTCGTTCAACTCAAGCACCTTGACTTGTCTTCAAATAGATTAAGTAATTCAATCCCAGAAAGTCTTGGCAACTTGGTCAAATTGCATTACTTAAATTTGAGTAATAATCAGTTCAGTGGAGAAATTCCAATTAAATTTGAGGAGTTAATTCATCTTTCAGAGTTCGATTTGAGTCATAACTTTCTTGGAAGAGAAATACCCTCTCAAATCTGCATTTTGCAAGCTTGGAGAGGCTGAATCTCTCCCACAATAGCCTCTCTGGTGTCATTCCAAGATGCTTTGAAGAAATGCATGGTCTGCAACGCATTGACACATCATACAATGAGTTACGAGGTCCAATTCCTAATAGCACAGCATTCAGAGATGCTCCAATAAAAGCGTTACAAGGGAACAAAGGATTATGCGGAGACTTCAAAGGACTTCCATCTTGCAAAGTATTAAAGTCAAACAAACAAGTTTCGAGAAAGATCTGGATTGTTGTGTTGTTCCCTCTCTTAGGGATTGTTGCTCTTTTAATTTCTTTGATTGGACTGTTCTTTAAGTTTCAACGAAGGAAGAATAAATCACAAACACAACAGAGTAGCCCTAGAAATACTCAGGGTTTGCTTTCAGTGTTAACATTTGCAGGAAAAATCGTGTATGAAGAAATTATTAGAGCAACAAATGACTTTGATGATGAGCATTGCATTAGAAAGGGTGGACAAGGAAGTGTTTACAAAGCTAAGCTAGCTTCTGGAGAAATCGTTGCAGTCAAGAAATTTCATTTGCCACTCTCAGGTGAGATGACATTTCAGCAAGAATTCTTGAATGAAGTCAAGGCTTTGACTGAGATACGACATCGTAATATTGTGAAGTTTTATGGCTTTTGTTCACATGCCCAACACTGGTTTATAGTTTATGAATATCTTGAAATGGGTAGCTTGGCCATGATCCTAAGCAGTGATGCAACAGCAAAAGATTTGGAATGGACACAGAGAATGAATGTGATAAAAGGTATAGCTGATGCATTGTCTTACATGCACAATGATTGTTTCCCACCAATTGTTCATCGAGATATATCTAGCAAAAATGTGCTATTAGATTTCGAGAATGAAGCCCATGTTTCGGATTTTGGAATTGCCAAGTTTCTCAAGCCAGACTCATCCAATTTGACAGAACTTGCAGGCACATATGGATATGTTGCACCAGGTATGTGAATTATTATTGAAGCTTGTACAATATACTAATTAATATTAGCTTACTAGATTTCATGTAAAAATAATAATGATATAACAATAATTCTTTTTTTTTTCTCTTTTGGAGCTTGCGTACACAATGAAAGGTACTGAAAAGTGTGACGTGTACAGCTTTGGAGTGTTGACATTGGAAGTGATAAAGGGGAAGCATCCAGGAGATTTTATTTCCTCAATTTCCTCTTCATCTTTGAACTTGAACATAGCACTCGATGAAATGTTGGACCCTCGGCTTTCAACTCCATCGCGCAATGTTCAAGAGAAATTGATATCATTCGTGGAAGTCGCCATTTCATGCTTAGATGAGAGTCCTGAATCTAGACCAACCATGCAGAAGGTGTCTCAATTATTGAAGATCTAGACAATTGAAGATTTAGTCAGGCTTGTGAATAGCTTATTTTTCAAAGTAACTGGTCTAGTCCTTTGAAATCGTTTTCTAGATTTTACCATATCACAAGGGGTAATGCTTGTAAGTCCTGTTGACTCGATGTATCTTTTTCATTTTATAAATAAAATCTTTCCTCACCTCACACGGTTTGAGGTTTAATAACCCAACAATGTTTGTGGTATGTCACTCCAAAACCGTTGCCTATTTTCAAACTTGCACCCTCAATTTCTCTTCTCAGTTCAGTTAAAGCCCATCAACATACTATCAACTGGATGATGAGGTGCTCTATTACTAGAAGCAAAGCTTCTCTTTAAAAGAATTTCAAGTACATGATATTAGCAAATATGTTACAATGTCTTCAAAATTTGTATTGTACATCCTAGATAGCTTGATAATGTTCTTATCTTAAACATTAGATGGTACACGTTGGGAAGCTTAACAAACATTCTCAGGAAGTATAACAAAAAAAAAAAAAAATCAATGAAATAAGAAAAGATAGAATAGAAGAAATCTCCTTTCTTGACCCTTACGCATTGTGGGTTTAAATGGATACGGATTGGGAATTTCCCATAAAGAAATATAAATATCTATACCCATCCCTATCCTTTATATCCCCCTTATTATTTTGATATCTTGCACATATTTTTTTTAAATTATTAATTTTAAACTAAAAGACATACAATACCTCAATTTTATTACCTTAAGAACTTAAAAAAATCAGTTTCAAATTTTCATTTATATTTGTATATTTATATATAATGATTAATATGTTAATAGATAGGGATATTAAATATATTTACGCACACAGACACACATATCGATTATTGATGATCAATGATGATTATGTTTTGTAAAATCCAAAATAAAGAACCTCTTTCAATTGATTTTTTTTCTTAAACTATAGGATTAATGTCTTTAAAATTGACTTTTGATATTTTTATTTGGGAGAGGGACTTTTGATATCCTCAAAACTTAAAATGCGATAGCAATTGGCAAGCTACTAATTTTACATTTTACGCTCTTTATCACATTATTTTATTTGGTGTCCTTTTAAATAAGTGACCAATTTTAACATCAGGTTTAACAATAGGTGGAGGCCAAAGTGTCATGTTCATACTCAACCCGTCTAACCAATTGACAAGAAGCACTTTCTTTTAACGAGGGTTAAATTAGAATTGTAGCAGGACACCTTCCCACATAAATATTTTGCCATTGCTAAGCATTATAAAAAAAATAATTTACAAAATAAAAAAATGCAAAAACAAAAACAACGTAGGTCAATACCTAGGTTAAAAAAGCCCCGATATTTTTATCCTATTATATCCGGATCCATAAGCTAAATCCGAGCTCAGATTTTGTTCCCCTCTGCAATCCTAAACCAACTGTAAATTGAAATTCTTTACCAACCTTGAATGCTTGGTAGGCATTTGGGTCGGGTATTTCGGGTTTGATTCGCTTGGTGTAACTCTTAGAACTGATAGTTTTAAATTTAGAAACCGATAGATTTTATTTTGGGTCAAGTGAACCCAAACTGAAATAAAAAGCCAATCGGGTTTGCCTAGAAAGCAAAAAAAAAAATATAAAGAAAAGCACAAAGCAGTAGTCGCGAAATCGCTAAATCCAATTCTCCTTCTCTTCCTCCTCAACCTTCACAATCAAAACGACACACTCACACAGTCATACACACATCCAGCCCTAACTTTGCCTAAGCTATCAAACGCCCACGCTGCCAATGCTGTCAAATCCGTTCAAGTTCGCTGGTGCTGCACTTAGCTGTCATTGAGCTGGTTTTGCTTCTTCGTTCCCAGCTTTAGAAGCTGTCTTCTCCGCCATTCTTAAGCTAATTCAATTCTGCGTTTTAGCTAATGTTATATCTACCGATGCTACCTCTGTGTTCGCTCTACATTGTTAGTCGCACTAGGTAATTTCAAATTTACATACGTTTTATAGCAACTTCAAATGGTGCATGAATGGGACGGTTTATTGCAACTTTAAATTTGTATAATGACTGTTTCTAACTCAATCGGGCATGGCCAAAACGACTTGTTGAGGATGTGAAACGACCCGCCCCAAACCTCAGGGTGAATCTATATAAACTCGTCTAACTGAATGGATAATAAATTTAATATCTAAGGATTTTATTGAAAAATTCGGCAAAGTCCCTCCTAAAATTAAAACATTCCCACACCTACAAAATTAAAAACAAACAATCCCAAGATAATTAAGTATTCAACCGATCTCCACAACAACTTTCTCAATCAACATACCAAATATCACCCAAAGATTATAATGTCAAAACATAATAAGTGATCATTAATCACATATTACAATAAATTATACAAATCCAAAATATCCCAACAAAATATATGTGATTCCTAACACCATCACGTGACCATAATATTAAATTTAACTATCGTTATTAGGTCGACTGATGTACCTGCAAATCTCCTGTGAGGAGAGGGGAAATATAATAAAAACAGAGTGAATATAAAACTCAGTGAGTGGATATTAATTTTTAGAAAAATAAATTTACTTAAAAATAATTTAATTCTTCTCTAAACAATCTCATCAAAATATCATAAGATTTTAAATAAAACTTATTTAATTTAAATCATGCACTGAAATAATAATATTACATAAATCTGCATAAAATCAATAAAATCATAACACTTATAATATCGAACACTGAATACCAAAAACTATCACCAAACAAGTACTCAGGGGAATAATCTCATCATATTCGGACCTCGACGAACAAGCAATCAAGGAACCATCATGCCTTGGAGCTACAACGAATAGACGGGAAAATGCCATCTCATATCTCATATATCTCATCATATTTGTGCATGTATAATCTGGCCCCGTAAGGACAAGGTGCCCAAGCACACGGCCCAAAACCTCTATGTGTACTCAAACAGACCCCAAAGGCCTATATCTCATATGTATCATCATATCCCATATGTATCATCATATCTCGTCTGTGTCATTATATCTCATATGTATCATCATATCTCATTTGTATCATCTGTATCTCAATATTTGTATCTTTGTAATCATCATACGCATGCATATGCCCCCAAAAGGTAAAAGCGCCCAAACACAACCCAAAACTTCTATGTATGTTTAGACGGGCCCCAAAGGCTTCTCATCTCATATCATTTGCATCATTATATCTGGAGGGGAAGGGTATTGTCCAATGATTTTGCAAACAACCTTTTATACACATGTACATAAACATATAATCACATCTGAAATCTCATTTCATTTCCTTGTAACATACTTCAAACACTTTATTCTCTTTAAAATTATTACCATGCATTTACTCAAAAACAATACTAAAATCATTAATCAAACTCATTTTTAAAAATAAATATCAGCACGTAGAATAAAATCCATTTCTAGAAATCATTAAATCGAAACATTAAATACTTATTCATAAAAACATGTTGTACTGTATCGTAAAATCAGAATATATAATGAAAATAAATTTTTTATATTCCACTCATAGTGACAATGTTCAAACTACAGTATCGTCAACGTCTGCGAGTTGATTCTCGTCCGTAGATCCTCCTAATTCAAGGAAACGACATAATCATTTTCCGTAAATATGATATACAACTAATCTTACCAATAGAGCTCGAAACAAATATTCATTCATAATCAACTATTCCCGTATGCATAAAATTATCAAAATACCCCTGCATGCCAAAATCACTAAAATACCCCAGACATTAATATTTACCAAATTATCCTCATAATCCTAAATTACCAAGCTCCCCTCAATTCAAATCATAAAAATAACCATAATGTCAAAAATTACGAAATTCCCTTCATAATGTAAAATTACCAAAATTCCCTTAATAATTTGAATTACCGAATTACCCCCGAAATCTCAAATTACCTAACTACCTTAGTCCAAAATTACTAAATTATCCACCGATTGCAGAAATTACAAACTTACCCCTAAAGTTTGTGAAATTACCGAATTGCCCATGCCGGTCAACTGTGATCGGAGTTCAATCAACGGTGAAGGGAAGCCCAGGTCTGATCATTCTAATCTCAGTGAGTCCAATGGTGCCCATAGTGACCACCCACGCGTGGCGACAATGGTGGATTGAGCTTCCCAAGCCGCGAGCTTCTAAGTGGCCGATCAACGGCAATCCGACCGTTTCAGGTGACAGGGTTGTTTGGAAAATGACAAAGGTGAGCTGAGGAACAAGATTCAGGTTGTGGTACCGCCTAAATCCGGCGAAATCGACGGCGACCAAAATGGGTTGAGCCAAGGTCTTTCAAGCTTCGATCAACAGCGTTCTGGCCGTTTTTTGGCGGTGATGACAACAGGGATATGACCGGAGTCGCTCAAGCTTCAGATCGGTACCAAGCTTAACTAGAACGGTGGTTGAAAAATGGGAGTTTGAGCCGGGTTAGGTTTCGCGGGTCGGGTTGGGTCAAACGGGTCAATCTCTCTTCCCTCGTGCACCCCCTCTCTTTCCTTTTTTGGAAACTAGCTCCCCTCTTTCCATTTATAGAAACTAGCTTTTTTTTTTCAAGCTTACTACCAATTAAGCTAATGCCGGACCCGTGTTGAAATAAAATCCGACTATACACCCATTGAATTGTGTTCGAATTGTCTCAATTTTATGTCGTGGCAAATTTAAAATAATCCAAACACGATTTATTTAATAAACGCATAACATTTAACAGTCACCACTCAAAATGTCGAATAATTGTGTTGTATCAACTTCACCGTAATAATTCGGAATAAGTCCGACAAATTTAAAATTAATGTCGAAGGGAAAAAAATTAAATAATACACTTAATTAGGAAAATTTAAAGTGCATATGTTACAAGATCCTTGGTTGGTTTTGCATTATTAATCTGACCATTAGAATAGGTAATTTAGAAATTGATCTAGGGATTACAGTTTTGTTTTAGTTAATAAAATCGTAGGTGTTAATTACTGAACTAGTTTGGATGAATACTTCTAATTGTGCTTATTTAGGATTTTCTTTGAATTGGGTTTATGTCAATTTCTAGGGTTCTTTTGGTTATTATGTAGACTTGATGTAGTTGATGACTATAAAACCCTAGGTGTAAATAAGGGCCTTTGTTTTGGCAGATTTAGTAGTAAATTAGTCCAGCTAACCTTAGAAATTACTGTTATTGTAATGCCTATGAATTAAAATCCATCTGAAGAAGTATGCAGAAGAATTTTACTTTTATTTCTCATGTTTTCTAGTAATGAAAAATATGCACTAATACAATGGATTGATGATTTCCATTAGTGTGGTTGACCTGTTTGTATGTTGTGTTAATTAAGTAGCTATTACAATTACGGTGTGTTCCTTGAGATATGTTTGCTTAGAATTACCACCATTGGTAAAAAAATAAATGTATAAATAAACTTGATCATACCTGGTAGTATTGAAATTTTATGTGCTTATAGCTCCATTTTTCTTTTGCTAATATGAATACATCTAGTTTTCTATGGGCATGTTTGGTAGCCATCCCTTGCGAATGTTAACACCGTCAATCGAGAAAAATCATTAACAATTTACGACACCTAAGAAAAAAAGCCCTACGAATCAGTCAAAGAAGCCCCACAAAAATTTGCACCTATCAAGCTGTTGAAAATTTCATAGTTTTGTTAATAAAGTACTTATGTTGACTTTGCCTTTGAAGAGTTTGGTAGCAATGTTATTGTTTACCTAATCTTTAGGATATAGTTACAGTAGTGAAGAGTAGCTATAGTATCTATAGGATAATGCCTTATTAATTCCTACTATTTGCTAAGTTTGTTATTGTACTGCCTATATAATGGCACTCTCAGTATGAATAAAGTATGTACTATTTTTCAGCTAATTGTCTAAGCTTGAGTGTTCATTTTATAACAATGGTATCAGAGTTAGTGAAAGATAAAATAGAGAGAGAAATAGTGTGCAATAGCAATAGTGATGGCAATGGGGCGGGTTTGGGGCAGGGATCATGATTCCCAAACCCGAACCCAAACCCAATTTAGAAGCAATCCCCAAACCCCCCCCATACCCAAAAAAATTATAATTGGAGATAATTCGGGTATGTCCCCAAAAATCCTTGAATTGAGCAAGGATTCAAAAGGGGACCCGATCCCCATTTAATTGTTTTCCCCAAAACCTCAGTAATTGGGTCTTTTTTTCCAAAAAAAAATAATTTTGAATATACAAATTTAAAAACAAAATTACAAATAATTAAATTTTAACAACCCCCAAATAAATGAAAACATAATAAATCTAAGCCTTCAACATATTACAAATGATCAAATTTTACAAAATAAATCAAAATAATGCTAAGCTTTTAACATAAACTTGCAGTAGCTTCTCACAGCTGTCAACATTGATGTATATTCTATAATTCTTTATAAGATATGTGGAATTCCATCTAGTTGGACAATCTTACACTAATTTCCTACCAGAAGTAATGCCTAATTTACATGTATTCTAATCAAGTATTGATTTGCTTTTAATTGATGACCAAAAAATAAAACTCTTATGAATTTTTGCAATTAAATCATGAATTATATTTAAACCATCCTTTACAATCAAATTCAGAATGTGGGCACAACAACGAACATGAAACCTTTGTCCACCAAAGATGAGATCCTTTTTATCAAGTGCCAACAACATAAAATCAATATATGATCATTACTAGCAACATTGTCAACAGTGATGGAGGATAACTTACGCTCAATGTTGAGCTTCAACAACTGAACTCATCAGCTTATCACAAAGCACTTGGCTGTGTGAGAACCAGACACTTCCAAAAAGCTTTAAAAAAAGGAAATATAATCAGCAAGTGTAAAACTAATATCTTAAAAATATTTCAAATTACATGCATTAAAGAACAGTAACACTAAGGTATAAAAACATTCAAATTTTTTAAGCATAAAAATATTTTAACTCCCTAATGCCCAACTGTCATCAATAAAGTGTGCAGTGATTGCAATATATGTTTTTTTTTTATTTTCTATAGTTCACATATCAATTGTAACGGCGATTCTACCTTGTATTTGCTCCAATACACTGATATATTTGGCCCTTTCACACTCATACATGTCTAAAATCTCCTTTTTGATTGTATTTCAAGACACTGGCTTTCACAATTGATTTAGAGAAGACATAACATCCCAAAGCCCTTGATGCTCTACAATACTCAAAGGGTACTCATGCATGACAATTGCGCGTGCCATTTTTTTCCTCATAACATTAGGAGCAAAATGAGATTTGACCACAACCTTCCCTTTTGCATTGTTAGCTTTCTTTGCTGGTGGGAATTCCGTGGCCTTCATTTTCATTTTCACTTGACATGTCTTTCAATGATTGTGCAGGTGCTTTGTTCCATCCGTACTCCTTGCTACCAATGCATTAGTACAATAATTGCACAGAACCTTATTAATCCCATTAATTTCTTTCTTCTCAAAATGTTCCCACACAATTGACCTCAACCTTCCTTTACGTCGTAGCCCACCATGAGTAACACTAGTGGCTGAATCACCTTGAGTTTGATTACCATCATCATCCATTAAGTGTGGCGTGGGCAAGAACCCGACATATTGAATGTCAAACCTACAATCAATAATCTTAGACAAATATGTTAACGAAAATATCATCATATCCCCAAAAATAGAAAAATAGACACACTCATGCTAATGAAAATATATTTTTATACTAAATATAAAAATTAAAAAAATCTTAACTTATTGATTAAAATTTCTTAATTTGACACTAGCTATTAGCTAGTGTTAAGTACCTAATATATAATGTGATGCCTCTGGTCATACCAATAATTTTTATATTAAATATAAAAATACGAAAAACAAATTCACAGAACATATATTTTTTATACTAAATTTCTTAATCTATTGATTTTAGCTCTGGAATTTAGACCATGGACATGGTACTTGTAAAGATAGTAATTAATTGAAACACAAATTAGAAAAAAATTCATCTTAACAACATGCCCTGCCACTTGCCAATGCTAAGAAAATGATATTAAACAAAGCTAAAAGGCCTGAAATACAAGAAGCAAACACCAAAATTAAAAGAAAGGAAACAAATATAACTTTCCAGCCATTGCTTTTGTGAGCCGAGGAAGATCAATTAGCGTCAAGTTGACAACTGTCGTTCCAAAAAATCATAGAAAATTTCAGAATTCTCAAGCAATGAAAAAAGTAAAATAAAACTACAATTGATTATAAGCACATAACAATCTAGCTGCAAACTACGTACCGAAACTTTATTTTAACTATATTAGTATGTAAGAATGAACTATCATAATTTACTAAAATGTCCTTTGTTAATTATTGTTAATTGGTAGTAATAGTAGTCATAATAATAATAACATTAACAATAAATAATGAAATAATTATTATTATTTATAGATTTATTTATTTATTATTATTATTTATTAAATATTATTATGATATAATTTATTATTATTATTATTATATTATTATTATAAGTTATTACTACTACTATAATTTTATTTATTTCATTATTATTATTATTACCAATTGACAATAATTAACAAAGGGCATTTTAGTAAATTATGGTAGTTCATTCCGATTCCAAGACAAAGTAAACACATCAATGGAAATAAATTTCATTTCTATTCTGATTCCTATAGCTCAAGTAAATAACTTATTATGATTCCTATTTTTTATTCTAATTTCAGTCTATTTTGATCCAGCTCATTCCGATTCATTTTGTTATTTTTAATTATCAATAGTTTGTCTAAATCATCAAAACTACAACATATTTAAACAAAAAAATGCATTGAACTTTTAAATATATATGTGCATAAATTGTTAAATTGACATGTTAATGGGAAATTAGTAAAACTTTTCACAATAAAATTTCTAAAATATTTATTTATGTATTATGTACATGATATATTTTTCAATAAAACCACGACATATTTAAAAAAAATGCATTGCACATTTATATAAATTTTAAATATATATAATGACATTAATAATAAATAATGAAATTATTATTATTGATTTTTTTATTTATTATTATCATTATTATTATTAATATTATTATTTATGAAGAAATTATTATAATTAAAATTTATAATAATAATTATTATTATAATAAGTTATTATTACTATTTATTAAAATATTTTTATAGTTATAATTTAATATTTATTATTATTATTATTACTAATTTCATTATTTTTAATTTTTAATTATTATTTAAATTAAGGATAAAATGAGTATTAGGAAGTTTAGTTGGGAGTAAAAAAATCATTTTTGGGAATAAAGTCTTGATTCCCTAGCTCCCCTTTGGAATTAGAACTCAGGTAATGATTCCCTAATTTGCGGGTTCAGCACTATTTCAATTTTGATTCCAAGTCTTAATTTTACAAGTAAACGCGTCATTCATTCTGATTGTAGAGTTCTCATTCCCATTATTGATAAGTAAACACTCAATAAATGTGGACAAATCAGTAGGTCAGTAACCGTTAGCGTTTTGTTGATGCATTCACGCGCGCAAACTCTCATGCCCGTGTGGCTTTGTACGAATTATTTCAATCAATGAATTGTGTATTGGATCTGTGTGGAATTTGAGCTTGCACTTAAAGCATACTGACAGATTTCATGTTGTTTGTTTTGTTGTCAACAGAAAATCCAACTGTTTCAGAAACTGAACGTGATGCCAAGGTGCCTCGAAAGTCTTCATCAATACGGATTCAAGTAATCACGAAACCAGTTGCGGTCTCCGGCACCAAAGTTATTGCAAAATCAGAGGACAGCACCGGACTACAATCACTCTGCCAAAACTACGACACCGATGACGAGTAGTTTGTCTCTCTTTACTTGAATCATAAAATTTATACCTCTTTTCAGTTTCCATCAGTATAAATGGTTGAAGTTTGATGAAATGTGAAGAAACTGTGAATTTAATGTATTGAAGAATATTCTAAACAGTTACAGCCATATGTCCAGTTTCCAAGCCAGCACCTCAAGAGTTGTCTCCTTCTCCAAGTTAATGTCGTTGCTGTTATTAGAGCTTTGGACCACTTGACTCGTGGTGTAGGATAACATCAATCAAACAGAAGCTATATACTGTATCTGGAGGGTGTAAAGTTGGCAAATGATGCTTGTTCCAATTTGGCTGAAGTTCCCATGTCAAAGTGGAGTGCAATGGTTTGTTTCCAAATTCAGAAGCTTGCTAGCTAAATCAAACCATCAATTCGTGATCATCTATGTACCAGGAGAGTGCAGCTCCATAGCACATACAACACCTGGCCAAATTGGCTCCCTACTGGAGTGCCTAGTGTGTTGTAATTTTTCTTCTCTTAATAAAATTCCCTAATTATTATTTTAAAAATAAACCTTATTATCATCATAAGAATGTAAACTGAAATAATCTTGAATGTAGCCTTAGAAGATTCCCATGAAATAATCTGGCTAAGATGTTATTTACCCCTGAATAGCTTGGGTGCTATTTATTTTGGAATAACTTGGGTGTTATTTACCCTAGAATAGCTTGAGTACTATTTACCCCAGAATAGCTTGAGTGTTATTTATCCTGAAATATCTTGAATGTTTTTTACCCCGAAATAGCTTTGGTGCTATTTACCCCAGAATAACTTGGGTGTTATTTACCTTGGAGTAACTTCTGTTATCTTATAAGATTGACACGTGGCATGGTTAGGTGCCTTTTGGAATAATGCACCTACATTAGTAAAACTTTTATGAGGAGAGTTTTTACTTAAAAAAAATTAATTTTTTGGTTGACGACGGAGCTTTTATATAAAATTATAGAATTATTTTAATATAAAATGTTTTAGAGTTATGTTATGAATTGAAGGAAATACGATTGTTAAATAAGTAAAAGATATTTTAGACATATATATTAATACTTCAGAAAAAATTTACAACTTCTACCTTTAAAATCTCAAAATTTAAGCTTTTACTAATAGAGACAAAATAACTTATTTAATTTTTAACAACTCTACTAAAACAATAACCAAATAATTAAAAAAATAGCTTATAGAATTAAAGAAACATTTATAGCTACTATATAAGCCAAACTAAATAGGCACTTAAGCTAGTTTATGCTACAAATGTTTTTCACATGCCTTCACTTTTAGACTTTTAGACGAAGAAGTTAAAAAGGAAAAAGAAAAAGAAATCACTTTCGGAAAGTCTTCATCTTAACTGGTTGAAAAGGGAGATTTATGACGGAGGGAATTTTTGAAAACTTTCTTTCCAATAAAGGAATACTTGAGCATGAATCTTTATCAGAGAATCTAGATGATGTAGATCTCCTAAAGGATAATTTGACTTTACCATCAGAATATTGAGTCACATTTTGCAACTCTGTATTTGGCTCAAGTTGTTTCGGAATCACTAGTGCAGTGGCTCCTTTAAGAATCCATTCGTCTGGAAGATTGACATCTTTCCATAGGGTTATGTCTCGTTCTTCAGTCTTTATAACATAATCATTCTTTAAAAAATCAAGCTTTTTCGTTTTGTAGATCATTTCTTTAGAGATCTTTGGTAATTCCCAATTATCAATTGCTTTATTAAAGTCTTCAATGACAAATTCTTCTGAATTCATAACATTCTTTGAATCACTAGTCTTCCTGGAAGAAGAGTTAGAAAAGGATGATGCTCTACAGAGCAGAGAATTTATGGGTTAAAACCTATATCCTAGTTTTAGTGTTGTCGGTATGGCTACAATCCAAGGTTAAGAATTGGTTTTACTGCCCTTCAACCAAATCGGGACTTACGACCAAATGCTACCAAGGTACCCAGAGGTAAACACTCACCACATAAACAAAGTTCAACTAAAACACAAATCTTAAAACATGAAGTCTCTATCCTATATTACACTATCCTCCCCTTGGCTCTGATACCAGAAAGGAAACACGAAGTCTCTATCATTTAGGAGATCTACATCATCTAAATTCTCTGATAAAGATTCATGCTCAAGTATTCCTTCATTGGAAAGAAAGTTTTCAAAAATTTCCTCCGTCATAAATCTCCCTTTTCAACCAGTTAAGAGTCAACCTAGGTTTTCTACTTCAGATATACCTAGTTCTTCTATCATTCTGTTGACTATACAACTAGTGTTCTTCATCCCATTTACACTAGCCGACAACATGAGCAAAGCTAGGACGAGAAAGAACCTTCTCCTCCTACCTCTCCTACATTTTCTGCTGTCACAGAAAATGTAATAAATTTCATTGAAAATGACTTTGAACTAGATAAAGACCTTCTTTATATAGATTTTTACTCTGACAATAATAATGAAAAAAGGCTTTGGTTTTTCAAACACTTTCTAAACCAAAGAAAGGAAATTCAAGAGACTTATTATGAATTTGTAAATTTGCATAAAGTCCATATATTGTTTTTTGATTGGTTTGAGATGTATGCTTCGAATAACAACATTTCTTATCCTTTTAAAGAATCAAATCTCATTATTGTTAGAAAGAAAATCGCTGAATAGAATCTTTCTGATAGTGACAGGATTATAGAATCTGAACATCCTCCACTAAGGAGTTTAACTATTAATCATGGTGAACCTGCTGTCCAGATTAAAGCTTCACCTTATAAAATCCATAGAAATCCAGAAACAGATTTAGATAGTATTATCCAACAGAATAATTTCTGTAATACTAATATAAATACAATAGGAAAATAGTTGACTAGAATAGAAAACCAGTTCCAGAAGTCAACCATAGATGTTTCTCCTGTTACATCAAAATCGGATTCTGACAAAAAACTTAAGGAGCCTATTTTCAAACCTTTTCAGGTTTCGAAAACTAGTCAAAAGCTTGTTCAAGAGTCAAAATTAGATTTTGCCAAAGCTATTAGAGAACAACTAGATAGAATAGAAGCTTCTTCTTCTTCATCTAGTAAAGTCCAAATAGCTCATGATAGTGCCCAATCTATTAAAATTGGCGTACTAGAACATGACAATGTTTCTATAGCCTCTTCAGATATAAAAGCATTTAAAGAAGAACATGTTCCTAAAGCCAACAAAATTCATTGGGAACTAGCCCTACCTACTGTCAAGTCTCCACCTAACCTAGCTATAGATAACAGACCTTCAGCATTAAACTAATCTCGGTTTAATTCATCCTCTGTCTATGAGTGGAATATTGATGATATGTCAGAATACAACATCCTAGGATTGTTGCAACAGATGACCATGGCAGCCAATGCTTACAAAACTGAGTTACGACACAACCTGAGATGTAGAAAACTTAGTGAATTCCAAAGCTATAAAACCACATTCTTTACCAGACTTTTCCTTAGGGATGATGCTAATCACATAACTTGGAAGGAAAAATTCCTTGCAGGTTTACCAACCCTTCTAGGAGAAAAGGTCAGGATTTCTATTAAAACCTTATATGACAACCGTATCCCTTATGACGAACTCACCTATGGTGGATTAGTCAGTTTTGTTAACAAGGAAAGTTTAAAGATTTGTCAGGATTTGAAACTTCAAAAACGTCTAAAATGGGAACTTAGGAAATCTAAGAAAGAATTAGGCAATTTCTGTAAGTAATTCAATTATGATCCTTTTAAAACTTCCACTTCTAAATATTGTGATGGTAAGTGTTCTTCAAAGCCTTTTAAGAGACATCACAAGTCAAAAAGTTATAAAAAACCTTTCGAGATTTTAGAGAACTTTCTTATAAGAAACCCTCAAGGCCTTATAACAAGCCTAGCTTCTCTAAAAAGAAGGATTTTAAACCCAAACAAAAACCCCCTTTTAATTACAAAGAAGCCACATGGTACAAATGTGGAAAGAAAGACCATACTGTAAAATTTTGTAGAATGAATAGAAAGCTCCATGAGCTTGGCCTTAACGAAGAAATACTTTCTAAAGTAGCCCCCTTACTAATAGAGTCCTCTGACTCTGAGTCTTCCATGACGGGAGATAGTGAGCCAATACAGATTGATGAATTAATTGACTCAGACACATCTGTTTCCAGTAATAGTTATTCCGATTCAGAATCCTATTTAAAGAAAATTAATGTGCTGACTAAAGAACAAAAAACTTTTCTTGAATTAGTTAAACACATTTCTGACCCTACTCTTCAGAAAGAATATCTTGATAAGCTATTAAAAACTTTAGAATTAAATGACAAAACAGAAACTTGTAAAGCCCCAATAATTAAAAAGAATGCTTATGATCTCACTGAAATCCTAGATAAAAAGAAAATAAAGAAAACAACTCCTAATATCCAGGATCTTCAGAAGGAGATAAAAGAAATAAAACTTGAGATAAATGAATTAAAAGAAAAACAAAAGAATGATTCTGAAACCATCAACTCCTCTTACAAAGACAACTAGAAGAAAATTCTAATAAATATGTTGAATCTGATGATGATAATGAACAAAACCCCGAAAACATTGAATTTATACCCAATGATTTTCAGTTTGTTTTAAAGCAAATCACCACTAGAAAATACTTGATTAAAATCATCTTAATCCTTTCTAAAGACTTTAAAATTGACACCATTCCCTTTTTGATACTGGTGCACATTTAAATTGCATTAAAGAAAACATTGTCCCTAAAAGATTTCATAAAAAGACAAATGAAAGACTCTCTGTCGCCAATAATTCAAAATTGAAAATTAAATCTAAAGTTGATGCCTTGGTGTATAATAATGGTTTTGAATTTAGAACTTCATTTCTTCTAACAAATGACATTCATCATTCTGTTATATTAGGAACTCCTTTCATAAACCTTATTACTCCTTATACTGTCAATTATGATAGTATATCATTTAAAGCAAAATCCAAAAAACTTGTTTTCTCTTTTATTGAGAAACCCAAAACAAGAAATTTGAATACTGTTAAAGCTTGTTCTGTTTACCAAAACCAAATCTATACACTCCTTAAATCAAAACAAAATGACCTGATTTGTTTAAAAAAAAGATTTGAGTTTACAAAGAATTGAAAACCAATTACAAAATGAATTTGTAAAGAGAAAAATCTCTAATTTTAAAGACCTCATCGAGAAAGAAATATGTGCGGATCTACCATCTGTTTTTTGGAACAGAAAACAACATTGGTTGATTTGCCCTATGAAATCTCTTTTGATGAAAAACAAATACCTACCAAAGCCCGTCCAATCCAGATGAACATGGAATTGGAATAACATTGCAAGAACGAAATAAAAGATTTAGAATCTAAAGGTCTCATAGTAAAATCTAGGTCTCCATGGTCTTGTGCCGCTTTCTATGTCAATAAAAACTCTGAGATAGAAAGAGGAACACCTAGACTCGTAATAAATTACAAACCCCTGAATAAAGCATTAAAATGGATTAGGTATCCTATACCTAATAAGAAGGATTTGCTCCAAAAATTACATTCTGCTTTTATTTTTTTAAAATTTGACATGAAATCTGGATTTTGGCAAATTCAAATTCATCCCAAAGACCGTTATAAAACTACTTTTATTGTTCTTTTTGGACAATATGAATGGACTGTTATGACATTCGATTTAAAGAACGCACCCTCAGAATTTCAGAGAATTATGAATGATATTTATAATCCTTTTTTTGATTTCTGCATTGTTTATATAGATGACGTGATGATTTTCTCCCAAACAATTGATCAGCATTTTAAACATTTAAAAACTTTCTACCTTACTATTAGGAAGGCTGGTCTAGCCATTTCCAGTTCTAAAGTCTCATTGTTTCAAACAAAAATTAGATTCCTTGGACATTACATTTCCAAAGGAACTATTACACCTATTGAGCGATCTCTTTCATTTGCTGATAAATTTCCTGATAAAATTCTTAATAAAACACAACTGCAGAGGTTTCTAGGTAGCTTAAATTATGTTCTTGATTTTTGCCCAAACATTAATAGAATGTCCAAATCATTGCATGACAGATTGAAAAAGAACCCTGTCGCATGGACTGATGAACACGCCGAAGTTGTAAAACAAATAAAAAATGCTGTTAAAGAAATCCCTTGTTTATTCCTTGCAAATCCTGCATTGCCCAAAATTGTTGAAACAGATGCATCAGATTTAGGATATGGAGGAATATTAAAGCAAAAAGAGAATAATAAAGAATAAATAGTACAGTTTGTTTCTGCTCATTGGAACGAATGTCAAAGAAATTACTCTACTATTAAAAAAGAAATTCTTTCTATTGTATTATGCATTTCTAAATTTCAAAGCGATTTGTTAAATAAAAATTTTTTACTTAGAATTGACTACAAAGCTGCAAAACATGTTTTGAAAAAAGATGTTCACAATATTGCTTCAAAATAGATTTTTGCGAGATAGCAAGCTATTTTAAGTGTTTTTTATTTTGATATTGAGTTTAATAAATGTGATACAAATTCTATCCCTGATTTTCTAACCAGGGAATTTCTCCAAAACAGATAATGCCCCCTAAAAGATGAGATAAGGGGAAAAGCATTCTCAAAGACCCTGAACCTAAAACCACTTCCAAAGCCTCAACAACAACCCCTCCTAAAGAAAAATTGCTTTCCTCAGCAATGCCAATTAAATCCTGGATTGACATAGTTGAAGAACAAGAGCAACAAGAAGCCCAATCTAAAGCTATTGCCTCTCAAGAACATGTAAATGAATGGATGAAATCCATCTCTAAATCCCCTGAACTCATGCTTGCTTTACAAAGTTTTACTCAAAGCCAAAAATCTTCTAAAGAAATTTCTGAAAAAGAAAACCCTAAAGAAATTTCTAAAACTTCTCAAAATATAGTTCTTTCTAGTGAAAGCTCATCTTCACAGATTGTTCTTTCTCAACTAACTCTTTCAAAGAAAACTTCCGATTGGATTAATAAAATCCATTTTCAAAATGTTTTAACTATGAAAGATGGATTTGATCACTTTGATCCATTTCAAGCAATTTTAAAGATTTTTCCCGAAATGCTGGTTTTTCAAACCTTAGGATTTGTCAAAACCCCAGTCTTTCTATCAAGACATCTTAGAATTCACTGAGTTTGTAAAATTCAAACATTTCTTCCTCAGTGAATCTCATTATAAGCCTGCCTATTCCACGGCAACCATTCTTAAAGTCTTGAGCCCAAAGCAGTGGAACGACCAACTCTACAAACCAAAGACCTTTCCCGCCAATTTTCAAAGAACCTTAAACCATTGCTTATCATTTTCCTACTGGAATTATCAACAAGCCTGGTTTAATACCTTTTTTATTTAAAACCCAAAAAAGAACCATTCTTGGTTATTTTTCTTCAACTCAAAAATAACTGTCCAAAGTCTCCCAAACTAGTTTCAACAATGGTGGAACTATTTTGGGTCAAGCCCAGAAATTCTTACCCCTAACGCCATCCACTGTCTAAATCTTTTCAAAACCCATTATATTCCTTCTGAGTCTGAGAAGCGGTTTCCTCCTTTTATTTGCTTATGTACAAATTTCTTTCTCCCTTGGGTCTGGATGTGGAACTTCAACTACCACACTCACGAAGCCCAGCTTATTCTACAAAGAACCTTTAAAGTCAAATGGTAGTCTAAGTTTGATGAACAGTCCAAGCTTTCAGAAACCATTGTACAAGCTTGCCTTTCTTCAAGAGACCTCCTTACCCCAAGCATTCAAGATGTTAAAGCCCAAAGCACTTTCCTTGCCCAAAGAACGAAGACCCAATCTCTCTTGGCCAGTGCAAAAACTGAAGAAGAATATTTTAAAATTATGCAACAACTCCTCGCCTCGAGATCAGAATCATCAGTTGCAAGTTCTGGTTCAAGTACTTCTGGCGATGCTGAGCTGTTCATTTCTCTTGGAGATGATAACGAGGATGACTGCTTCAGAATATTTTCTCCAATAAAGCATTCCTAAAGTCATTTGTATTTATTAAAAAAAAAGTAAGTTTCCTTATTATTACATTTTACATTTTATCCTTATAATTATCATCTCTGTAAATTGTTTTCAGTTGTATTTCCTTCTGTATTCTTACTTTCTGTATCTTTGTTGTAAATATCTCCATTTGTATTTTCTTTTTCTAGGTGGTCCCCTGGACACAAGTGAGAGCGCACATGTCTCTTCACCCATCTTTTGTTAAAGTCGTAAAGAAGATTGATGTTATCTCCACTCATGAGTAATATCTCGACTCACCAATTACACATGTGAAGGTACAGCAAAAGCCAATAAAAAGTCATAAAGAAAGTCCATTCCAAATGATGTTGTCCCCCACATATCATGACGGTCCCGCTCCATCATCCACGCATGTGAACTTACAGTTTCAAGGAGAATCATCGACTTTCTTTTTAAAAAGGTCTCCAGTCAAGCAGAAGGCAGAGTTTTGGAGCTGAAGAAATCCTCGAAGGCGAAAACACTCTCTCAAAAAACATTTTCTTTCTTATATTTCTGAGAATCTTAAGACATCAAGGAAATTTTCCTTTCTTAAATATATTCTCATTTCTTTTTTTCTTTAATAGATTTGCATAAAGATTCAAGGAGACGAGCAATTGCTTAATTTGTAAGTTTAAAGTTCAATTTGTAATTTCAATTCAAAGTTCAGTTGTATGTTTAAATTTCTGTAATTAATTTAAAAATTTTCATTTCCATATAAACTGTTACATTGTTCCAAGGCATAGAGACCGAATCTCTCCCCTTGGTCGTATTCTCTTCTCCCTCCATCCATTCAGAGTATTATTTCTGGGATCCAGATCAAATACTATCTATGAGCCTTTAGACTTTGTTGCTAGGCTTGCTTAAAAAGAACTTGTTTAAAACCTCCCATTTGAGTATATCGATGGGAAACCGACGACGTAAATTCCAGAGTTCTGGTCTGCACTGTCGGATAACAAGTCACGTACTCGAAGTGGTATAAATTGGAGTGCATATTGAAGTCTGATTTTATGATTTGCTCCTATTTCACATCCATCTTTCTATCATATTTCCTTTCTGTTATATATATTATTTTCATAAAAGGTAATTAATAGAGAAACTTCTCTATAGTATTTTCATACCTGTGCCAAAACAGAGAAGATAAAGAAATGGTGTTTGACCTTAGTGGTAAAGGATCTGCTATGGTAAAGGATCGAATATGGATGAAAAATAAACTTGTTCAAATGGAGCCACTAGCATTTTGCAAGAATTAAAGATTTTGGGTGAAATCCTCTCTTATAAACACTTATTTGTATTGGGAGCATGCATACTTCCAAGTATGATATAATTCTATAAAATTTAGACTCTCGATAGATAGATAGATAGATAACACGTATTAGCATTAATTAAAGGGAAGCATCAACAATAATCAATAAATCATTATGGAAAAAAAATAAAAATGAAAGGAGCTGAGGCACACCATTGTGATGCAAGATTGACAATCAAAAGAACATTTCCCTTGTAGATGCTAAGATCAACATCTTGTCCCTTCGCATCCTGCAAATAAGATAAATTTTTATAAAAATTAAAAAATATATCTGTCAAATCCCAAATTGAATTAAAAATAAAAAAAAGGAAAGAAAATGAAAGGAACACAAATAATAAAAATAAAGCTGAATTTAACAATGAAATATTGAACAGAAGTTTTCAATTGGCTTGTTATTGTATAATCTGATTTCAAAGTGAAAAATAAGGCCTTGAAACAAAAGAAATTGGCTTAGTTTTTTATGGTCTCAAAATGGTTTGCTTATAATTCCAAGTGAAATGTTTTGTCAAAAAGGCTGAAGCTTGTCGCGGCAGCAGTGACCAAGACTAGCAGTAGCAGCGACGTACACAAATGACAGCAGCAACATACAGAAAGGTAATTAACAGATTAACTCCTCTTTAGTATTTTCATACCTGTGCCAAAAGAGAGAAGAGAAAGAAATGGTTCTTGAACTCGGTGGTAAAGGAACGGTGGCTGGCTGGGCTGAAGTTGATGTGACGGCATAAAAGTGATAGCAGCGACGTACTGAAGGGTGGCTAGCTAGTCGTCGGTGGTTGAAGCTTGACAACAACAGAGCAAAGGCGGCAGTGACGTCAAGGAACGACAGCTGACAGCAGTGAAAGTCGAGGAGCAACGGCCGGCAGCAGTGAAAGTCGAGGAGTAGGGGAGCAGCGGCAGCAACTTAAGAAGTGGTGTGTTTGATTAGGTTAGATTTAGGGTTTCTTATTTTCATTTTATACTTTGAAAAATTATATAGTGTAATTGTTCGCATTGTAATTTAATAAAACAACAAACTATAAGTTGACATGTAGTCAAGTAAAATTATTATTATTAACAATGAATTACAAGTTGACATGTGGCAAAATAAAAAATATTATTCTCAAAACTATTATTATTATTATTATTATTGTCCACAAAGTAATTGTGTAAAATTTAATTAAATAAAAAAATTAATCAAATTGAAAATTTAAAAACACATGCATCAATGGTTTGCACTCTAAACTTACAAATTTTAAGTTTAGAGATCTTGAGTTCGAGTTCAAATTAAAACAAAATTAATATTATTTTTTTTTATCACTGATGCTTTAGTATCAATAATCATTGAGTTTTAAGCTATTAACACCTTAGTATCAATGATTTATGATACATACTTGTTAAAGGCGGAAAATGGTCCAAATGTACACCATTTCTGACATTTTTTACTAAGTGTCAGTAAATGTCATTTCTGTAGTAGTGGTAAAAATTTGAATGAGTTTTTTGTGTAATTACAATTTGGGGGAGGGGGAGGCATAAACCCACAACCCATGAGTTTATCCAAACCCAAACTAAATAAAATAGTTTATTTCCACCCCTAATTGTAATTACACATGAAAATGAGTTAGATTTGGGTTTGTATGGAAGAAATCATTTCATAATGGTTTAGGAATAATTTACTGATGAGCTATGGACAAATTCTCAAAACTCAAGATGATATGTCAGTGGAGAATATATTAAACAAAATAAATAAAAACAAATTAATTGCATTATTTTCAATTTCAAAATCTTGTATGATCTGATTACAAACTGGCCACAAAGAGCATAGTTGTTGAAGCTCTTGGAACCAGAGCCCAAATGAGTTGCTACTCCAGCTTCTAAAAAGAAAGAACAAAAGGCATAAATTTTCTGCTTTCCATTTTATATTAGTTTTCTAAATTCACTTCTAAGAGTAAGGAAGAATCCTATTTTAGAATAGATTTTGGCCATCTTTAGGTGAGAATTTAAAACCAAATTTTCTTAAGGCTAGACTATAAATTCGTTTTTATTTTTTTTCTTGACATGTAGGCTAGAGTACAAATTTGATTTGATTTGATTTAATTTAAATTTATAATATGATCTGATTGTATAATTCTAATCGAATGTGGAAGTTTATTATTAGAGATTACGTTCTCATTTATTTAGAAATAATGATTTTCATTTTTAAACTTTATTTTAATTTTCTAGTATTCTTTAATTTAAGGATGAAGTTATCGTAAAATCTATTATTTATAATTTTTTCCACTATATTTTTTCATATTTTAATATTAAGTTAATAATTAATAAGAATTAATAATATTATAATTTTGATGTAATTAAATTTATCAAAATAAAAATATTTTGATAATAAAATTTAAATCAAACTCAAATGCGTTGATTTAGGTTGGGTTAAAAATATTTAGGTTGAGCCCAATTTTTTATAATTTGATTTGGATTGACTTAAAATTCAAAGCAAGCCAACTCATGCCCACCCTTAATTACAATGATGTAAACTTAAAAAGGGTTTTATAAGGATTTTAAAATAGTGATAGAAGCCCCATCAATCTATAAAGAACAAAATAGACATGGTCAAATCTAAAATGGAACCTGAACTCGAACCGATTCGAGTAGTTCAAATCTATTTCATTTTATCCGAACCCAATTTTGCCCAATGCCCGATCAGATATGTCTTAATTCTTTCCTTTAAACATATGTGAGCTCGAAATCCCTTATCGGTTTTTTTTTTTTTTTATATCCTTGTTGGCTTGTGAATACGATTTTTCTAACTAAACAGATGATCGAGTATGCAAGGACCATTCTCTATAATTGCATGCTTTCCTTGTCCCGGTGATTGGTGAAAAATGAATGCCCTTCATTTATAGATGACCTACTGTTTATTGCATTTTAATGGGCCGCTGCCAAAATTAGTTGTGCCCACCCACTTAATTTTTCGTATAACTGAAAACGTGTAGCTTTGAACTGTAATGGTAAACTTTGAAACTCCTGAAATGGAAACTTTTTATTTA
The DNA here is from genome assembly GCA_018350135.1 of Citrus trifoliata. Lineage (NCBI taxonomy): Eukaryota > Viridiplantae > Streptophyta > Magnoliopsida > Sapindales > Rutaceae > Citrus > Citrus trifoliata. Next base: position 934,091 of record VKKW01000067.1, read on the forward strand.
AAAGCAGCTTGTCACTAGGCCATACTAGTGTTAACTCGTTCCTAACTTTCTACCCTCATAATGGAGGGTGCGTTCGAGTCCTTTCGTTATCCCAATTAAGAGTAATTTTCTCTTTCAAAATAAGATCTTCCAGTAAAATTCAAACATTTGCCCATAAAAGAAGGGTGCTGCCATATCTGTGGTCATGGTGTGCCCTTTACAGACCGATATCATTTTTCTTTTTAGCGTAAGGGTAGTAATTTAAATTATTAGATATGTTTTAATTCAGAATTTTGAAATTTTTAAAGTACGAAAAAGTTATTGAATTATATAGTTAAATAATATAATGACCTTCTATTATAAAAATATGAATTAATATTTTTTTTTACTTTAATAAAATTTAGGATTACCAAATCAATACTCCTTAAATATACCATCATCTAAAGAAATAATTTCATTTCTTTCTTGTTCTATTATAAGTAATTATTAGTTGTATTGTAATTATAATTTAATTTTGAAGACGGAAAGACTTGAAACATTAAGAGCATCTTCACCAAATTTAGACACCAGCCAGTGAAATTATCTCAATGATTGAACTAAAATAAGGGAATTGATTATTAGATTTTAAAGCAATTTTCCTTGTTAAAATGTTAACTCTTATTCGGTTAATTTTCCATATCAATTAGTATTCAATTATGATGATTGAATCATAGGATATGGTCGATTTATCAATTAATAATATTCATGATGATAAAAATTCTAAATAAATAAAAGATACATCAATCTCAGTTAAATGTTAATGAAAATAGTTTAGAAGAATCTTAAAGAAATTGAAGGATGATAAAATGATAAAATTAATTGTAACATCGTGTGGTGTTATAATGTTATTTGATTATTTTGTTATTTTCCTCTAACATCGTGTGATAATACAGTTAATTCTGTAAATATCATAGCTCAGTTTATCACCCATTTAATAGGTGGTTCCAGAGTTATTTTTATCTTAACTTGAAGCTCATGTATCCTTCCATCAGAGCAATATAAATATATTTGTATGATCAAGCAACTTCATCGTTGCTTGCAATTTTCCCAAGTCAACATAAACTAGTGATCATCAATGGCTTCTTCCCTCTATTTAATATTAATTTTCTTCATCGTTCTAACGTTTACAAACACCAGTTTGGCCCTCGCAGCAAGGTATCATCATATTTCGGACTTCATCAAGAATCCTCTACTCTTCAAGCCAACCTCACAAGCTAATATCGCTCCTTTGCCTAAGCCTAAACTGCCTCCTTTGCCTAAGCCTAAACTGCCTCCTTTGCCACCAATCTTTTCTCTTCCTCCTCCTCCTCCTCAGGCGCCACCGCCACCGTCCCAGCCTTCGGCAGCTGATGTCCCTGCAGCTTCACCATTGTCAGTACCACCGGAGTACTCAGCACCTACAATGCCGCCGTTGCAGCATAATCCCACTTCTTCTTTGCCACCTCTGCTGCCGCCACCACCATCACAACCATTGCCGAAACGTAAGAAACATAAAATGCCACCTGTAATGCCACCATTGGCTGCTAGCCCTCCGCTGCCTTCGCCTGTGCATACACCTCCGTGTGGAAATATCGCATTGCCTCCATTGGCGGCTAGCCCGGAGACAGACTTTGATGGTACTGCAACGACTTGGGCTTTTCCCAGAGTTGAAAATTAAAATCAGGAATTTAAATACCAATTATGCATGTTTATGTCTATTTATTATTTCTCATTCTCAAAATAATGTATTATGTAGCATAAAGTTGTTCAAGTTAAATATATATATATTATGTGAAATAATTTAATTAAACTGTTGGCTGCTAGCTATTTTGCTATATATATATATTTTTCTTATTAACCCATGTCAGCGTCCTTAATTATGGTATTTTTTTTTACTTTAATTTAATAATGTTTTGAATGGCGCGGTTGCTACTGGCTGATCGAGAATTACATAACAATATGTGAAAACTAAAATTGAATTGAATGGGGTAATGAATTTGGAGAGGTTATTTTAATAGACTTAATAAGACTAAATTAAAAAAATAGTAAGATCATCTATATGGGTTACAATGGGTTTTTATTTTTTAATTGAAGTGTGGATTTTTATAATTTTAAAAGTTAAAATTTAAACTTGGAAAAATATCACTCGTATATTTTTAAATGACATTTGTACCAAACGTATTACAACACTTTTAACATGAATCACTCGTACACTCTAAATTGATAAAATATGTCTGCCGTCCACCAAACCGTTAGTTGCCGTTAGAAAGTTAACAGAATTATGGCAAATTGACTACTTTTCCCTTGAAACTCAAAATAAGGTAAAAAAAAAAAACAGATTTGCCCAAAAATTAAAGAATATTTTCAATACACAATTTTTTTGTTTTGTTATTAGTAATACATTTTTTTATTAAAAATATGAATTATTAATGGTACATATTATTAACAATTATTGTAAAAAATAATCCATATTATACCATAAAAAATAATTAACAACATATTATTAACAATTATACAAATTATACCATAAAAAATTCCAATAGGAGATTGAAGTAGCAGATCTTCAAAAATTCAATTTAAATTTTAGAGGAGTAGATTCGGTTTTGGAGTAGTATTTTATTTTTTTAGTCTCGTTGAAACAACGATGTTTCACATGGATAACGTCATCTTCCGATAAATGGGATGACATGTCATTTTTTGTCAATATATATCATATGACATGTCATTTTTTACTAGGTAAATGGGATAACATGTCATTTTTTAATCAAGTTTCTTCCATCTTAAAAGACTATATTACCCTTATAATGTCAACGCTTGCAAAATGGCAGCTAACGGTTTGGTGGACGGCAAACATATTTTGTCAACTTAGGGTATACGAGTGATACATTTTAAAAGTGTTGTAATATATTTGATACAAGTATTTTTTAAGGGTTTACGAATGATATTTTTCCTTTAAACTTTATGGAGTTTATGAGCGTATAGATCTATTTTTATAAATTTAACAAGGCTACTTTAATAAATTTAACATACGTTAACTAGTAATTGAAGCAATTTTCTCTTTAATTTTTTTAAAATTATTTTCTCGAATAGGGGCTTGAACCCCACTATAATGAGGCCGATCGGCCTCGGTTGCACTTAGTCAAATAGTTATTTTGCTGGCCACTCCAATTTCTAACTGAAAAAGAGGTGGTTAAAAAATTAATTCAGACTTTACTCGTCCTATTTTTTTACAATATAATATTAAATAATCATTTAGAATGTTGTGTATTTTGACAAAAAAAATACTTAAGAATAATTTGAAATAGGGAACTTAAAAATATAATATTAACTAATCTTTTGGAATGCTGTGTCTTTTGGCAAAAAAAAAAATTAGAGAATAATTTGAAAGAGGAAACTTCAAAATCCTTGTCACATATGGATCTTACCATATTGAAATGACTCGCGTTACTGTTATTAAACCAATAGCGGTTCATACAAAATAAATTTTCTAATTGAGAATGCGCCCAAATAAAAAAATTTTAATTAATTAGTTGAGAATGCGCCCAAATAAACAATTTTAATTAACTAGTTGATTTTTCTCTCTAGTGTGATTTTTTTTTCTTTAGCTAACAAGATTTTTGCTTTTATCCAAAACATGACCGCCAATTTTTTCATTATTAAAAATTACTGGATTTGTTTGCACTCTTTTTTTTTTTTTGTGAGACAGGGGAATGCAATCAATATTTCCATGTTAATAACTAGACAGTTTTTTTATCTTTTCTTCTTTTGTGAGAGTTTTGTCCCTATTTTATTATTACGGTTTTGATCTCTCTTTTTGGTCCCTACTTGATAGGGTTAATTGTGGAAGTTTTTCTTTTTTAAAAAAAAGTTTTATTTGTGGATTGGAGATGCTTTCATTGCTTAGAGTTACAAATATATTGGTCTTGTTGCAAGGGCATTTTTGTGATTGTCGACGTGTCTCGTCAAATGGATTCAAGAAATTAAGTCCATGTTAGTAACATGTCAAAAAAAAAAAAAAGGTCATGTTGTAACTTGTCATGATTCTAGGGAAGAAAAGGACCACACTCGAAGAATATGGTGTTGGACCCGAGGGACTCCGCATGAAAAAAGAATACTTTGATTATTACATTTCTCTTCTCTCGATGTGGTTGAATTTCCTTTCACCATTAGGAATGACAATAACATCTCGATCAAGCTCGCATCCATAAAGATTTACAAGATTCGAATTTAAGAAAATTTAGTTCCGTATATAAAAAAATGTGATTCGAATGTGGAAAGTTGAGATTTGCACGGTTCCAAATGCGGTGCAAGTGTATTTAGAAAACCGAATATAAATTTAAATTTATTTGTAGATTTGTGATATTGTTATATATTATTCACTTTCACTTATTAATTTTTAAATTATGATTGAATTATATTTGATATTATTAGGTAAATTACTGAATATTATTTTTAAATTAAAAATATGTATTAAAAATCAAATTTTATTTGTGGATTTATGATGTTTGTTGTATGTTATTAATTGTTGAATTATGATTGTATTTCACTTGATACTATTAGGTAAATTAATGAATTTTTAAAATTATATATTAAATTATTGAATTTTGAATTTTGATTTTTGATTTTTGCGGATTCTAATCCCTTGCAAATATTACGCATATCCAGATCTACACTTTTTTTTTTGTGGATCCGAATATAGAAAAGTAAATCCGGATCCATATCTAGATGCACCTACATCTTAATCTAGTCTGGATTTAGATTTTGCCAACCCTATTGCATGGCGTAAATGTGATAAGGATAGATTGTAATTTTAATTTTTAAAATCTAAGCTTTATTTTCTAGATAATAAATAACGATAAAATGATAATTACGTAAAAGGAATATCTATAATCTTGAAATTTATCAAATGAGTCCCTAGTTATGTTAAATATTGAAACCATGCTCTTGTTAGCTATAATATCCAATATATCCACCACAAGCCTATATATTCCCGGACTAGATCTGCGCCTTAATGAATTACCTAAATAATTAGCTCAGATTGTTCCTTGTCTTCCATACCATATCTCCCAAAGTAAGTCATAAAGAAGTGGCTTGAGTCCATATATACTGCTTGAGAAACACAACTTGAGTCCATATATACTGCTTGAGAAAACTATTGCATGTTGTACTATATATACCCTAACAAATATATGGTTGTGTGTGTGTACACACACAATCCTTCTCTAGAATAGATTTTTGCATCTTTTTAAATGTAGATTTGCCTATATAATGTTAAAGGCCGGTGCCAGCCATTCAACACGGCCCACCATTCTTGGTGGTGTTGTGTTGACTTATTTTTTTTTAAAAAAAGAGCCAAAATTTTGATTATATAAAGAGGGCTTCCCACCCTCATTTTGGCCATCTCATTGAGAGAGAAGCAATTTAATATTTTGTGAGAGAGAAATAAGAGACCTTGAGTGATTTTAAGATCTTAAAATTATAAAGCTCCTGTGAGTCTAGTGAGTGAGAGATTGAGTGTATTGAGGTTCTGAGTAGTGAGTCAAAATATTACAATATTTGTAATCTTCATATCACTAGTAAAATATTTTCCTTCTGTCTTTGCCCGTGACGTAAGTAAAAAGTCGAACTACGTAATTTTCTGGTGTCCTCTTTTTGCTTGTTCTTTATTTTCTTCTAATTTCATTTTAATTGTGGCTCTCCTTCACCCACCAATTTCCTAACAGTGGTATCAGAGCCAGACAAGTGGAACGAGATAGACGACAATGCCATTTTTTATCTACACTTGGCACATGCGGATGGAGTATTATCTAGTGTGGCAGAGAAAAAGACAACAAAAGAAATATGAGATACTCTTACAAAACTGTACGAGGCCAAATCACTGCACAATAAGATCTTCTTAAAAAGGAGACTCTATACTCTTTGAATGGTGGAATCTACATCAGTGACCGACCACATGAACACCTTGAAAACTCTATTTTCATAACTCACAACGTTGGGTCATAATATAGAGGAAAATGAACGTGCGAAGCTTCTACTTCAAAGTTTACCAGATTCGTATATCAACTCATTATCAACCTTACAAACAACAACCCAACGGAAAATTTAGTCTTCGATGATGTTGTAGCCTCCATATTAAATGAGGGAACATGTGGAAAAAAAGGAAAGACAGACAAGCAAGTTCACAGTAAGCAAAAGCACTATAAGTGATGAGAGGGAGATCAACGGAATGTGGCCCCGTGGGAGTCACAATCATGGTAGATCAAAATCCAAAAGTAAGAAGAATATTAAATGCTACAATTGTAGCAAGAAAGGGAACGTCAAGAAAGACTGTTGGAATAATCAAAATAGAAGAGAGGGTAAAGAACCTAAGTCATTAAATGATTAGGGGTGTGTAACAAGTACCTCAGATGATGGCAAAATTCTCTACATCGAGGCAACAATTGTTTTAGAAGACAAAAAACGATTATCTGACGTCTGCCTCATAAACTTAGGAGCTACCTAGCACATGATCTCTCAGAGAGAATGGTTCTATACATATGAACCTATCTTAGGAGGATCTGTATATATGGAAGATGATCATGCCTTGGAGATCGCTAGCATTGGTACTATCAAAATAAAAATATTTGATGGTACAATTCGCACAATTAGGGAAGTACGGCATGTCAACGGCCTAAAGAAAAATCTATTGTCTTTAGGACAAATAGATAGTTATAGGTGCAAAACTCATATTGAAAATGGGATCATGAAAATTACTAGAGGTGCGCTTGTATTAATGAAGGCAGAAAAGATCGATGTTAATTTGTTCATGCTTAAAGAGGAAACACGACAGGAAGTCGATGCGTGTATCGCGTCAAATGGAGAAGAATCAACGATGATGTGGCACCTCAAACTCAGCCACATGTTAGAACAATGTTTGGAGATTCTCTCTGAATGAAAATTGATTACAGGGCTCAAATCGGTAAATTTACTATTTTGCGAGCATTGTGTTATAAATAAGCAGCATAGTTTAAAGTTTAGTAGATCTGTTGCTAGAAGTAAATGCATTCTAGACTTAAATCATTCCGATGTTTGGGAATCACCAGACATATCCATGGGAGGTGCAAAGTACATGGTGACTTTCATTGATGATTATTCTAGGAGATGTTGGGCGTATCCAATTAAGAAAAAGTCAGATGTGTTTCCAGTGTTTAAAGAATACAAAGCACGGGTGGAACTTGAATCTGGTGAAAGGATCAAGTACTTGAGGGCAGATAACGGTGAAGAGTATACACATGACGAGTTTCTTACTTTCTGTAAGCAAGAATGTATTCATAGGTAGTTCATAGTGGCATATGCTTCTCAACACAATGGAGTGGCGGAGCAAATGAACAAAACTCTTACTGAAATGATAAGAGTTATTTTGAGGACTGCTGCTCTACCCAATACATTCTGGGCAAAAGAAGTCAAAACTACTTGTTATATAGTAAATCGGTCACCATTAATGGAAATTGAATTGAAGACACTGATGAAGATGTGGGCTAGAAAGCCAGCAGATTACTCTTACCTACATGCATTTGGATGTCCTATGTACGCGATGTACAATGTTTAAGAAAGAACAAAGTTAGATCCAAAATGTAGGAGGTGTAACTTTTTAGGGTATGCTGATAGAGTAAAGGGGTATCGTCATCAGCAGAGATGTTATCTTTGTAGAAGATAAACTACAAATGAGAGATGAGGATGATAGCACTGTAAAAGAAAAGTCAGAGATTGTACCGGTGTATGTGAAAAATAATCTGGAAAATGAAAATTCAGATTCTTATAAAGCAGCACCAAAGCACGAGGAACAAGAACCAATCGAGTTCGAGGCTCTAGAAGTTCGTTGGTCAACTCGTGAGAGACGACTGCCATCGTGGCACTCGGAGTATGTCACAGAGATCAATACTGCATACTGTCTTCTAACAAAGGATGGAGAGCCATCAACTTTCCATGAAACTTTAAACAGCTTAGATGTTACTTGGTGGATGACAGCAATGCAGGAAGAAATTGAGGCTCTACACAAGAAAAAAAATAGGAACTTGTATCACTACCACGTGGAAAAAAAGCCAATGGTAACAAATGGGTCTACAAGATCAAATGTGATGGCAATGACCAAGTGGAGCGGTATCGTGCAAGATTGGTGGTGAAAGGATATGCTCAGAAAAAAGTTATTGACATCAACGAAATATTTTCTCTGTTGGTTCGACTCATAACAGTTAGAATAGTCTTGTCAATTTGTGCTACATTTGACCTACATTTAGAGCAGTTAGATGTGAAAATTGCATTTCTTAATGGAGAACTTGAAGAAGAAATTTATATACTCCAACCAGAAGGTTTTACTAAAATAGAAAAGGAGAACTTGGTTTTGCAGGTTAAACAAATCTCTATACTGTCTCAAACAGGCACTGAGGCGTTGGTATAAAAGATTTGACTCCTTCATCATGAGTTTTGGATACAACAAACTCAGTTCAGACCATTGTACATATTACAAGAGGTTTGAAGATAATAATTTCATCATTTTGCTGTTGTACGTGGATGACATGTTGGTAGCAGGCCCCAACAAAGATCGAGTCTAAGAATTGAAGGTACAATTGTCTTGGGAGTTTGAAACGAAGGACTTGGGACCAATAAATAAGATTCTAGGGATGCAAATTCACCGAGACAAATAACAGGAAGATTTGACTTTCTCAGCAGAACTACTTGAAGAAAATCTTGCGACGCTTCAACATGCACGATTGTAAGCTAATTTCTACCCCCATTTCCTGTTAATTTCAAATTATCCTCAAGTATGTGTCCTAACAATATATTTGAGAGGAAAGATATCTCGAGTACCGTATGCATCAGCAGTAGGAAGTTTGATGTTCACTATGATATGTACTAGACCGGACATTGCATAAGTAGTGGGAGCAGTCAATCAATACATGGCGAGTCCTAATGGAGAACATTGGAAAATTGTGAAGAAGATTTTGAGATATATCAGAGGAACCTCCGATGTTGCATTATGTTATGAAGGATCATAATTTACTATCAGGGGCTACATGGATTCAGATTTTGCAAGAGATCTTGATAAAAGAAAATCTATTATTGGCTATGTGTTTACACTTGCGAGAGCAGCTGTAAGCTGCCTTTCAAAACTGTAAACCATTGTAGTTTTATCTACAACAGAAGCAAAATACATGGCGGCTACACAAACTTGCAAGGAAGCTATTTGGATACAAAGGTTATTAGAGGAACTCGGGCACAAACAAGATAAAATTTTTGTGTATTGTGATAGTCAGAGTGTCTTGCATATTGAAAGGAATCCAAACTTTTAATCCAGGACAAAGCACATAGGGGTACAATATCACTTTTTTCGAGAAGTAGTGGAAGATGGAAATGTGGATTTGCAGAAAGTCCATACCAAGCAGAATCTGGTAGATGTTTTAACCAAGCCAATCAATATAGACAAGTTTATCTGGAGTGAATTCTCTTGTGGCCTAGTAGAGACATAAGCAACATGATAATAGAGCAGAAAGGATGATCTAGAGATTGATTGATTCTCAATCAAATCTCCAAGGGAGAGAATGTATAAAGTCATGGCTGGCACCGACCATCTAGATGGGCGATGCCATGCCATTCAACACGGCTCGTCATTCTTGGTGGTGCCATGTTGACTTATTAAAAAAAAAAGAGCCAAAATTTTGGCTATATAAACAGGGCTTCCCACCCTCATTTTGGGCATCCCATTGAGAAAGAAGCAATTCAATTTTTGTGAGAGATAAAGAAGAGAGCTTGAGTGATTTGAAGAGCTTAAAATTATAAAGCTCAGGTGAGTCTAGTGAGTAAGAGATTGGGTGTATTGGGGTTCTGGGTAGTGAGCTAAAATATTACAATATTTGTAATTCTCATATCACGAGTAAAATATTTTCCTTCGGTCTTTACTCGTGAGCGTAGTCTAAAAGCCGAACCACGTAATTTTCTAGTGTCCTCTTTTGTGCTTGTTCTTTATTTTCTTCCGATTTCATTTTAGCTGTGACGCTTCACCCACCAATTTCCTAACATATAATGTATACAAAGAATCTATATTTCAAAAGATGCGGGCATGTATACTTAAAAATGATTATATATATAATCATATATATAATGCTTTAGGTTTTAAAAAGTTAAAAGCCTAAACTATTCTTAATAAAAGTCAAGTCCATTACCCTTTATGCATATTATAAAGCATAACAAAAAAAAAGCACGCATTTCACTTTCATTTGCCAGGGAGGTCACCAATGGAGAGGAAATGAAATGGAGAAAAATTATTGGGTTAGGGTCTATAAAAAGTTAAGGTTTGAATCTTGTAAACTAGATTTGGGAGTTATTTTGAAGTATTTTCAACCCTAAATTCATTTGAAATACTCATTGAATGAGAAATTTAAGGTGGGAAATATAGAGAGAGTGTGCAAGTATTTAGGGTAAAAGAGGCATAAGCCAACCATACAAGTTGGACTGCTTACCAAATTGAGTAAGATTTCTTCAAGTGTTGAATTTCATGGGAATGAAGTTAATTTTAAAATTTTTGTACTTTATCTATAGTTAGGATTTCCGAAAATGGGTAAAGTTAGTCCTATACTAATTTTCGTAATTAGTGGATTATTTTAGGAGTACAAGGGTACCAACAAGTCATTGTAGAGCGGAAATATATCGTCGTCACCATTGTTTTGATTCCAAATGTAATAGTTTATAACTTTTTATTATATTTAGGTAGTTTTTGGTTCGTAACGTGATTGTTGATAATGTAGATGGTCTATTAGATATGAAAATTTAATTGTTGAGAATAAGGTGTAATTTTTGGCTTTAAGGGTATTATGGAAATTTTGGATTACAAGTATAGATTCAAAGTTGTAAGTTGTAGGGTAAATAGTTGTTGCATAATTATGCCATTTAATATTAATACCAGATTTTCTAATATTTGAAAAGTAGTCATGTCATTTTCTTGATTTAGGAGAAGTCATGAATGTGAGCTAACTAGCTAATATTGATGATAGCTAAGTTTGAGCATTGTCCTAATGAGTTAAATATACTAAACTTATAGTTTATATTTTTATCACTATTTCATTTTTTAGTAAAGTAATGTATGTTTACAAAGTAGTGTTTGATGCTTTGGTTAAGTTTCCAAGAAATAGATTAATTTTATTTACATATTGATGTGTTTCTTAAAAGATATGATAAATGGTTTTCTTTATTTATCTTAATTATAAACACATGAGAGTTATTTAGTAAAAAGAAAATAAGAAATATAGATTTATAGTATATTTAAAGTGCTTAGGTACATGGTTATAAAAGTTAGTTTTTAAAATTATTAACAGTACCCTTCTCCTCTAAATATAAAGATGAGTATAGAGATAAGGTTATTGGGATATTGTTAGAATATTTAGTTACAAACATACAATACAAATATATATTTGAGATAGATGCATTTAGGGCTCATCTAAGCTCATATAGAGTTATGGGCCATGTGATTGGGCGCTTCTGCCGCATATAATATAATGAGATATATGTAAGGACACGTCATTGGTTTAACCATTATAGTTTCGAGCACAACAGTACACTTTCCAAATGTCATGCACTGTCCATATGAGGTCTGGGTATGAAGATGCTATTTCACTGAGTACTTATATATATATTTAGTGATAGTTTTGATATGATTTTCATGATTATATATGAAACATCATATATTCGTATTTAATGCCAGTTACTTGATTTAAAATCGAAACATTTTTGTTTATGTTTTTTACACATGGTTTAATGAGATTTGATTATTGCAATAACTCATTTGTTTTAGAATAAAAGTTGTTTTAAAACAATTTTATTGTCAAAACATATTACCTATATTTTTCACTCTAATTAGATTACAGGTATACTAGCCAACCTAATAATTTATGTTATTTTGAGTTTTAGCCACATGATGACGCTAAAAGTCATAGATAATATTATTAGGGCATTTTGTTCTCCTCATTTGTATAAATATGATATGATTATTATGAATGTTTAACATATGTTAGCATTATGTTGTGGACTGCCCAAATCGCTAACCCAATTTGCTCACCAAGAACCCAACACAATGTCAAGAGTGCTAGCTTGACCCAATTTCGGAAAGTTCTAGGCAACTCTAGCACATTGAACTTGTAAATACTCTAGAATTCTCTATACAATTCCAGCACATGTAAATAGCTAGGAAATGGTAGAATTCTCTAGAATCTCTAGAGCTTGGCAAGCCTCCTCTATAAATATAGGATGGCATTTGGCATTAACACAACAACAACACACAACAACAAGCATTGGGCACTTAAGCATTGTAATCTCTCTTTTGTGCAATATAAGTTTCTTATTCGGCTTCATTGCTCTCTTCTCTAGTTCGCGAAGCTTTAGGCTTATTTAGCAACATTTGGTAAAGTTGTCTAAGTGCCGCACGGGTTACCTGTGCAAAATACTCATCCCGTGAAAATTAGCTCTAGTATACTCTTTGATACTATTAGAAATATTGAGTGATATTTAGATGAGACTATTTAAACATATTATTTACAATGATGTGTGATATTATATTAGATTATTTTGGAAGTATTTATTTTATAAATTTACAAGTTGGAAATGTATAAAATATAGGAGAAACTCTGCAAATTTTTGACAAGATCCTTATTGATTTTATTTAGTCATGTTAGATGGAACTAGCCAGACTTACCCTTGAATTTAAATAGGTTGTTCAATGACGAGTGACATAATGTAAAGCATACAACATGAGATATTCTTTTGCATGACATCAGTAAAAACAGTAGGCATGTTAGTCTATTCTGAAAAATAGTATAAAATGTAAAGCCTTAGTCGTCAAATGTATGGACGTCACATGAATTTGATGATCGTATAAATACATTTGCATGTACTATGTAATAAGAGGAAAATGGCAATCGCATGACCATTTTCGCATCAGTTTATGTGGCTTGATTATATAGCCACCTTTGCATGATAAGTTACACGTGCTTAGTATTAGTTCTTACGTTCATTCAATAGACCATCTCCTTTGACTGGGTTTTGATTAGTACTCAATCTAATTTGACCTTGAAATTTCCCAAAGAAATTAACTTTCTAATATAAATGTGAGATAAAGATGCAATGAAATCACCACTCCAATTAATCAATCAAATAAAACAAAAAGTCATCCAAACGCTCCCAATAATGTCAACACAACAAAATTCGAATCTATAAGTAATTCTAATAATCTCAAATATGTCAAATTCCAACAACTTCCACCAATATTAATTAAGAGATAATAAGGAAATTAGTAAATTATGCAAAATAGGTAAAATCCACATGAGGCGTGATTTTTACAAGAGAACCTTTTGATCATCACGATTTACAATAAAATTCTCAACATGTAATCGAGTCCACATGCAGACATAGACAAATTCGCTATGAAAATAACTGGAAGTTACAAAAGATCAAAGTTGCTTATAAAGCATCACACTGTAAGCCCTTCACAATCCTCATGTCCTTCATTAACAAAATCATATACATATATATAAAATTACATCCCTATAATCAAGAAGCTAATCTTCCTACATATCCCAATAATCAAGGAGTTAATCTTTGTATAATTAATGTGCTTTGTTATTGTTTGCAACTAATATTATAGCTAATATTCCAATACCCTTCCTCAAGTTGGAGCATGCAAGTCCTGAATGCCCAACCTGCGAAGGAAGGACTCAAACTGTCGTTTACCCAATGCCCTAGTAAATATATTAGCCAGTTGTGCATAGGTCGGGACATGAATTGCTCGAATGTTACCAATGCGAACCTCATCACAAACAAAGTGACAATCAATCTCAATATATTTGTCCTCTCATGAAACACTGGGTTGCTGGAATATGTAAGGCTGCCTGACTGGCATAATATACTCTCATCGGATTTGGATGTCCCACGCCGAGTGTCAATAAAAGTCCTTTTAACCATTTTCATTCACAAGTAGTGGTAGCCATAGATTGTTATTCTGCCTCAGCTGACAATCGAGATACTGTATGCTGCTTCTTAATCTTCTAGGACACTGGTGAATTCCCTAGTAGAATGAAGCATCTAATCAAAGAACGATGAGTCAGCAGACAACTTGCCCAATCTGAACCACACCAAGCAGATAGTTGTAAATCATAATTTGATTGTAGCATAATTCCTTTGCCAGGATTCCCTTTCAAGCAGCTCACAACGCGTAGAGTAGCCGCCCAATGTTCTTCCCGCAGTTGTTGCATGAATTGTGCTAACACATGCACACAGTAGGATAACTCAAGACATGTAACTGAGAGATAAATAAGTCAGCCCACCAACTGTCTGTAACACTCAAGATTAGATAAAAAAAATCTTTATCTAGCAAAGCCAAATTATGATTTTGTTCTAGCAGGACAGATCCAAGTTTAGCTCCAAGTAAACCGACCTCAAAGATAATATCCAACACATTTACGTTGGCACAAGAAAATCCCTGTAGGACTTTGGGCTACTTCAATGCCCAGGAAATATTTCAACACTCCTAGATCCCTAATATAAAAGCACTTGCTCAAATACTCATTAAAAATCTAAATGGTTGCATGATCATTACCAAACACGACAATGTCATCAACATATACAAGGACATTAATTTGTTCCTTGCCTTGACACAAAGTGAAAAGAGAGATGTATGAGTATGATTGCCTGAAACCATAACTCTTTTAGGCAATAACCAATTTCGCAAACCAACACAAGGGAGCTTGTCTTAATCCATACAAAGACTTCTTTAGATGACATATCATCCCTGGTTTCTTTGAATGAAATCCCGAAGGCACATGCATGTACACCTCTTCCTCCAAGTCTTTGTGTAAGAACACGTTATGTACGTCCATCTGATGAAGTTCCCAATTCTTAGTTGCTACCACTGCCAAGAAAGTGCGCACTGTAACCATTTTTGTCATTAGTGCAAACATCTCGTTATAGTCAACTCCTTCAACTTGCATGTTCCCGAGAATTACCAATCGAGCTTTATAGCGCTCAATTGTTCCATCAACTTTATACTTGATCTTGTATACTCATTTACAACTTATAGCTCATTTTCCTAGTATTAAGGGCTTTACAGTCAATGTCTCATTATCTTCTAATGCTTGTATCTTCATTGTATCTCTCTATTTCTCATCTTTTTCTACTTCAGTAAAAGAACTTGGCTTAACTCCTGTAGCAGTAGCTGCCAAGAAAGCACGATGTTGCAATGAAAACTTATTATAGTTTACATAATATGCTATCGGATAAGGACTACCTACGGAATACGTATGGTCAAGTGAGCTTGCAGAGAGGCTCGAAGAGGAACTCAACAATTGTACTATGTGTAAGACATAATCTCACAATTTAGTAGATTGTTGTTGTTGCCTATAACCATGCCCAAGCGTAACTTTAGATTGTTGGCCATCCATTATCTCATTGTCACCCCCCTCACTATATACTCCTTGATATTGTACATCACACGTAGGTATTTTAGCATATTTCCCATCATCTATATTCTTTATTCTTCTTTGATCCTCTTGTCCAAGTGATGCTCCTTGGTTGCCATCCCCAACACTACCTCCCTCTTATTGAGGCATCCTAGAATGGTGCTCCATGTCCATGTACACCAGCTCCCCACATCATTTCCTCTTTGGCAACCAAGCCATCAAACTCATTGGTTCTCGTTTTGTCGTGTTCACTAGTGCCTTTGTTCAAATAAGGAAACTCATTTTCCATGAATACAACATCCTTCAAAACAAAGAACTCACCAGAGTCCATATCATACAAGTTCCACCATTTCTTCTTGTAAAGGTACCCAACAAAAACATATTTCATTTTTCAATTGGCAAATTTATCTCCTCCACACCTTTGATTATGAGCATAAGCTAAAAATCTAAACACTCGAATATTTTTATATGAAGGGGTTTGACCAAACAATATTTCATAAGGTGCTTTTCCTCGTAACAAATCGAATAGAGTTCGATTAATCAAGTATGCAGCTATCAATATGTATTCCCTCAAAAACTCAATCGGCAAATTCACTTGGAAGTGCAATGCTCATACTACATCGAGTATGTGACGGTGTTTATGTTCTACTCCCCTATTTTGTTGAGAAGTCCCAACACATGAGGTTTGATGTATTATGCCTTTCTCCATAAAATAATCATCTAAGCAAGTGAACTTAGTTCCATTATCACTATGCACTATTTTCACATGTTCATTAAATTATCTATGAACCATAGCAAAGAAATTTTGAATAGTTCGTGCCACTTCGGCTTTATTATTCAACAAATAACCCTACACACATCTAGAATAATCATCAACAATAGTAAAAAATAAATATGCACCATAAAAAGTTGGAGTTCTATAAGGACCCACAAATCACGATAAATCTTTGCAAAAATATTAGATGCCTTATTATCACTAGACGCAAACTCTCCTCGACAATGTTTTGTGTGGAAACAAATATCACATCCATCAGTGCAATTATTACTATTTTCATTAACAATGGGTAACAATTTAATGAATTTGTCGAAATAATGGCCCAACCTTTGATGCCAAAGATCAATTGTGTCATTCCCTACTGTCTTCATGACTTTGACTAACGCTATGCTCCAGAAGTAGTAGAGCCCCTCACGTTGCTCACTAGTACCAATTAACATCCTTGAATTATGGTCCTGTATAATACAAAATTTATAAGTGAACTGGACTATACAATTTGACTCCTTAATCAATTGTGATATTGAAATCAAGTTACACTTCAAATTAGGCACATATAACAAACTATTCAATTTTAGGTGTTTAGCCAATACTATGGTTCTTTCTTTCTTTGCTATAGCTTCTTTCCCAACTGGTAGCCCAATAGGACACGAGAGGACTTTAATCACATCACTCATCGACTTAAGGCTTCCTGTCATATGATGATAGGCCCTAGTGTCAATTATCCATTCCATTATCTTATGTTTTCCATTCAATCTTCCTTGATTTCATTCTTTATGCGTGTTCAATAGATTAAGCAATAAGCTCCATTGTTCGCTACTAAATCCGCTCAATTTACTTTTGTCTACTTCAATTGTATTTCCTTGAGTCGTGCTTCCTTATGTTGTCACTTGCGCTGCATTAGCTTGAATTTTTCTGTTGCGTGCTCTTCCTTTTGATGCGCTAGGTTGCTTCAGTCTTCTTTATCCACGGCCTGTTCCTCGTTCGTTTCCTCGAGGTTGATCCCCCCACCAATCAAGGTATCCAATTAGCTGGAAGCATGTTCTGTATCCTGTCTTTTCTTTTTGCAATTCTAGCACACCAGGACTTTGTCCTTGCTCTCGGTCCGTCCCTTCAAACTTGTTGTTGTTTGAACTGCAAAGGCCATGGGCTCACCCTGTTGTTCTTTCCCATGGGTTATATTACAAACTTGATTTTCTTGAATAGTCATAGCATATGCTCAATTCAAAGTTGGCAATGGTTCAATGCTCAAGGTATTGGATTACACCATCCCATAAGTTGAGTCATCTGAGCCCATCAAAAAATGATGTAGCCTTTCCTCTTCACGCCTCTTATATAATTCTATACCGATGTTGCATTTGCATCCTCCACATCGGCATGTCGGGTATTACTCGTAGTTTCCCAATTCTTTCGAGATCATCTTTAATTTACCATAGTTACTCATAACGGTTATGCCTTGTTGTTTACATTCAGCTAGCTCAAATTTAAGCTGGTGAATACGTGGTCCATTTCCTATTGAGAACCATTCCTCGATATCATCCCAGAGTTCTTTTGCAACCTCCATGTTATAGCCGAGTGCAAAGTTGGTTCAATTGTATTCAAGATCCATGATATCAGCATGGAATTAATTGTCTATCAATGATCCAAAGGTTGCATCACCGAACCATCGATGAAGCTAAATTGTTTCTTGGTTCGCAATGCCATCCTCATCGCTTGTGCCCACTTGTAATAATTGTCACCTTTCAATTGAACTTGCGTGATGATGTTTCCTGGATTGTCATTGGCCGAGAGGTAATATGGTGATGTTGAGCTCTTTGCCGACCCAACATCACCTTCCTTCTTGTCATCGTTGTCGTTCCTAGCCATGTCCAAGTTGCTCTGATACCACGAAAAGAATGTATTTTAGGATTGAATCTCATGTCCTTCATTAACAAAATCATATACATATAAAATTGCATTCCTGTAATCAAGAACCTAATCTTCCTACATATAAAATTACATCCCAATAATAAAGGAGCTAATATTTCTATAATTAATGTGCTATGTCATTGTTTACAACTAATATTACAACTTAAACTTTGGGGGAAATGCTTTGGAGCTAAGAAGACTTTTGAAAGGGTTGGGCCTTTTTTTTTAATGATTTTTCTTAATAAGATGTAATCCCATAGATTAAAAAACTCTAATAAAAAAGGAGATGTTTACCTATGCCATTTCTAAACACATATAGAGTCTGGCTATGGTTAAGGTTGGATAATTGTACCTTAAGAGTTATGATACTAAAAGTATTTAGTAAACACTATATGTTATAACTTAAAAACTAAGTTGATTTGATCTTATACCTATATGATGAAAAATCTACTATATCTTTATTAATTTCATCAAAATTATTATTTAAAATTTATATTTACTATATAATATTGACTTTTATTTCAATAATAAGTTGAAGGATAAAAATGATCATTTTAATATTTTTTAGGCCCGTGATAATTGAACGGTTGTCGTAATGTTGTTTTCAAATTCTAGGGGGTCAAAAACATTAGGATAGGTCAACCTCGAAGTTAAATTGGAGATGGTTTTAAAACCCAAAGTTTAAATTTGGAGAATGGACTGTGAAAAGAGATTCAAAAATCGATCTGAATTCTGTGTGCTGTGTATTCTACTGTAAGCATGTGCAACTTTGTTGCCTTTTCGTTGACTGAAGAATGTTAGATAATTTAAACGAGTTCACGTATATGTAGCCGCACACAATCACTATCTCCCCTTAACTAAATTGACTTCTAAATGTTATCTTAAATTAATTAATAAATTTATTATAAAGTTTTGTTGACTATTGCTAATATATGGAATATGCTTAAATTGATTTTTTAAGTATTCTATATTACGACAAACTTTAATTCTTTTTGTCAAATTTAATTCTCCTTTTCTATGATTATTAATTTTTAAATCTAAATAACCTAGTCTTTGAAAATTCATGCACTATAATTTATGAATTTCTAAACTCTTCTACCCAATTTCTAATTTTTAAAGCTAAATTTTCATACTAGTCTAATAATTCTATTTCCCTATCGTTATTATGTTCTAATATAAGATAATTTTTAGGAAGCGCAATGTCTAACACTTTTTTTTTTAATTTAAGGGGCTAAATGGAGATACATAATCTATTGGAAGTTTTATATTTCCTATGATTAAAGTTTTTTTCCAACATGATTTCAAAACCAGTTTAATGAACTGTAAAAGACCAATTTTCGCCAAAGGCAATAGCTTATTTGAAAAACTTCTTAGAATTCCACTATATATAAGTGGGAAATTGACGGCATATATCCTGAAGATTAACTAGAATGAAAACAATATCACTATGAATATTAGTATAACAAGCCATGTGCAAATCTTCCCATCCTTTTTCACCACCCTTTAATTTAGGTTCAACAAAAACCTTATCCCATACATTTTGAACTTTTTGTTATTTAGAAGATTTTTCTTGTGAGTTATGCTATTGGCACTCCTCAATAAGAATTTGATCTAAATATAAATTAAGCTTTCGTTGGAAAGATAATTCTATGAAGTTTGTTTACTTGGAGTAAGTTTTTTTTTTTTTTAAGATATGCATTACTTGTCTTTATGTGTATATTCTGGTTATTAGCTACTAAGAAAAATAAAGAGAGATGGAGATAAAATTAGAAATTCACAAATGCTATAACAAAGGGGAAATTGAAAGTTTTTTGAAATGGAAGAGATTTTCTTTTTTTGAGTATTGACATAGGATTTATTAAGAAAGTGCAGCAAATGAAGATTATTTTAGGAATTAAAAAGTATATCTACAGAAACGGTGTTCTGAAGAGAATGTTAGAGCTGTGGTAATAATCTAACTCTTTTCATGTTTTGTTTATTTGTGATTGGTATCATGAAAATTATGTTTTTGACTAAAAAAAAGTTACCAATTGGATTTTAATATTGTGACTCTAATTATATGTTGCATATGCTCTTCTTTTGTAATTGATGACCATAATTTATATACATATTTTACTGTTTATTATTTAATTACTAGTTATTTTATTTGTTATTTTTAATTAATTGAATTATTTTATTACATAGGAAATTAATTGGAGATTGGAAATAAAAAGTGCCAAAAGAATAACAATTTAAGAGAATATTAGTTGAAGTTGTGACAGAGTGAAGAGCCAAGAGCAATTTGCATTGAATTTCAATTCTCCAATTGAGTTGCACATGCATGGCATTGCAAAAGTGGAAAGCAATTTAAATGGGGCCCACACTTGATTTTCAAAAGTGGAATTAATGGCTTATGGGGGCGTTATTATGGAAGATTTGTTTTATAATTGGAAAAGGATTTTAATTAGTAGACAGAGGATTTTGTGGCTAAGTATTATAAAAAAAGAGTTTTGGCTTTTGAATGAAGTAGCTGACAGATGACAAAAACAAAAGTACAGGGCTGCAAGACTGAGAGTATTCAACAGCAGCAGCAATTCGGTTTGCATGACTGATTTCATTTCTTGTATTGCTCTCAATTCAAGTATATTTAGTTAATTTTCTTATATTGAGGTTAATGATGAAACCCTATTTAATAAAATAATTATCTTTTTATTTATTTAATTCCCTATATATGTTCTTTAATGATTATGGTTTTTATTTCACATGATTAATTGGATGTTATTAAAATCTTTTCATCAATTCTGTCATGCATTATTGATTTTTAGGATTAATATTTGATTAAATCTATGCTTGGATTTATAAAATTTATACATGATTATCTTTGATTCTATGTTTCATTCTATGTTTCATTATCTTTGTTTCATTCAATATGTTTACATGAGACTCTTAGATGTCATACTATTAAGTAGAAAAAGAACATATACAAGATTAATTTTATTTGGGCTTAATTGTTATATTCATGAGATGACATAAATTGATTTCGACTTGTCACTCTAAAATTGGGGATTAATTAATAATTAGATAATTACTAGTTGAATAGTGGTGGATTCTAAAACCTTAGTAATTTTTATCTTATTGAATTCTCCTTTATTTTAATTGCTTCCTTAGTTTAATTAGTTTAATTTTCGTAGAAACTCAATTTGGTCAACTAAGTTAGAATTAATATTAATTTTAGATTTAAATTAAAATTTTCAATTTATAACAATCCTTGTGCGATCTACCTCGTTACCACTACTCTATTTCTAAATTTGTGCGCTTGCGAGTATATTAAAACTTTCACAACAGTAATCAGTGTAACTTTTTGAATGAATTGTTGTTAGCTATCTCTGTTGACATATTAAATAAATAGGGGCTTCAATCAACATCGCATCTTTTTATTATTTGTTGCTACGTTCATTGCTACTAGTCTAATTCCACCCAATTGGATGTGAAATTATGGTTTTACCCAAATTTTTCATTTTCTATAAGATATTAAATTTCGAAGTTCTCATGTAGATATTATTAGAAATTAATTATAGAAAAGAATAAAAGTCGATTTTGAGATCCGAATCTCTTTTTATGATTATTTTATCAACTGTACATACACATAAGAATGCCTCCTGTCCGCATGGGGTCGTGCCTTGAGTGCAATCTGGTTGAGCTACGTCACACAGAGCTAACATCCTTACACTTAGAGCTGGCCCAACTGTTTGATCGTATTCGTGTCGTGTCAAATTTAAGTCGACCTAAACATGACTCATTTAATGATTGTGTCAAAATATTGAGACCCAAACCCAATATGAAAAATAAACGGGTTACCCAATAACCTATTTAATATTTCTATATTTAACAAATGTTATATATTTTTCACACACACCCACCAAAATATTACACATTTGCACTATTAAAATTTCAATTATATATATGTCAATAACACTATATATCAATATCATAAAATATACATGTGTATTGATATTTTACACACTTACATTATTAAAGTGTCTATTCTTCCTAAAAATATAAAAAGAGATAATCATGTTCAATATTTGAGTTCCAATAAAAAGAATCTAGAAATTAATTTAAAAAGGAAGTATAATCATGTCATTAGTTAGGTAAATGGTGAAATACAAGTAACGCAACCCAAGAGGGGGGGTGAATTGAGTTTTTAAAAATAATGCAATACGATTCGCACAATAAAACTAATCTAATGCCTTAATGAAATAGAGAACAATAAATTCAAGCAAGCGTAAAAATAAAAGAGTTAGGGAAGAGAAAAAAAAACACGTGGATTTTTATGTGGTTCGGCAATCCCCGCCTACGTTCACGCCTCCAAGCCAACCGGGCTCGAGGATTTACTATCCAAGCCTCCCAAGGCTTCAAGTTTTTACAATTAACTTCCAAGGTGTCAATGAACCTTTACAACCAAGAGATTATCTCCCCAATCTCTTCACCCCAAGTGTTTCCCACACTTACACACTCATAATTTGATAAAGAACGAAAATTACAACAAAAACTCTCTTTAAGAGTGGATATGCAACTAATAACTCAACAATGATTCAATCAATGATGATTTGTGTTTTGGAAGCTCAATATATGTTGTATGATCTTATATTTGCGTGCATTAATTCTTAAAAAGAAGTTTAAGTTGAGTTTTTATACTGAAAGCCCAAAAACTAGCCGTTATAGGCAAATTTTAGCGCTCCAGCGGTTAGCCGCTTGATTATCCAGCTAGCCGCTCAAGAACAGTAATATTACCGTTATTTTTGAATTTTGCTACAATAATATTGTTCACTGAAATTACACTTTGGCCCAAAACTTTTTATAATTATACTATAGCCCAAAATGTCAGAAAACTTGTGCAAATAGATCCAATTTCAGAACTTTCTAAAAATAATTATCTTTCCCAAACTTTTTAAAATTATGATATGGCCCCAAAAATTTTATTGTTTGGCGCAAAGGTCATTTTCAATATAATATCCATTTTTTCAAAGTTCTCAAAACCTTTCACTTTAGTTTAAAATATTCATAAATTATACTATGGCCCAAAACATTTCAATGTTTGTAAAAATGTCCAATTCCGAAATTTAATACTTATTTAAAATTAAAGATTTCAAATCTTGGCATTTAAGTCCAAATTACTTAAATCCACAAAATACTTTACTTTATAAAAATAAAACCTTTTAGTTTATGAAAAATATTTAATTAAATTAATCTCTTGAGTTTCTTAAATGTTAAATCATGTATTAATTAAATCATACCGGCTTTAAAAGAATTTATCGTACTGATTTGTTCATTATAAACTATATTCTTGATGTCGCCGTTGTCCGTTGAGTGTCTTCAATCTTGATTTCACTTGATTCACTTGCATAAATATTATCCTTAAAAAACTAGTGAAAATGTGAAATACAATATTTATTATTTTTACTTAAGACACATGTTTGTTATCATCAAAATTACATTATGTACAGCCCTTTAGGCTAACAATCTCCCCTCTTTTTATGATGACAAACATCTCATGTATTTTGACATTAAACTCCCCTTCAATACATGGCATACATGATTAAACATATAAATAAAAAAAACTCCCCCTGAATATTTGATTTATGATAATTTGAAAGCTCCCCCTTAATATTTCAAAAACATGCATAAATACTTGAAATACAAAAATATGTATTACATGTCTTCATATTCAAAATACATGACTTCTCCCCCTTCATCATCAAAATTACTAGAAATTCATGCTAAGACCGAAAATATTTAACCAAAATTTCATTATCAAAAACTCATCATATTTATTACCCTCTTAAAAAAATAGAGACATGAAATTTGAAACAAGATCATAAAAAATGATTTAAGGAAGATATTACCAATTGTGTGTGAGCAAAAATTTCGGCAGAATTTCCCCTTAAAAATGAACAAATCCTTAAATATACAATGTGATTAAAAACACTTCCATATAAGCTTAAGTATAACAAATCAACAACTCCCCCAAGTCATCAAGCAACACATAAGAATTAAGCATAAAACATCATCCAAATATAACATATCCGAAGATCAAATAACAAGCATCCTTAATCCATAAATTAAAAATAACATATCCAAATATCAAACAACAAGATATCATCCACAAATGAAAAACAACAATATATGAATAAATGTAGTGCAGAGTGACAAATAACAAAATAAAATAAAGTGCTAAGGAGATGGTAGATGTGAGGAAGAGGATGGTTGTGGAAATCCAAGAGCTGCAAAAAATTGCTGCTGGCCATCAAGAAGTTGCTGCTGTTAAGCAAAGAGACGCTCTCGCTCGGAAATGGACTGAAGTTGAAAAGCTTCAAGCATAGACTGGAGTTTGTCTTGTCGCTCAGAAAGTGAATCCACTTTAGTTAACAACTGCTGCAACGGATCCTCAGAGGCAGCTGAAGTAAAGTGGGAAGGGCCCTCGGAAGGTGGAGGACGTGAGAGATATGGAGCACTAAGATCAGGAAGCAAGTGTGGGAGACGGACATCGTTAAAGAAACGATGATCTCTAGGAACAATGTCCCCAACCTTGTTGTTTCTGTTAACCTTACGCCATTGATCATCACTCCAATAATAACCCAAATTAGCAATTGATTCATCACCTAATTCCCTCGAATTTAAGGAGATTGGCTCGGTTATAGGAACATGGAAATACTCTAGAATTCGATTAATAATACTAGCATATGGAAGGGATCTTTTGGCTAAATTGGGAGTACTAAGCATATGATTAAGGATAATATACCCAATATTTAGCACCCTCCTCTCTAGAATGCAGTCCAAAATGGCTACATCTAAACAACTAACTTCATCCGCATGACAAGCCCTAGGAGTAATCATATGATGAAGAACATAATGAAGGATTCGATTTTGAAGAGGTAAGGCTTGAGATTTCAAATGTGAGTTACAGAACGCAGTGGACAAATCACGCCGTCGACAAATTTTTCGAACGGCATTTTCAAGGAAGAACCAAGGTTGTTTGATTTTGGCTCTAGCACTATATATTTCCAATCCCTCATTTGGAGTGCCAAGGATAGAATTTAGCAAAGCAACATCAAACTCAATGTGAACTCTCCCAACATTGGTAATAATTCTATTTGACACGTCCATATCCATATTCGAATAGAAAACTTTGACTAAATTTTCATAGTAAGGATCATTAACGACCAACACATTTTTCCATCCCATAGCAATAAGTAAGTCTTTAAGAGATTTATCACAAATTTATAAATTCTCCATATTATTGAGATTGACAAAATAAGGAGTAATTACCGTCCTTGGCTTGAAATGGTTGAGAAAATGTTTCCGAAGTTGGAGTCGAGGAAAATGAATCAGCATAAAGTCCGAATAATCTCCATGATCATCCTTACACTTCTTGGCCACGTGTTTGCCCTTGGACTTGTCACCACCCGCCATTGTTGGAAGAAAAAAAGAGCTTAAAAATGCAATTTCGGGTTTAACACAAATTGAGTGAAATGGATTTTTTTGAGGCAAGAAAATCAATCCTAGAGATGAATGAAACTAGTTTATAATTAAAAATGAGCTAAAGGATGCTTGAAAAATGAAGAGAGAGAAACGGGTAGAGTGAGAATTTTTTTATTTATTTTGGGTTTTATGTGGAGAGATAATGAAATCAAGTTTTGAGATTGAAAATTGAAGGAGTAATGGATGAATAATGAGTTGGATGATTAATTTTAACAAGAAAATGAGTGAAAGATAAAGCGATTTGAGAAAGAAAATGGAGAGCACTATTCATGCGAGAATGGAATGAGGATGGAATGATGAAGAACAAGTGAAGAAATTATGATGGAGAAGTGTTTAATGAAGATGAAATGCATGAGTATTAGTTTAAATGGTTGATTTGGGCATGAAAATGGATGAAAAAAGGAAGAAAATGGAGGTGAAAATGGATGGGTTGCTCACGGTTTTGAGTAAGAGAGAAAGCATGTGTAGAAAACTCACGAAAGAGGAAGAAGAAGCAAGAAACAAATGACCATACCCATGACCAAGCAGCTAGCCGCTTGCTCTCAGGTTGGGGGGACATTTCCAAGCGGCTAGCGGCCTGGTTACTGTCCAGCTGCACCTTAGTTAATTTCCAGCCAATTTTAATCAATTTCGTGACCATTTTGTGATCTTGAAACATCTCAAGAGCCAATTTAATGCATGATTCATGATTTTAAACATCCAAAAGATAATTAATTCAAACAAATAATCCATCCAACAAGCATACAATCATGAAGCATATAAGCATTTAAAACTTAATAAAATGCAGAAAGGTCAACTTCGGAATAAAACTTGTATTGATTGAGCCAGAAGTAATGTGCAAGCTATATACCTTTGGAAAGATAATTAAGTTAGCTTTCCAATAAATTTTACAGAGCTGGATTTGGAGTTCGGTAGAAGGAGTTATGACCAATTCATTACAACTTGTGTAGACTTAGGATTTTCAACGACTCCTTTGTTTTCCTAACAATTATAATAGATTCAATAACATAAATAGAGATGTTAATGCGAAAATTTCATCATCCCAAGTTCATGTCGAATTTTTGAAAATTGTTCTTCGCAAAGGGGTTTTGTAAAAATATCGGCAAGTTGTTTCCGTAGAAATAAATTCTAATGCAATATCACCTTTTTGAACACGATCTCTCAAGAAATGATGCCTAATCTCTATATGCTTGGTCCTAGAATGTTGAATGAGATTCTTTGAAAGATTTATGGCACTAGTATTATCACACTTGATAGGAATTTTTTCAAGAACAATACCATAGTCTCTAAGTGTTTGTTTCATCCAAAGTGCTTGTGCACAACAACTTCCTGCGGCAATATATTCCGCCTCAGTAATTGAGAGTGCCACTAAATTTTAATTCTTACTAAACCATGAAACAAGTGAATGACCTAGAAAATGACAAGTTCCACTAGTACTCTTTCTATCGACCTTGTGACCAGCAAAATCGGCATCCGAAAAATAAGTTAAATCTATATGAGTTCCTCTAGGATACCAAAGGCCAATATCTATGGTTCTACTTAAATAACGAAAAATTCTTTTAACAGCAAGCAAATGAGATTCCTTGGGACATGATTGAAATCTTGCACACAAACATACACTAAACGTGATATCGGGTCTACTTGCGGTTAAGTAAAGTAAGGATCCGATCATAGCTTGATACTTTTTAATATAAATCTCTTTACCTTTCTCATCTTTATCAAGCTTGATTGTGGTACTCATTGGAGTATTCTTGGTATTTGATTCATCAATACCAAATCTCTTGAGTAAGTCTTTGACGTACTTAGCTTGGTTGATGAAAATCCCCCTCATTGTTTTGTTTGATTTGAAGTCCAAGAAAATATTTCAATTCTCCCATCATGCTCATCTCAAATTCCTTACTCATACAAGAGGAAAATTCTTTGCACAAAGAGTCATTAGTAGAACCAAAAATAATATCATCAACATAAATTGAACAGCAAGTATATCTTGATTTTTATTTTTAATAAAGAGAGTAGTATTTGTTCTTCTTATCGAAAAACCGTTATCCAACAAGAAATTTTTAAGCCTATCATACCATGCTCTAGGTACTTGTTTTAATCCATACAATACTTTTGATAACTTATACACATGATTTGAAAATTTCTCATTTTCGAAACCAGGAGGTTGTTTCACATAAACTTCCTCCATAATATAACCATTTAGGAAAACACTCTTGACATCCATTTGAAATAAAATAAAATCTTTATGACATGCAAATGCTAACAACATCCTAATGGATTCTAATCTTGCTACAGGTGCAAATGTTTCATCGAAATCAATTCCTTCTTCTTGGTTGTATCCTTAAGCCACTAATCTAGCTTTATTTCTTACAACCATACTAGATTCATCCATTTTATTTCTAAATACCCATTTAGTGCCTATAATGGATTGATGTTCCGGATTAGGAACCAATTCCCATACTTTATTTCTCTCAAATTGATTTAACTCCTCTTGCATTGCCATAATCCAAAACTCATCATTTTCTGCATCCGCAAAAGATTTTGGTTCAATATGAGAAATAAATGCAACA
This sequence comes from Citrus trifoliata, assembly GCA_018350135.1. Classification (NCBI taxonomy): domain Eukaryota; kingdom Viridiplantae; phylum Streptophyta; class Magnoliopsida; order Sapindales; family Rutaceae; genus Citrus; species Citrus trifoliata. The sequence goes on from VKKW01000067.1 coordinate 962,338, forward strand.
TGCTCACATGTGTTTCTAAGTGATGATCTAGTTGTGATACCTTTTGAAGGATCACCTAAAATTAAATCCTTAGGATGAGAGGAAATATACCTCCACTCCTTGGGGAGTGTTTGAGAACTACCTTCTTGTTGCTCCAGCTCCATATTTGTTTGTTCTTCTTGTCTATCCTCTTGATTTTCTTGTGGTGCATTCTCTTGATTCCCTTTTGATGATTCTTCTTGTAACTCTCCATCTGCATCATCATTAACAACTTCTTTCTCCGCAGAGGAGGGGTTAGATTCATCAAACGTAACATGCATGGATTCTTCCACAACTAAAGTTCTTTTATTATAAACTCTATAAGCTTTGCTTGAGTTTGAATATCCAAGAAAAATGCCAACATCAAATTTTGGATCAAATTTACCAAGATTATCTTTTGTGTTTAAAACAAAACATTTGCATCCAAAAACTTTGAAATAACCAATGTTGGGTTTTCTATCTTTCCAAAGCTCATAGAGAGTTTTATTAAAATGAGATCTAATCAACACCCGATTTAAAACATAACAAGCGGTGTTGACAGCTTCGGCTCAAAAATATTTTGGTAATGCATTTTCATTTAACATGATCCTAACAATTTCTTGAATATACCTATTCTTTCTCTCAACAACTCCATTTTGTTGTGGAGTCCTAGGTGATGAAAATTGATTCTCAATGCCAAAATCATTACAGAAATTTTCAAATGCATGATTTTCAAACTATCCACCATGATCACTTCTAATACAAGTAATAGAATAACCCTTTTCATTTTGAACATTTTTACAGAAAATTCTAAATGCATCAATGGTATCATCCTTATTAGCTAAGAATAATACCCATATGTATCTAGAATAATCATCTACAATTACAAATGCATAAAATTTGCCACTTAAACTAGCATATCTAGAGGGTCCAAACAAATCTATGTGAAGTAATTGAAGAGGTTTTAAAGTAGAGATATGATTCTTGTTTTTTAAAGAGGTTTTGATTTGTTTTCTAAATTGACATGCTTCACAAATTCTATCCTTTTGAAAACCAATTTTTGGAAGACCTTTAACTAAATCGTTTTTCAAAATTTTTTAAATTAAATCCATACTAGCATGTCCTAGTCTTCTATGCCATAACCAACCATCATCATGCAATGCCGAAAAACATTTATCATGAGTAGATGCACACTCTATATCAATCGTGTAAACATTGCCACATCTATTTCCCATAAACAAAATTTTCCCATCACATGCATTCTCAATAACACATCTTGATTTATTAAAAACAACTTTATAATCTTTGTCACATAGTTGACTAATGCTAATCAAATTGTGTTTCAAATTTTCAACCAAACACACATTTTCAATTAGAGTTGAAGAAATTTTACCAACATTTCCAATTCTGAGAATTTTTCCTTTTGAGTTATCTCCAAATGATACATCTCCACCATTTTCAATTTTGGTGAAACTTGAGAACCATGCATAGTTTCCGGTCATATGCCTAGAACATCCGCTATCCAAGTACCATTTATTTTTCTTTTTCTTCAAGCCCTGCAAAGAAAATCTTATGTTTTAGGTACCCAAACCTTTTTGGGTCCTTGATCGTTAGCAACGGTTCCTTTTGGAACCCACACACATTTGACACCATTCTATGCATTCCTTTTTACGGGACATCTATATTTCATGTGACCATTTTAATTATAATAATGACAAACAATCTTATGATTATTTGTGGAGATAACTTTAACAAAATAATTCTTATAATACTTTTGCTTCAAATTAGGCTTCTATCCAAGTCCTCCTTTATCAAAAACACATTTTTGGGAGTTAAGCATGTTATCCAACATCTTTTGACCATTTGTAAATTTAGAACAACATTACTAAGTTCAATATTATTTTTCTTGAGCATTTCATTTTCCTTTTTCAAATTATCTACATGTGACTCTAAATGCTCATGTGAAGTACTAGATTTTTCATTTGATAATGCAACTCTATTATGCAAGGTTTTATTCTCTAATTCTCATCCTTTAATCTTCTCATTCAATGACTCATTGCATTTTTGCATGGCATCCTTTTCATTTGTAGATTCTAACAATTTCTTTTTAAGACATGCATTCTTTTTACCAATTTTCATCAACTCATCATGCATTTCTTTAAAAGCATCATACAATTCATCATAGATTGGATCACTTACTTCATTGAGATCATCATCATCTCCTAGTGCCATAAGTGCTAGGTTTGATACTTCTTGCGACTCATCTTCATCACTTGAATCTTCATCGCTATTATCCCAAGTAGCAACCATAGGTTTCTTCTTGAGTTTGTTGAGAAGTGGACATTCCGATCTTATATGGCCGGGCTTCTTGCATTCATAGCATATAATTACCTCTTTCTTTTCCTTTTGGTTTTTGAAATTTCTGAATTTTCTTCGGTCACCGGTTTTCTTGAAAAATTTCCTGAACCTCCTTGCTAGCATAGACAACTCCTCATCATTAGGCTCACTTTCCCCATCACTCTTATATTTAGTGACTTTGAGAGCATTGTTTTTCTTCCTTTCCTCATTTCCTCTTTCAGCTGCCAAATCTTCCTCATAAAAATAAGAGAACCAATTAAATCATCAATAGGTAAGATATTCAAATCTTTAGCTTCCTCAATGACAGTCCTTTTTGGTCTCCATTGAAATATAAGTGTGCAACCCAAGAGATGGGTGAATTGAAATTTTAAAAATTATCCTAGCAAATCAACACAACAAGCAATCTAATGTCTTAATAAAAATTGAAAGCAACAAGTTCAATAAAAGCACAATGATTAAAGAGTAAGGGAGAAGAGAAACAAACACACGAATTTTTACGTGGTTCAGCAATCCTCGCCTACGTCTACGCCTCCAAGCGATCCAAGCTTGAGGATTTCACTATCCAAGTCTTTCCAAGGCTTCAACCGATTACAATTGACTTCAAGGTGTCAATAAACCCTTACAACAAAGAAATTATCTATCAATCTCTTCACTCAAGTGTCTCACACACTCAAACTCTTACAATTGAAATGAAAAAATAAAAGTTACAATGAAACTCACTCAATGAGTAGATATTCAAAAATGAAGAATAATGAATGATTCAATATTTTGTGTTTTGCAAGTTGAAGACTCAAGATATCTCGTGTGCTTTTTGTTTTTGCTTGTTGGAGAGCTTCAAATTGAGTTGGATTTGAGTTCTTATAGTTTAAACTAAAAAACTAGCCGTTATGCACATTCTGGGCGTATCCGGCTTGCCATTTATGGAATCCGGTAAGCCGCTTTTATGTTACCGTTAAGGCAAAAATTTGAATTTTAGCTATCTGGCTTGCCGGTTGCGAAATTCGGTAAACTGTTTTCAATTCGGATACATTCTACCCAATACCCGGTTTTCCATTTAGCCGTATCCAATAAGCCGCTTGCTACAGTAAATGCTACAGTAACATATTTTCTAAAATTTATAATTTGACCCTAAAACTTTATAAAACTGTAGTATGACCCAAAACGTTGTGAAAGTTTGTAAATAGGTCCAATTTCAGAATTTAGAATAATGCTTTGTCAATATCACAAATTTTTGAAATTATGATTTCGCCCAAACTTTGTGAAATTATAGATGACCCAAAAATATTTAAATAGTTTCAAATAGGTCCAAATCTGAAATTTAAAAACACTATCAAAAATTTTAAAATACTTTCATTTTAGTCCAAAATACTTTAATTCCATAACATCATTTTCTTATTATAAAAGCACAATTCATAAATCTTTACTTAGTAAATACATGTGGTTTGTTATCATCAAAATCAATATTTATAGCCATATAGGCTAACATCCATTCCTTAGGTAATGACCTAATGATTTTCTTAACTTTCTCGCTATTTGAAAATGTCTTTCCTAGGGCTCTTAGAGTGTTTACTATGTCCATAAATCTAGTATACATAGAGTACACACTCTCATTTTGTTCCATTTGGAATAATTCATATTGCTGAGTGCACCTACTAATTTTAGACTCTTTCACTTGATTCGTGCCTTCATAAACAACTTCAAGTTTGTGCCAAATTTCATTAGCACTTTCACAACTAGACACTGTATGAAACTCTTTATTATCGAGTGCACAAAACAAGGCATTCATGGTTTTGGAATTTAGAGAAGCTTTTCTCTTTTCCAATTCATTCCATTCCCGTGAAGGTTTTGGAATGTTTTCCCCAATTTCATTTTTAGTCAAAGGCATAAATGGACCATCACATACAACTTCCCAAATTTCATAATCTAATGCTTGTAAATAAATTCTCATCCTAGTTTTCCAATACGGGTAGTCATTTCCGTCAAAGAACGGTGGCCTAGTTGTGGATTGTCTTTCCCTAAAGGTTGAATCATTTTGGGTTGCCATGGATCTTTTACTCTAAACGGTTAAGTCCTAACAAGAGAAACAAGCTCTGATACCAAATGAAATACAAGTAACGCAACCCAAGAGGGGAGGTGAATTGAGTTTTTAAAAATAATGCAATACGACTCGCACAATAAAACTAATCTAACGCCTTAATGAAATAGAGAACAATAAATTCAAGCAAGCGTAAAAATAAAAGAGCTAGGGAAGAGAAAAACAAACACGCAAATTTTTACGTGGTTCGGCAATCCCCGCCTACGTCCACGCCTCCAAGCCAACCGAGCTCGAGGATTTCACTATCCAAGCCTCCCAAGACTTCAAGTTTTTACAATTGACTTCTAAGGTGTCAATGAACCTTTACAACCAAGAGATTATCTCCTCAATCTCTTCACCCCAAGTGTTTCCCACACTTACACACTCACAATTTGATAAGGAATGAAAATTACAACAAAAACTCTCTTTAAGAGTGGATATGCAACTAATAACTCAACAATAATTCAATCAATGATGATTTGCGTTTTGGAAGCTCAATATATGTTGTATAATCTTATATTTGCGTGCATTAGTTCTTAAAAAGAAGTTTGAGTTGAGTTTTTATAGTAAAAGCCCAAAAACTAGCCGTTATAGGCAAATTCTAGCCCTCAAGTGGTTAGCCGCTTGATTATCCGGCTAGCCACTTAGGAACAGTAATATTACTGTTATTTTTCAATTTTGCTATAGTAACACTGTTCACTAAAAATTACACTTTGGCTCAAAACTTTCTATAATTATATTATGGCCTAAAATGTCAGAAAACTTTGCAAATCGGTCTAATTTCAGAACTTCCTAAGAATAGTTGTCTTTCTCAAACTTTCTGAAATTATGATATGGCCCCAAAGATTTTATTGTTTCGCGCAAAGGTCCTTTTCAACATAATACCCTATTTTTTCAAAGTTCTCAAAACCTTTCACTTAAGTCCAAAATATTCATAAATTATACTATGGCCCAAAACATTTCAAATGTTTGTAAAAACATCCAACTCCGAAATTTAATACTTATTTAAAATCAAAGATTTCAAATCTTGGCATTTAAGTCCAAATTACTTAAATTCACAAACTACTTTACTTTATAAAAATAAAATCTTTTAGTTTATGAAAAGTATTTAATTAAATTAATCTCTTGAGCTTCTCAAATGCTAAATCATGCATTAATTAAATCATACCGGTTATACAAGAATTTATCGCACTGATTTGTTCGTTCTAAACTATATTCTTTATATCGCCGTTGTCCGTTGAGTATCTTCAATCTTGATTTCATTTGATTCACTTGTATAAATATTATCCTTAAAAAACTAGTGAAAATGTGAAATATAATATTTATTATTTTTACTTAAGACACATATTTTTTATCATTAAAATTACATTATGTGCAGCCCTTTAGGCTAACAAATGGGTCAAGAACTTAAACACTAACTCAATAAGAAAATAGCCATGTCGACTCAGACGCAACCCATTTAATAACATGTCAAATTTGACGACTTATATTTATTTATTCGTGTCGTATTCGTATAATTGAGTCGTGTCAAATTTTGTCAGTTTTACTTGTACCCGAAATATTGTTACTGCTTAAACAAATGAAGAAAATAATGCCGAAGTCCCCTCTGGAAAAAAATTATCATTTTTTTTAATTATGTATAAGTAGAAATAGACATTTGTTCATATTTATTGTGTGAGTATCTCTTCGATATTTGTGAGTATAAGTTGTCATAATAAACTTTATCTTGAATTGACTTAAATAGTATATTTATAGTGTTCTCATTATAATATTCATATGATTGAATATCATGGGTTAATTTTTTTCACAATATTATATAAATGAAGGGTCATTCTATAATGCCGTAAGTAAATTTACGGCATTGATGCTGTAATGGACGTGGACTGTTAGATTTGAATAAAAAATTTCTACCATTAATTTTAAATAAATAGGTAACCTGTTACCTAAATAGCATGTAATTACTCTTTTTTGTTCAAGTTTCAAGTTACATTTAATAATTTTATGTGTGATTTACAAGTTTTATGAAACTTTTACAAGTTAATGTTAATTTACAAGTTTTATGTAACATTTACAAGTTTTTGTTTTATTTACAAGTTCTTCTTACAATTTAAAACTCTAACATTAATTTACCTATTTTTCCATTAATTTACTAGTTGTATGTGTGGTTTACAAATTTTTTGTTTTATTTCACACTTAATGTCAATTTACAAGTTCTATGTCATTTTTCTAAGTTTTGGTTTTGTTTACAAGTTCTTCTTACAATTTACAACTCCAACATTAATTTATTCATTTTTCCATCAATTTACTAGTTGTATGTCATATTACATTCATAGAATATTCATAATTCTCAAGTCATATTGTGTTAACTAATGATTCCCAAGCTTAATTAAGTTTCAAGATTTTTGTGGAAACTGTTTTTAATTGGCATTTGATCTTCGGCCCCTGCTATGTATATATATATTCCTTCACATAGCAAGCAGGTTTGGGAATATGTTGTATGGCGCCGTATCAAATACATAAACCTTTATATTTAATACGCTTCTCCTATGATTTAGTTTTTTTTTCCAGATTTAATTTTTCTTTAGTCTTTCACTTAACTTTTCATTTGATGCTCTAAATGAAGGGTGAATACTCAATTTATGAATCCTGTTCAGATTTATTCTTTCTCTAATAATAGTCTTTTTCTAAATTGTATTAATGTTCTTAATAGTAAATTTAATTAAGGTTATTTTAATAATATAAAATTTTATTAAAGGATGAGGTTCGTTGAACCATTTTATTACTTTTAAACCACTTTTGTTTATATACCCATCATTAAAAAAAAAAATTCAATTTCTACTCAAAGAAAGCCTCTTATATTTAAAAAACAACCCTCCTCTCTTCCAAGCTTTTGCTAGTAAATGGTTATAAATTGAAATTGCAGCAAGTAAGAATTTTGAACAAGAGAAAAAAAGAGTTTATCCCTAAATCAAACCCCAAAAAATCATAACTATAAGTGGGCATCTTCTCAAAATGCTACAATAAAAGTAATGAATAGATTTTATTTTTCCTCCAATAAACGTTGAATTGAATAATAAGAAGAATATATCAGCTGGCTCAATTAATTCAACCTTCAGCAAACACCGAAATTGTCAGCAGGGGAGTCTTCACTCTTGAGACATAATGACAGAAAATGCAGCAGATGAATCCGACATTCACCACCCTCTTAATCAAAAAGCAGAATCTACAAATCATCAGAAAACATGCAATGGAAAAATCCCTTTTAGTCAAAAAGCTTCAAGAAAATTTTCTTGCAAAATTTCAGAGAGCATTTATCCTAAACGCATTGCAAAGGAGAAGCAACAAGGCAAGGTAACTGTTGAGTTGTGTCCCACATTAGCTAGTAAAGGGGAGATGCTTGGGTTTATAAGGTGGTAGGTCACTCCACCTAAAAGGCTAGTCTTTTGGGTTGGATACCTAGAAATTTTATGTTAAGTCCCCCCAACAAGTGGTATCAGAGCTAGACTCTAGTAGCCGGAATGTGGTGGTGGAACAACTCAGGTGTGTCGGACGAAAGAACCGGAATCCAGCGGTGGTTTCGTCTGAGGGGGGGATTGTTGAGTTGTGTCCCACATTGATTAGTAAAAAGGAGATGCTTGGGTTTATAAGGTGATAGGTCACTCCACCTAAAAGGCTAGTTTTTTAGGTTGGATACCTAGAAATTTTATGTTAAGTCCCTCCAACAGTACCTTTCCAAAATATTAGAATTCTTTCAATAAAATTATCTTTCTTAAAACGCCTGAGGAATTTTTGCTCCAGAATGGTTGTCAAAATGAGTATAAAGAGAAGATTGGTATGCCAATCTGTTGGGATGTGGTCATGCCATGCCCATGCCAAACTCGGCCAACGCAGGAGTGACCCGCATTGCAATTAGTTGGCTTGTGCATTTTGCCCAAGCCAAGATCAAATGGCCTGTTCATTTTGCGCACACCAACCTTGAGCAACGCGAACATGATCGCATGTCGTTGCCCATTGCAATATGGGCGACAGTAGGCCGTCTCCCATTAATTCCCTTTTTTTTTAACTTTTTTATGTAAAAAGTTTACTAGCATTATCTTGAAGGGGCTTATTAGGCCCCAAAATGGATTTGAAAATCATAAAATAGAAAAAAGCACGGTAAAAAAAAAGAAAGAATTATGCAAAAATGAAGCAAACACCAAAACAAAAGATCAGGCGATGGGATGTCGCCCAGGCAATCGCCGCTTCGCCCAGGAATTTTCACGTGCGCAATATCTTTCGCTTGCAAGATGCTACAAGGGAAAAAATTGAGAGACGTGCCTGTTACTCAAGTGAAATGTGTTGTCGCCTAGACTTACAAGTATCTGTGATCTAGGATCACAGATGCTTGTAAGTCTAGGCGACGTGTGTTATCACCCAGATCAGAGGCACTTGCAAGTCTGGGGCATGTACTTGTCACCCAAATTATGGGTTTCGTCATCAAGATCATGAAATAACCGATTTCATCATATTTTCCTAATTTATGAGTCTATTAACTCACATTAACCATCTAATGTACTCATATTGCAATAAAATCGACAAAAGCAACCCTTTGTACCAAACCCACCTAAAAAATTACAAACTGAACAAACTTTAATCTTAACTTCTTCTTACAAAAATTGTTGTTTCATGAATGTGATAAGTGTGAAATGGAAAGTGTTCTTTTTCCCCCCCTCATTTGTGAAGATCGGGTTTGGCTATTAGACTATCAAACAATCGAGGTTTGGTTTTGTTTGTTTTAGGGATATTTCGATCCAAAAAGTTTGTTAAGTGGTTGTCAGAAAAATAGAGGTATAGTACTATTTTTTTTAAAGTGAAAATATGAAAGAGGTCAAATTCGTAAAATTCCCAAAATTATTTTTGTACAATTATTTTGGGTCGAATTATTATTCATTATTAATTTCCCAAAAAGAGAGAAGGTTTTAATCATTTTGCTAGTGTATATCACAGCCTCAGACAGTTACTATACAATGACTAAGGCCCCCTGTACGATTGAGGTTGAAACTCAATAACGTGCTTATCTCATAATTTTTGACAAAAATAGTGTTTGATAAATTTGTAAAAATATCTTACGAGATTGCTTTTTATAAGCACTCATTAAATAAGTAATTAAAAATTTTTAAAGTTCTTATTATAACCTTAATATTTTAATAAAAAAATAATTATATCTTACTTTTCCATAATACCTAATATATAAACCATTAGATGTCACATTACCAACACAATCAAATTACTGCTACAACTATTGTATGTTCTCTCTAGTATTAGGGTTTTGATCAAGTAATTTCATATTTTAAGCTTATTTCTATTTTGGTCATCATATAATAAAACAACACTTTCATAATAAAATTTACTGAACACATATACTCTACTTTTCGAATTCATAACAACCACAACAACACAGTTTATTAAAAACTGAATAGTTTTCTTAATCAGCAACTTATTTCATCCATACACTAAAAGTAGCTTATTTAATCAGCCACCGCTATCTCAAACTAGTCTAAAATCTATTAAAAATTGAAACTTATCTATATATATATATAAAGCTAGGACTTGAGGAGGTGATGTGACATCACCATTTCCCTTCTTTGTATATTCTCTATTATCTAATAAATAGAGATTTTTTTTTAAATTTGACTTTTCATCTTCTCATAATTAATTTGATTATATTTACCTTCATTTAATAAATAGTAACTTTATTAATATATATCATTCCTCATCTTTTTATATTTTCTATTATCTAAAATATCTAAAATATTGGTAGATATTCTTTGTACTTTTTTTTCTCTTTCTATTTAAATTCAACAATATGTAATCATTAATAATAATTAATTATAAGTCATTTGAAACATTTATTTATTTTATTATGCTACCAATTAAACTTTAGTGGCTTAAAATACATGAATTAATTAACATAGGAAGAGAGGTTCTTTCATTTTCCCTCAACAATGCCACTAAGTCCTAATTTTAATGCCATAATCCCATATTTAATTATGCAACCTTTTGTTGAGTGTCTTTTGGCTTCTTCAAAATTTATTATGCTATCAATTAAACTTTAGTGCCTTAAAATACATCACCTAATTAACATAGGAGAGAGGTTCTTTCATCTTCCCTCAACCTCATCTTTTTATATTCTCTATTATCTAAAATATTAGTGGATATTCTTTGTACATATATCATAATATGACACTCAAAAAAATAAAGATAAAAATATATATTAATAATAAAGATATCAATTAATATATAATTATCTAATAAATTGGTTGAAATTAAAAAATAATTACATTATAAATGATTACATGTTTTTTCCTCTTTCTATTTAAATTCAACAATATGTAACCATTAATAATAATTAATTATAACTCTTGAAACATTCATTTATTTTATTATGCAAACAATTAAATTTTAGTGGTTTAAAATACATCAATTAATTAATATAGGAAGGAATGTTCCTTCATCTTCCCTCAACAATGCCATTATAGTCTAATTTTAATATCATAATCTCATATTTAATTATTCAATCTTTTGTTTAGTGCATTTGGCTTCTTCAAACTCCATAAATATTAAATATTTAAGATTTGTGACATCATTATTTTTCATTTTTTTTATTCTTTATTATCTAATATATTGGTTGAGATTAAAAAATAATTCCATTACAAAATATTAAAAATCTATATATATATATAAAGTTAGGACTAGAGGATGTGATGTTGCATTTCACATTTTCTTGTATTTTTCATTATCTAATAAATTGGTTGATATTAAAAAAATAATTACATTACAAAATATTAAAAATAAAAAATAATTATTAGATTATAAAAGATTACTTGTCTCTTCCTCTTTCTATTTAAATTCAATAATATGTAACCATTAATAATAATTAATTATAAATCTTGAAACATTTATTTATTTTATTATGCCAATAATTAAACTTTAGTGGCTTAAATATATCAATTAATTAATTTAGGAAGGAAGGTTTCTTTATTTTCCCTCAACAATGCTATTAGAGCCTAATTTTAATGTCATAATCTCATATTTAATTATTCAATCTTTTGTTTAGTGCCTTTTGGCTTCTTCAAACTCTATAAATATTAAGTAGTTAAGATTTGTGGCATCATTATTTCTCATCTTTTTTTATTCTCTATTATCTAATATATTGGTTGAGATTAAAAATAATTACATTACATAATATTAAAAATAGAAAATAATTAATAGATTACAAAAGATTACATGTCTCTTCCTCTTTCTATTTAAATTCAACAATATGTAACCATTAATAATAAATTAATTATAAGTTTTGAAACATTCATTTATTTTATTAAGCCAACAATTAAATTTTAGTGGTTTAAAATACATCAACTAATTAATATAGGAAGGAAGGTTCCTTTATCTTCCCTCACCAATGCTATTAGGACCTAATTTTAATGTCATAATCTTATATTTAATTATGCAACTTTTTATTTAATGTCTTTTGGCTTCTTCAAACTCTATAAATATTAAGCATTTAAGATTTGTTATGTTTGAGTTTTTTTTAATTATTTAACCAACATCCTCTTTAGAAATGTTATTGTGTTTCTATTTTTTGGCTTATTTAAATTTTTAGTATTGTGTGCTTCATGGAGTACTATTTTCTTCATAAGTTAAACAATGATAAAGATAGTTGGATGATAAGGGTTAGACTTTGTAAGATGTGGGAGTCTGTTAATACCAAGAAAAATAAAGAGTTGATTAGTGTAAACATGATTGTTATTGATGAACACTTAACTATATACATTAATATATTTTTTTAATGTTAACAAAAAAATAATAAACTTTCATAAATAACATTAGCTTTATAAGGCTGCGTCATCTTTAGAAAAAAAAATTCATATTTTTTATCAGTTTCATCGAGTGCAAAGTAATAAAAAAAGATAATACTAAATTCTTTTTTTAAAACCGCACGAAGTGCGGTTTTATTTCCTAGTTTATATCATAACATCAGGGAAGATAATGAAGTATTATGTTAAGCGTCAAAAATTCCAAAAGGCAATAAATATCCATATTAAAATTTTAGATATTGATGTGTTTTTATTGTCATCATCCAATAGCATAGCCAAAAAAATCAAATCAACGGAGATAAAATTTTAACTAATATAAAATAAAACACAAGGAAGAAAATATATAAAATATCAAAATTATATATTTTGAGACAATAAAATCTCTTGTTTTAAAATAAGATTGTTATAAATATTTATGTAATTTTTTGAAATAAATTTAAACTTAAAATTTTCTACTACATTTTGAAACTAAATGTAATATATTTAATTAATCCGAGAAAATAAATTTTTAATTTAACGAAATAAAAAAATAAAAAATTATCTGTAATTTTTGCACTAAGTAGGGACAACTGTCCGAACTTATCTTCTAGTCGCTCCGCCGCTATCACCATCAACTGACCCAAGAAAGTCTAGCTGTGGCTAGATAAGTGCTGCATTATAGAAGCAAAACTTGACCCGTTCCTAGCGGGAAGACTAAGCAGCGCCTGTGGGGTTACCCTGCCCATGCAAGTTGCCAAATGAAATAAATGCCCACATTTCCCAGTTAACACAGAGTAACAATGACTCAATAACGTCCCTTTCTATTAAACACAATTGTTCAACTAATTTCTCATTAATTATTTGCTCCATTTTTATCCGATTCAATCACCGATTTCTTTATTACATATATCCTAGCAGCTATCTGTTAACGGCAGCAAAAATGGCTTGCGTCAAAGCGCTGGCCGAATCTCCTGGCCTCACCTCCATTCCTTCCACATACAACTTCACCCAAAATCAACACGATCATAAAGCTGTTTCAGAAATCGACCCAGAAGATTCGATCCCGGTTATTGATTTCTCTTTACTAACCTCTTCCAGCCCCGATCAGCGGTCCAAAGCCATCCAGGATCTCGGTAAAGCCTGCAGGGACTGGGGCTTCTTCACGGTATGGTATTTGCTCAACTCATCAAAAGCAAACATATACAGTTCAAATACCTGCTGAAATATGAAGCCCAACCTAATATTAGTATTTGGGACTTGTCTAAATGTATTACAGACTTATAGTTGAAATACAGACCAAATAAAATAATAAATAAACGTAGTCCTACATTCATATATGACTAGAACAGTCGGCTTCACGGAGAAACCGAAGGGGTGTGTAACCAACTGAAATAAGAAATTATTGTAGTGCTATAATTTCTCATTCCATCAAAATTTTTATTACATGCATTTCTCAAGTAATTCTTTATGTTAGATTTTTAAATTTCAATTATTTTTTAAAAGAAATAAAAATTAATGGTAATCCTTAACTTGAGATAACTGGGCGGAGTCGGGGAGAGGACCAATGTTGTTGGCTTGTTCCCTAGACCCGGGTCGGAATACAATACCAAGGAAAATAGGGGTACTAGTTGGAATTCACATAAATTCTTGGATAACCTTACATTCAGTTAAGCAAGTTTATAATTGTTTCATTTTACCCCTAACCAAAATCCTAATTCAGCGGTACTTGAGAGCTGTGAAATTAATTACAATAAAACATATAGTAGATGATCTTATAATGTTACTGTGACTGTTTTATCCCGTAGTTTTATGTTCATGTACTTGTATAAAATTTTTTACTGATGTAAATATTCTTGTGGGCTTTAATCAGGTAATAAATCATAATGTGCCTGAGAAGTTAATGGAGATGACGATGGATGCATGTCAAAGATTTTTCAACATTACGCAGGAGGAGAAGAGAGAGTTTGCGGGGAAGCATGTTTTGGACCCAATAAGATGTGGTACTAGCTTTAATGCTTCAGTTGAGAAGGTTTTCTTTTGGAGGGATTTTCTCAAAGTTTTTGTTCATCCTGAGTTCCATTCGCCAAACAAGCCAGTTGGATTCAGGTATTAATTTTAAAAATTAGATAGACTGCAAAATTTATAACACCCTAAGAAAGTTGGGATCATCGTAAGAGGATCATAATTTCAATAATAATAAACATGAGTACTGCTTTTTGGATCAAACTTTGCTGTCCATTGCCATTTAGAGCAAAACAAATTATCGTCGTTTCCCTATGGACACTAGCTCTTTCCAGCCCGCAACCGATTTAAGTATGAATGCATACATCTTCATTATGTAGTTTGCTTGAAGTCGATGTTTGTGAACCATTATTATATCGTACGATATAATTGGTCAATGATTGACAAGCGGTGCCCTCATTTAATGTCTTTTTCTTTTTCTTTTTAAATAGAGGGTTAATAAGATTCAGATAATTTTTTGGTATCTATTTATCTCATAATTTGAATTCAAATAATTAGTTAAATAAATTTATTTAAAAATTATTTAGTCAAGTTCTTTATTTTTTTTAAGATGAGATTGGAGGTGGTTAATACACTATAGGAATTTTTTAATTCCTTATTTTTCTTAAATTTTAACCTAAGCGGATCAGTCAAATAAAATTATTTGAAAATTACTCTACTAAATGCCAGCCAAATTTTATTTGTCATTAATAACCAAATTACCAAAGTAGCCTAGTTTCAGTTGCAAGGACTTGTCTTTGATACTGTCTGTTTATGGTGGTTGCTGCAGTGAGATTTCACTAGAATATTGCAAAAGAATTAGACAAGTTGCAAGGGAGTTGCTTAAAGGGATATCAGAGAGTTTGGGATTGGAATCCTGCTACATCGAGGGGGCCATGAATCTAGATTCAGGTTTGCAAATCCTGATTGCAAATTTGTACCCACCGTGTCCACAGCCTGAGCTTGCAATGGGAATGCCCCCTCATTCTGATCATGGCCTACTGACTCTCCTCACACAGAATGGAATTTGTGGTCTTCAGTTGCTACACAATGGAAAGTGGGTCAATGTCAATGCTGTCCCTAACTCATTTCTTGTTAACACTGGTGATCACATTGAGGTACCTTCTTGGATTCTTAATGCCAATTCTACTATACATAGTCCTATCTTTAAAGAAATTTTGTCAAAATGATAAAAATCTCCTTGATGATTCAGTAAATTAACTGTTTTTCTCTTATCTACTCATCAAAATTATAGTGCATTTTACAATTTCATCCCTGATGTGGTAAAATCATCATTATCGAAAAATTTCTAGAAATAAAATAATAAAAGATAAAAAAGCTGAAAGTTAATAGAAAATTTTCTAACGGCAGAATAATTTTGACGGGTTTCAAAACATGAATAAGCAAGATATTTTTTTTTTCAAACTTTTTAGCCTAGTTTCTTTTTCTATCCAAATCAAATAAATATCTATTTATATATGTTGTAGACTATAGAGGACTTCTAGAGGTTGCAAATGGGTGAATCCGTATTTTATAAAATATCTGCACCTGAAAAATATGTGTGTGTGTGTGAATTGATCACAAGATCTGTTTGCTTAATGCCAGATTCTGAGTAATGGCAAGTACAAGAGTGTTGTTCATAGAGCTGTCGTGAACAACAAGATGACAAGGGTATCGTTAGCCATTGCGAACGGACCATCTCTTGATACGGTCGTTGAACCATCGAAAGAGTTGATAGAACGTCAAAGTGAAGCTCCGGCATACATTGGATTAAAATACAAGGACTTTTTGGAACTTCAGCAAAGCAACCAGCTTGATAATAAATCTGTTTTGGACCGTGTGAGGGTTTGAATTTATAGCCTATACATGAGTGGATTTGTGAGAGCATTGAAGCTTTAAATTTAAATTTAGTTTTATATTATATTTTAATTTAAGTGTATGTTTGGTTTTTATATTTTAAAATATATCTCAAACAATATTTTTGACATTAATTAATTTTTAAAAAATTAATTAATAAATTAACTAATAAATATTGGTGTGCAAGATCTAGTATTTTTTGTATATGTACAACAATTTTACTGATAATTATTTATATTAAGAAGCAATATTTGATATTCTTATGATGACCTTACCAATAATTTTAATATAAAAAATTAATTTATCAAATTAATCTTAAAAGTAAAATTATGATAAAAAAATTCATATAAATTTTCATGTTACTTTTAAGATTAATTTGATAAATTATTATTTTTTTATTAATATCCAAACAATATTGTTACAAGGATATTATTGGTAAAATAAAGAAATAAATAAGGGATAAGAGTATAACATATTTAACAGTAAAATTGTCTTAAAGTATTTTTCTAAATCTAAAGATTAGAAAGTTACTTAACTCAAAATATAGAAACTGAATAAATATTTACCCACCTGTAAGAAGTAAGATTGAAAAAAAAACTATGAAATTTTTAAATTTTTTACCACGGTAAATGTGGTAATTGTGAAATTATAAATTTTTATCATATTAGGTATGTTAATTGTTAATGGAATGTGTTGGATGTGCTTGAGTGGGTTAAGTTAGGTTTATATTTTATTAGTGGGACAAATATAAAGTTAAGATGTAATTAATTTTATTTATTTGTATGGTGTGGATTAACTATGTATTAGTATAAATACAGAAGGAGGGAACACACCTCTCCACACCTTCTCTTCTCTTCTTTCCCCTCAAATTCGTCTTCTCATCTCTCTTTGTAATATATTTTTAATAAATAAAATTAGTTTTATTTCAATTTTCAAATACCATTTTTTTAATTATGTGTTTTTTAATTTTAATAATTTCCTTTATTTTAAATATGTTTAGTTAAATATTAGTAGTTAGGGTGATGTGAAACTCTTAGCAGAAAAATTTGATATAATCAAATTTTATTTTTAATTATACAAATTGAAACATTTTCTATTTAATTTTATCCATATTTTATATTTTGAAAATTTGATTTATTGTAGACAAAAATGGGAGTTTGACACAATGAATTCTTAATATCTTAGTATAAAATATGGTAAAATGGTATTTTGACTTATTGTAGACAAGTTGAGTTTTGACACATTAAGTTCTTAATCCATAATAAAAATTAATGGGAAAATTATTTTAATTTATACAATTAACCTTTTGGGAAATAAAATAAAAATAAAAAGAATTTGTTAAATTGTATTTATTACTAGGAGTAGATCTATAGCCTAACTAATTCAATTTCACAATTTTTCTTAAATTAAATTGTATATTTTTAATTGATATGTCTTAAAAGGGATTTCTAACTCCCAAGTATAAGAGTGTCTTATTATATTATAACTCGGTGAGTCCAAAGTTGATCAACAGAGAAAGGATTTAATTTGTTTATTTAAATTTATAAAAAAAATATATATACAATTTACTTTAAGAAAAACTATGAAATTAAATTAGTCATCTGTTTTTTGTGTTTTTATCTTCTGCTGATTTGTTGTATACATATCGTTGAATCAATCTTCGAGAAACCAGTTTGTTTAAATAAGGAAAAATGACAAACACACCCCCAACGTTTAGGTAAAGGGACAAAAACTCCCCTAATATTTCAAAAAAGACATTCACACCCTCATTTATTATAATTTTACCATTATGCCCTTCTAGCATATTAAAAAAATTATTAGATTATCCACTTTATCCATATATTATTATTAAAATTACAAATAGACAAATTGGATATTATAAAAAAATTATAAATATACTTTCATTGCCCAATTTCTCTATTTAAAATTTTATCAACAACTAATTTTCAAAAAAGACATCCATATGCCCAAAATAATTGTAAATAAATTATAATTTTAAAAATAAAATTGGTTATTAATAACCAATTTTATTTAAACTTTAAACTTGTATAATTAACAATTCTCCACATGTCAATAATTTAAACTTGTACATTTATAACCAATTTTCTATGTTATTTATTATGGTATTAATAACCAATTTTATTTTTAAAATTATAATTTATTTACAATTTTATTTAAGTGTGTAGATGTCTTTTTTGAAAATTGGTTATTGATAAAAATTTAAATAGAGGAATGAGGCAATGAGTGTATGTTTATAATTTTATTAACAATATATTGATAAATTAGATAATTTAATAAGTTTTTTATATGCTAGAAGGGTATAATGGTAATTACATAATAAAATTATAATGAATTGGGGTGTAAATGTTTTTTTTGAAACAATAGGGGGTTTTTATCCCTTTGCCTAAATGTTGGGGGTGTGTTTGTCATTTTCTCTTTAAACAATAATAACAATAATAATAACTACGTTTGTGCTATTTATTTCAGCCAGTAGTACTGGCCAAGGATCTAACTCAGATTCTTCATTTTCTACTAATCGCGGATCATCACTAACTTTGTTGATTGTTCAGGGCTCAGAAGTGAAGAGTATTTGATCGAGAGGTTTAAGAAAATTCTTGAAGACTATCACTACCCCTAACCTGAGGGGGGATGCCACTGATTTTGCTAATCAATTTTTTTTAATCTTGTATGAGTGCTTTAAGCAATATCGATCAATTGCAGTGAAATCAAGACCGTGTTTTAATAAAAGAAGAAATTAATCCATTTTGTGCATGTAATATCATTTCATCTGTTTTTTGTGTTTGTATCTTCTGCTGATTTTTTGTATACATATTGTTGAATCAATCTTCGAGAAAGCAGTTTGTTTAAATAATAACTATAGTAATAATAACTACATTTGTATTATTTAAATTTTAAGCATATCTACTCTTAGGGGTGGTTATTGCATCCTAAGAAAAAAAATAAAATAAACCCTTATTTTATCAAAATCTTATATAACTTAGCCGTTTGATTTAATTTAATCTTAAACTTTAATGTACCGCTTAACAATCTTCAACTTCCCTTCATTTATTGCTAAGAATACAATTAAAAGGTTCATCAATGTACCACCATTTGTGCTTATCTTCTAAAAAAAAATTAGGGCGAATTGAGATTTGTATACTTTTGAGGGCAAATGAAAGATTGTTATTGCGAGGGGATGAATCGAAGTTAACCCAAATTAGTATAAGAAATTTTTTCATAAATTTGTGCCATTTATTTGCCTCATCTACTAATCATACCACCTTTTTTCTGTGATTAGATTAATATTACGATGACAACAAATGTGTATGAGGCGCTTCACTGGTACACATAAAAAGGGACGATTAATTACTCCAGGTTTTTTATTAACAAAAAAGAATGGCTTGCTTAAAATATAGAATGTGGTTAATTTCATTCAAAGACATGGCTAAAAAAAAAGAAGTCTAAAAATAAACTAAACCAAAAATAAACTTAATTAAATGTACATTGAAATTACCTTCATAATGGAACAAGATATTAAAATCAATAGTTAAAGCAAACAAATGAAGCGTAATTTATTTAATACTTATTTATGAAATCTTTCAATTCCATCAAAGCCATTGCAGCTCATTTTTCAATATTCATTCAGATAAATAGAGGCTCAAGCCTTTCTAATTCTTACACATCTCTTTCAATTCTCTTAAGAAATCAAAAAATGTCTAAGAGTCTTACTTTCATCATTTTGGCTTTGCTTGTAGTGGCAAACACTAAAAACATGCTTATTTCAGCCAGTAGTACTGGCCAAGGATCTGACTCAGATGCTTTATCTTCTATTAATCCCGCAGCATCACCTGAAATTGTTGATTGCTCAGGACTCACAAGTGAGGAGTGTTTGAACGAGAGGTTTAAGAAAATTCTTGCAGACTATCACTACCCCTGCCCTGAGGGGGGATGCCACTGATTTTGCTAAACAATTATTTCTTTTTCTTGTATGAATGCTTTAAACAATACCGATCAATTGTAGGGAAATCGAGACCGTGTTTTAATAAGAGAAGAAATTAATCCATTTTGTGCGTATAATGTCATGTCATAAGTTTTTTGTCTTTGTATCTTCTGTGGATTTGTTGTATACATATCGTTGAATTAATCTTCGGGAAAGCAATTTGTTTAAATAATAATAATAGTAATAATAACTACGTTTGTAATGTTTGTATCTTTTAAATTTTAAGCCTATTTACTCTTAGGGGTGGTTATTGCATCCGAAGAAAGAAAAGCAAACCCTCATTTTATCGAAATCTTATATTACTTAGCTGTCTGATTTAATTTAAAGTTAAACTTTAATGTACCGCCTAACAATCTTCAACTTACATTCATTTATTGCTAAGAATACAATTAAAAGTTTCATCAATGTACCCCCGTTTGTGCTTATCTTCTAAAAAAAATTAGGGCGAATTGAGATTTTCATACTTTTGAGGGTAAATGAAAGATTGTTATTACGAGGGGACGAATCGAAGTTAACCCAAATTAATATAAGAAAATTTTTCATATATTTGTGCCATTTGTTTGCCTCATCTACTAAACAGACAACCATTTTTCTGTGATTAGATTAATATTACGATGACACTTTGAGAGACATTTTTGCAAATTGCATCCAAAATGGAAAAATCATTTAAATAAAGAGATAAAACAATTTGTTGGGTAGTTACAATTGCTAGGCAGCACAGTGCAAGTCATCGTGTCACAGTAATGAGAATTTTTATTTCATCAACACCTGAAAATAAAAAAATTTTGGTTCTTTAATTTCTTTTGTTTTATTTAAAATAAAGTTATTGAAAATGAAAAATAGTTTAAATACTCTTTTTAAATGCAAAGATGTATTCTTGTATTTTATTTGAGATAGCCAGTTTGACTTTAATTTAATATATGTTTTGCAATCGAAACTTAGATTCTTCTTTACCTTTAATATTTATATTTAATTGATGACTTAAAAAGAGTTAATGTATTAATATGTTATTTTTTCATAGATTGTAGATAAGAATTTCATTTTGTAATAAAATAGTGGAAGCAACAATGAGAATTACGACTAATAATGTAATGATGCAAAATATGGACTTAATGATGTCGAATTCTACAAATTCAAGATTTGGATCTGGTTGTCACTTAGAATAACATGCTGGATGGATTGGTACAAGGAATCTTAACCAATGTTCTCTGTTTTCGACTTTTCTTGTCTTTTTATCTCCTCTAATGCTCTTGAGATGTTATGAATTAAACGAATACAGGTTCCTAATTATGCACTCTTATTATATAGGGAGCACAATAGAAAGAAGAAAAAATTTCTCAAATTGGGTGACCAAAAAGACTTGAAACATTGAATAAATTTTTTTGGAGAAGTAGGGGTTTCAATGCAACCGTGTGGATTGAATAGAGAAGCTGCAGCAAATAGAAAACTCAACATGAAAGGCACGTAACAAAATACAGTTAAAAGGTTGTTACAAGTGAATAAAAGTTGCAAATTTTATTCGGAAATTAAATTCACAAAATAAAATTCGAGAGTTAGTGTTTCATTTTCTGGACGAAAATGCCCTTCACCAATTTCATTTAAAAAACACACCAGAATCCAAGTAAAGTTTTTGCTCTCTTCTCTCAAATAAAGTCTTTCGAACCTAGACTTCGAGTGATGGAGATCCAACACAAGTTGGAAGTTCACCGAAGAAGTGAGGCTATGCTGCCAAGACTATTTGACTTTGTAATGTCATAAAGGACAAATACTTTTTGCCCAAGTCTCGCTGATTGTATTGCTGCTGCCGGCTGCCGCCGCCGGGCTAGTGATGAGCAACAAAACAACTGCTTAAAACATGGCAGCAGCTTTAACAACAAGGCTAGAAATTGAAAGCGGGAGAAAAGATAACGCACTTTTAAAGGTAGAAAAGAATGATGATTCGAAATTCATTTCAAAATGTTTTCGAAGTGTTGCGATCAATGAATATCCAAAGCCTGCTTAACTACAAAGGGGAAGTGGGAATAAATTTTGACATCTTTTTGTATTGAGCTAGCCAACAAATGTGTATGAGGCGCTTCACTGGTACACATAAAAAGGGACGATTAATTACTCCAGGTTTTTTATTAACAAAAAAGAATGGCTTGCTTAAAATATAGAATGTGGTTAATTTCATTCAAAGACATGGCTAAAAAAAAAAGAAGTCTTTAATAAACTAAACCAAAAATAAACTTAATTAAATGTACATTGAAATTACCTTCATAATGGAACAAGATATTAAAATCAATAGTTAAAGCAAACAAATGAAGCGTAATTTATTTAATACTTATTTATGAAATCTTTCAATTCCATCAAAGCCATTGCAGCTCATTTTTCAATATTCATTCAGATAAATAGAGGCTCAAGCCTTTCTAATTCTTACACATCTCTTTCAATTCTCTTAATAAATCAAAAAATGTCTAAGAGTCTTACTTTCATCATTTTGGCTTTGCTTGTAGTGGCAAACACTAAAAACATGCTTATTTCGGCCAGTAGTACTGGCCAAGGATCTGACTCAGATGCTTTATCTTCTATTAATCCCGCAGCATCACCTGAAATTGTTGATTGCTCAGGACTCACAAGTGAGGAGTGTTTGAACGAGAGGTTTAAGAAAATTCTTGCAGACTATCACTACCCCTGCCCTGAGGGGGGATGCCACTGATTTTGCTAAACAATTATTTCTTTTTTCTTGTATGAATGCTTTA
This sequence comes from Citrus trifoliata, assembly GCA_018350135.1. Classification (NCBI taxonomy): domain Eukaryota; kingdom Viridiplantae; phylum Streptophyta; class Magnoliopsida; order Sapindales; family Rutaceae; genus Citrus; species Citrus trifoliata. Next base: position 985,198 of record VKKW01000067.1, read on the forward strand.
AACAATACCGATCAATTGTAGGGAAATCGAGACCGTGTTTTAATAAGAGAAGAAATTAATCCATTTTGTGCGTATAATGTCATGTCATAAGTTTTTTGTCTTTGTATCTTCTGTGGATTTGTTGTATACATATCGTTGAATTAATCTTCGGGAAAGCAATTTGTTTAAATAATAATAATAGTAATAATAACTACGTTTGTAATGTTTGTATCTTTTAAATTTTAAGCCTATTTACTCTTAGGGGTGGTTATTGCATCCGAAGAAAGAAAAGCAAACCCTCATTTTATCGAAATCTTATATTACTTAGCTGTCTGATTTAATTTAAAGTTAAACTTTAATGTACCGCCTAACAATCTTCAACTTACATTCATTTATTGCTAAGAATACAATTAAAAGTTTCATCAATGTACCCCCGTTTGTGCTTATCTTCTAAAAAAAATTAGGGCGAATTGAGATTTTCATACTTTTGAGGGTAAATGAAAGATTGTTATTACGAGGGGACGAATCGAAGTTAACCCAAATTAATATAAGAAAATTTTTCATATATTTGTGCCATTTGTTTGCCTCATCTACTAAACAGACAACCATTTTTCTGTGATTAGATTAATATTACGATGACACTTTGAGAGACATTTTTGCAAATTGCATCCAAAATGGAAAAATCATTTAAATAAAGAGATAAAACAATTTGTTGGGTAGTTACAATTGCTAGGCAGCACAGTGCAAGTCATCGTGTCACAGTAATGAGAATTTTTATTTCATCAACACCTGAAAATAAAAAAATTTTGGTTCTTTAATTTCTTTTGTTTTATTTAAAATAAAGTTATTGAAAATGAAAAATAGTTTAAATACTCTTTTTAAATGCAAAGATGTATTCTTGTATTTTATTTGAGATAGCCAGTTTGACTTTAATTTAATATATGTTTTGCAATCGAAACTTAGATTCTTCTTTACCTTTAATATTTATATTTAATTGATGACTTAAAAAGAGTTAATGTATTAATATGTTATTTTTTCATAGATTGTAGATAAGAATTTCATTTTGTAATAAAATAGTGGAAGCAACAATGAGAATTACGACTAATAATGTAATGATGCAAAATATGGACTTAATGATGTCGAATTCTACAAATTCAAGATTTGGATCTGGTTGTCACTTAGAATAACATGCTGGATGGATTGGTACAAGGAATCTTAACCAATGTTCTCTGTTTTCGACTTTTCTTGTCTTTTTATCTCCTCTAATGCTCTTGAGATGTTATGAATTAAACGAATACAGGTTCCTAATTATGCACTCTTATTATATAGGGAGCACAATAGAAAGAAGAAAAAATTTCTCAAATTGGGTGACCAAAAAGACTTGAAACATTGAATAAATTTTTTTGGAGAAGTAGGGGTTTCAATGCAACCGTGTGGATTGAATAGAGAAGCTGCAGCAAATAGAAAACTCAACATGAAAGGCACGTAACAAAATACAGTTAAAAGGTTGTTACAAGTGAATAAAAGTTGCAAATTTTATTCGGAAATTAAATTCACAAAATAAAATTCGAGAGTTAGTGTTTCATTTTCTGGACGAAAATGCCCTTCACCAATTTCATTTAAAAAACACACCAGAATCCAAGTAAAGTTTTTGCTCTCCTCTCTCAAATAAAGTCTTTCGAACCTAGACTTCGAGTGATGGAGATCCAACACAAGTTGGAAGTTCACCGAAGAAGTGAGGCTATGCTGCCAAGACTATTTGACTTTGTAATGTCATAAAGGACAAATACTTTTTGCCCAAGTCTCGCTGATTGTATTGCTGCTGCCGGCTGCCGCCGCCGGGCTAGTGATGAGCAACAAAACAACTGCTTAAAACATGGCAGCAGCTTTAAAAACAAGGCTAGAAATTGAAAGCGGGAGAAAAGATAACGCACTTTTAAAGGTAGAAAAGAATGATGATTCGAAATTCATTTCAAAATGTTTTCGAAGTGTTGTGATCAATGAATATCCAAAGCCTGCTTAACTACAAAGGGGAAGTGGGAATAAATTTTGACATCTTTTTGTATTGAGCTACCCAACAAATGTGTATGAGGCGCTTCACTGGTACACATAAAAAGGGACGATTAATTACTCCAGGTTTTTTATTAACAAAAAAGAATGGCTTGCTTAAAATATAGAATGTGGTTAATTTCATTCAAAGACATGGCTAAAAAAAAAAGAAGTCTAAAAATAAACTAAACCAAAAATAAACTTAATTAAATGTACATTGAAATTACCTTCATAATGGAACAAGATATTAAAATCAATAGTTAAAGCAAACAAATGAAGCGTAATTTATTTAATACTTATTTATGAAATCTTTCAATTCCATCAAAGCCATTGCAGCTCATTTTTCAATATTCATTCAGATAAATAGAGGCTCAAGCCTTTCTAATTCTTACACATCTCTTTCAATTCTCTTAAGAAATCAAAAAATGTCTAAGAGTCTTACTTTCATCATTTTGGCTTTGCTTGTAGTGGCAAACACTAAAAACATGCTTATTTCAGCCAGTAGTACTGGCCAAGGATCTGACTCAGATGCTTTATCTTCTATTAATCCCGCAGCATCACCTGAAATTGTTGATTGCTCAGGACTCACAAGTGAGGAGTGTTTGAACGAGAGGTTTAAGAAAATTCTTGCAGACTATCACTACCCCTGCCCTGAGGGGGGATGCCACTGATTTTGCTAAACAATTATTTCTTTTTTCTTTTTTCTTGTATGAATGCTTTAAACAATACCGATCAATTGTAGGGAAATCGAGACCATGTTTTAATAAGAGAAGAAATTAATCCATTTTGTGCGTATAATGTCATGTCATAAGTTTTTTGTCTTTGTATCTTCTGTGGATTTGTTGTATACATATCGTTGAATTAATCTTCGGGAAAGCAATTTGTTTAAATAATAATAATAGTAATAATAACTACGTTTGTAATGTTTGTATCTTTTAAATTTTAAGCCTATTTACTCTTAGGGGTGGTTATTGCATCCGAAGAAAGAAAAGCAAACCCTCATTTTATCGAAATCTTATATTACTTAGCTGTCTGATTTAATTTAAAGTTAAACTTTAATGTACCGCCTAACAATCTTCAACTTACATTCATTTATTGCTAAGAATACAATTAAAAGTTTCATCAATGTACCCCCGTTTGTGCTTATCTTCTAAAAAAAATTAGGGCGAATTGAGATTTTCATACTTTTGAGGGTAAATGAAAGATTGTTATTGCGAGGGGACGAATCGAAGTTAACCCAAATTAATATAAGAAAATTTTTCATATATTTGTGCCATTTGTTTGCCTCATCTACTAAACAGACAACCATTTTTCTGTGATTAGATTAATATTACGATGACACTTTGAGAGACATTTTTGCAAATTGCATCCAAAATGGAAAAATCATTTAAATAAAGAGATAAAACAATTTGTTGGGTAGTTACAATTGCTAGGCAGCACAGTGCAAGTCATCGTGTCACAGTAATGAGAATTTTTATTTCATCAACACCTGAAAATAAAAAAATTTTGGTTCTTTAATTTCTTTTGTTTTATTTAAAATAAAGTTATTGAAAATGAAAAATAGTTTAAATACTCTTTTTAAATGCAAAGATGTATTCTTGTATTTTATTTGAGATAGCCAGTTTGACTTTAATTTAATATATGTTTTGCAATCGAAACTTAGATTCTTCTTTACCTTTAATATTTATATTTAATTGATGACTTAAAAAGAGTTAATGTATTAATATGTTATTTTTTCATAGATTGTAGATAAGAATTTCATTTTGTAATAAAATAGTGGAAGCAACAATGAGAATTACGACTAATAATGTAATGATGCAAAATATGGACTTAATGATGTCGAATTCTACAAATTCAAGATTTGGATCTGGTTGTCACTTAGAATAACATGCTGGATGGATTGGTACAAGGAATCTTAACCAATGTTCTCTGTTTTCGACTTTTCTTGTCTTTTTATCTCCTCTAATGCTCTTGAGATGTTATGAATTAAACGAATACAGGTTCCTAATTATGCACTCTTATTATATAGGGAGCACAATAGAAAGAAGAAAAAATTTCTCAAATTGGGTGACCAAAAAGACTTGAAACATTGAATAAATTTTTTTGGAGAAGTAGGGGTTTCAATGCAACCGTGTGGATTGAATAGAGAAGCTGCAGCAAATAGAAAACTCAACATGAAAGGCACGTAACAAAATACAGTTAAAAGGTTGTTACAAGTGAATAAAAGTTGCAAATTTTATTCGGAAATTAAATTCACAAAATAAAATTCGAGAGTTAGTGTTTCATTTTCTGGACGAAAATGCCCTTCACCAATTTCATTTAAAAAACACACCAGAATCCAAGTAAAGTTTTTGCTCTCCTCTCTCAAATAAAGTCTTTCGAACCTAGACTTCGAGTGATGGAGATCCAACACAAGTTGGAAGTTCACCGAAGAAGTGAGGCTATGCTGCCAAGACTATTTGACTTTGTAATGTCATAAAGGACAAATACTTTTTGCCCAAGTCTCGCTGATTGTATTGCTGCTGCCGGCTGCCGCCGCCGGGCTAGTGATGAGCAACAAAACAACTGCTTAAAACATGGCAGCAGCTTTAAAAACAAGGCTAGAAATTGAAAGCGGGAGAAAAGATAACGCACTTTTAAAGGTAGAAAAGAATGATGATTCGAAATTCATTTCAAAATGTTTTCGAAGTGTTGTGATCAATGAATATCCAAAGCCTGCTTAACTACAAAGGGGAAGTGGGAATAAATTTTGACATCTTTTTGTATTGAGCTAGCCAACAAATGTGTATGAGGCGCTTCACTGGTACACATAAAAAGGGACGATTAATTACTCCAGGTTTTTTATTAACAAAAAAGAATGGCTTGCTTAAAATATAGAATGTGGTTAATTTCATTCAAAGACATGGCTAAAAAAAAAAGAAGTCTAAAAATAAACTAAACCAAAATAAACTTAATTAAATGTACATTGAAATTACCTTCATAATGGAACAAGATATTAAAATCAATAGTTAAAGCAAACAAATGAAGCGTAATTTATTTAATACTTATTTATGAAATCTTTCAATTCCATCAAAGCCATTGCAGCTCATTTTTCAATATTCATTCAGATAAATAGAGGCTCAAGCCTTTCTAATTCTTACACATCTCTTTCAATTCTCTTAAGAAATCAAAAAATGTCTAAGAGTCTTACTTTCATCATTTTGGCTTTGCTTGTAGTGGCAAACACTAAAAACATGCTTATTTCAGCCAGTAGTACTGGCCAAGGATCTGACTCAGATGCTTTATCTTCTATTAATCCCGCAGCATCACCTGAAATTGTTGATTGCTCAGGACTCACAAGTGAGGAGTGTTTGAACGAGAGGTTTAAGAAAATTCTTGCAGACTATCACTACCCCTGCCCTGAGGGGGGATGCCACTGATTTTGCTAAACAATTATTTCTTTTATCTTGTATGAATGCTTTAAACAATACCGATCAATTGTAGGGAAATCGAGACCGTGTTTTAATAAGAGAAGAAATTAATCCATTTTGTGCGTATAATGTCATGTCATAAGTTTTTTGTCTTTGTATCTTCTGTGGATTTGTTGTATACATATCGTTGAATTAATCTTCGGGAAAGCAATTTGTTTAAATAATAATAATAGTAATAATAACTACGTTTGTAATGTTTGTATCTTTTAAATTTTAAGCCTATTTACTCTTAGGGGTGGTTATTGCATCCGAAGAAAGAAAAACAAACCCTCATTTTATCGAAATCTTATATTACTTAGCTGTCTGATTTAATTTAAAGTTAAACTTTAATGTACCGCCTAACAATCTTCAACTTACATTCATTTATTGCTAAGAATACAATTAAAAGTTTCATCAATGTACCCCCGTTTGTGCTTATCTTCTAAAAAAAATTAGGGCGAATTGAGATTTTCATACTTTTGAGGGTAAATGAAAGATTGTTATTGCGAGGGGACGAATCGAAGTTAACCCAAATTAATATAAGAAAATTTTTCATATATTTGTGCCATTTGTTTGCCTCATCTACTAAACAGACAACCATTTTTCTGTGATTAGATTAATATTACGATGACACTTTGAGAGACATTTTTGCAAATTGCATCCAAAATGGAAAAATCATTTAAATAAAGAGATAAAACAATTTGTTGGGTAGTTACAATTGCTAGGCAGCACAGTGCAAGTCATCGTGTCACAGTAATGAGAATTTTTATTTCATCAACACCTGAAAATAAAAAAATTTTGGTTCTTTAATTTCTTTTGTTTTATTTAAAATAAAGTTATTGAAAATGAAAAATAATTTAAATACTCTTTTTAAATGCAAAGATGTATTCTTGTATTTTATTTGAGATAGCCAGTTTGACTTTAATTTAATATATGTTTTGCAATCGAAACTTAGATTCTTCTTTACCTTTAATATTTATATTTAATTGATGACTTAAAAAGAGTTAATGTATTAATATGTTATTTTTTCATAGATTGTAGATAAGAATTTCATTTTGTAATAAAATAGTGGAAGCAACAATGAGAATTACGACTAATAATGTAATGATGCAAAATATGGACTTAATGATGTCGAATTCTACAAATTCAAGATTTGGATCTGGTTGTCACTTAGAATAACATGCTGGATGGATTGGTACAAGGAATCTTAACCAATGTTCTCTGTTTTCGACTTTTCTTGTCTTTTTATCTCCTCTAATGCTCTTGAGATGTTATGAATTAAACGAATACAGGTTCCTAATTATGCACTCTTATTACATAGGGAGCACAATAGAAAGAAGAAAAAATTTCTCAAATTGGGTGACCAAAAAGACTTGAAACATTGAATAAATTTTTTTGGAGAAGTAGGGGTTTCAATGCAACCGTGTGGATTGAATAGAGAAGCTGCAGCAAATAGAAAACTCAACATGAAAGGCACGTAACAAAATACAGTTAAAAGGTTGTTACAAGTGAATAAAAGTTGCAAATTTTATTCGGAAATTAAATTCACAAAATAAAATTCGAGAGTTAGTGTTTCATTTTCTGGACGAAAATGCCCTTCACCAATTTCATTTAAAAAACACACCAGAATCCAAGTAAAGTTTTTGCTCTCCTCTCTCAAATAAAGTCTTTCGAACCTAGACTTCGAGTGATGGAGATCCAACACAAGTTGGAAGTTCACCGAAGAAGTGAGGCTATGCTGCCAAGACTATTTGACTTTGTAATGTCATAAAGGACAAATACTTTTTGCCCAAGTCTCGCTGATTGTATTGCTGCTGCCGGCTGCCGCCGCCGGGCTAGTGATGAGCAACAAAACAACTGCTTAAAACATGGCAGCAGCTTTAAAAACAAGGCTAGAAATTGAAAGCGGGAGAAAAGATAACGCACTTTTAAAGGTAGAAAAGAATGATGATTCGAAATTCATTTCAAAATGTTTTCGAAGTGTTGTGATCAATGAATATCCAAAGCCTGCTTAACTACAAAGGGGAAGTGGGAATAAATTTTGACATCTTTTTGTATTGAGCTACCCAACAAATGTGTATGAGGCGCTTCACTGGTACACATAAAAAGGGACGATTAATTACTCCAGGTTTTTTATTAACAAAAAAGAATGGCTTGCTTAAAATATAGAATGTGGTTAATTTCATTCAAAGACATGGCTAAAAAAAAAGAAGTCTAAAAATAAACTAAACCAAAAATAAACTTAATTAAATGTACATTGAAATTACCTTCATAATGGAACAAGATATTAAAATCAATAGTTAAAGCAAACAAATGAAGCGTAATTTATTTAATACTTATTTATGAAATCTTTCAATTCCATCAAAGCCATTGCAGCTCATTTTTCAATATTCATTCAGATAAATAGAGGCTCAAGCCTTTCTAATTCTTACACATCTCTTTCAATTCTCTTAAGAAATCAAAAAATGTCTAAGAGTCTTACTTTCATCATTTTGGCTTTGCTTGTAGTGGCAAACACTAAAAACATGCTTATTTCAGCCAGTAGTACTGGCCAAGGATCTGACTCAGATGCTTTATCTTCTATTAATCCCGCAGCATCACCTGAAATTGTTGATTGCTCAGGACTCACAAGTGAGGAGTGTTTGAACGAGAGGTTTAAGAAAATTCTTGCAGACTATCACTACCCCTGCCCTGAGGGGGGATGCCACTGATTTTGCTAAACAATTATTTCTTTTATCTTGTATGAATGCTTTAAACAATACCGATCAATTGTAGGGAAATCGAGACCGTGTTTTAATAAGAGAAGAAATTAATCCATTTTGTGCGTATAATGTCATGTCATAAGTTTTTTGTCTTTGTATCTTCTGTGGATTTGTTGTATACATATCGTTGAATTAATCTTCGGGAAAGCAATTTGTTTAAATAATAATAATAGTAATAATAACTACGTTTGTAATGTTTGTATCTTTTAAATTTTAAGCCTATTTACTCTTAGGGGTGGTTATTGCATCCGAAGAAAGAAAAACAAACCCTCATTTTATCGAAATCTTATATTACTTAGCTGTCTGATTTAATTTAAAGTTAAACTTTAATGTACCGCCTAACAATCTTCAACTTACATTCATTTATTGCTAAGAATACAATTAAAAGTTTCATCAATGTACCCCCGTTTGTGCTTATCTTCTAAAAAAAATTAGGGCGAATTGAGATTTTCATACTTTTGAGGGTAAATGAAAGATTGTTATTGCGAGGGGACGAATCGAAGTTAACCCAAATTAATATAAGAAAATTTTTCATATATTTGTGCCATTTGTTTGCCTCATCTACTAAACAGACAACCATTTTTCTGTGATTAGATTAATATTACGATGACACTTTGAGAGACATTTTTGCAAATTGCATCCAAAATGGAAAAATCATTTAAATAAAGAGATAAAACAATTTGTTGGGTAGTTACAATTGCTAGGCAGCACAGTGCAAGTCATCGTGTCACAGTAATGAGAATTTTTATTTCATCAACACCTGAAAATAAAAAAATTTTGGTTCTTTAATTTCTTTTGTTTTATTTAAAATAAAGTTATTGAAAATGAAAAATAGTTTAAATACTCTTTTTAAATGCAAAGATGTATTCTTGTATTTTATTTGAGATAGCCAGTTTGACTTTAATTTAATATATGTTTTGCAATCGAAACTTAGATTCTTCTTTACCTTTAATATTTATATTTAATTGATGACTTAAAAAGAGTTAATGTATTAATATGTTATTTTTTCATAGATTGTAGATAAGAATTTCATTTTGTAATAAAATAGTGGAAGCAACGATGAGAATTACGACTAATAATGTAATGATGCAAAATATGGACTTAATGATGTCGAATTCTACAAATTCAAGATTTGGATCTGGTTGTCACTTAGAATAACATGCTGGATGGATTGGTACAAGGAATCTTAACCAATGTTCTCTGTTTTCGACTTTTCTTGTCTTTTTATCTCCTCTAATGCTCTTGAGATGTTATGAATTAAACGAATACAGGTTCCTAATTATGCACTCTTATTATATAGGGAGCACAATAGAAAGAAGAAAAAATTTCTCAAATTGGGTGACCAAAAAGACTTGAAACATTGAATAAATTTTTTTGGAGAAGTAGGGGTTTCAATGCAACCGTGTGGATTGAATAGAGAAGCTGCAGCAAATAGAAAACTCAACATGAAAGGCACGTAACAAAATACAGTTAAAAGGTTGTTACAAGTGAATAAAAGTTGCAAATTTTATTCGGAAATTAAATTCACAAAATAAAATTCGAGAGTTAGTGTTTCATTTTCTGGACGAAAATGCCCTTCACCAATTTCATTTAAAAAACACACCAGAATCCAAGTAAAGTTTTTGCTCTCCTCTCTCAAATAAAGTCTTTCGAACCTAGACTTCGAGTGATGGAGATCCAACACCAGTTGGAAGTTCACCGAAGAAGTGAGGCTATGCTGCCAAGACTATTTGACTTTGTAATGTCATAAAGGACAAATACTTTTTGCCCAAGTCTCGCTGATTGTATTGCTGCTGCCGGCTGCCGCCGCCGGGCTAGTGATGAGCAACAAAACAACTGCTTAAAACATGGCAGCAGCTTTAAAAACAAGGCTAGAAATTGAAAGCGGGAGAAAAGATAACGCACTTTTAAAGGTAGAAAAGAATGATGATTCGAAATTCATTTCAAAATGTTTTCGAAGTGTTGTGATCAATGAATATCCAAAGCCTGCTTAACTACAAAGGGGAAGTGGGAATAAATTTTGACATCTTTTTGTATTGAGCTAGCCAACAAATGTGTATGAGGCGCTTCACTGGTACACATAAAAAGGGACGATTAATTACTCCAGGTTTTTTATTAACAAAAAGAATGGCTTGCTTAAAATATAGAATGTGGTTAATTTCATTCAAAGACATGGCTAAAAAAAAAAGAAGTCTAAAAATAAACTAAACCAAAAATAAACTTAATTAAATGTACATTGAAATTACCTTCATAATGGAACAAGATATTAAAATCAATAGTTAAAGCAAACAAATGAAGCGTAATTTATTTAATACTTATTTATGAAATCTTTCAATTCCATCAAAGCCATTGCAGCTCATTTTTCAATATTCATTCAGATAAATAGAGGCTCAAGCCTTTCTAATTCTTACACATCTCTTTCAATTCTCTTAAGAAATCAAAAAATGTCTAAGAGTCTTACTTTCATCATCATTTTGGCTTTGCTTGTAGTGGCAAACACTAAAAACATGCTTATTTCAGCCAGTAGTACTGGCCAAGGATCTGACTCAGATGCTTTATCTTCTATTAATCCCGCAGCATCACCTGAAATTGTTGATTGCTCAGGACTCACAAGTGAGGAGTGTTTGAACGAGAGGTTTAAGAAAATTCTTGCAGACTATCACTACCCCTGCCCTGAGGGGGGATGCCACTGATTTTGCTAAACAATTATTTCTTTTATCTTGTATGAATGCTTTAAACAATACCGATCAATTGTAGGGAAATCGAGACCGTGTTTTAATAAGAGAAGAAATTAATCCATTTTGTGCGTATAATGTCATGTCATAAGTTTTTTGTCTTTGTATCTTCTGTGGATTTGTTGTATACATATCGTTGAATTAATCTTCGGGAAAGCAATTTGTTTAAATAATAATAATAGTAATAATAACTACGTTTGTAATGTTTGTATCTTTTAAATTTTAAGCCTATTTACTCTTAGGGGTGGTTATTGCATCCGAAGAAAGAAAAACAAACCCTCATTTTATCGAAATCTTATATTACTTAGCTGTCTGATTTAATTTAAAGTTAAACTTTAATGTACCGCCTAACAATCTTCAACTTACATTCATTTATTGCTAAGAATACAATTAAAAGTTTCATCAATGTACCCCCGTTTGTGCTTATCTTCTAAAAAAAATTAGGGCGAATTGAGATTTTCATACTTTTGAGGGTAAATGAAAGATTGTTATTGCGAGGGGACGAATCGAAGTTAACCCAAATTAATATAAGAAAATTTTTCATATATTTGTGCCATTTGTTTGCCTCATCTACTAAACAGACAACCATTTTTCTGTGATTAGATTAATATTACGATGACACTTTGAGAGACATTTTTGCAAATTGCATCCAAAATGGAAAAATCATTTAAATAAAGAGATAAAACAATTTGTTGGGTAGTTACAATTGCTAGGCAGCACAGTGCAAGTCATCGTGTCACAGTAATGAGAATTTTTATTTCATCAACACCTGAAAAAAAAAAATTTTGGTTCTTTAATTTCTTTTGTTTTATTTAAAATAAAGTTATTGAAAATGAAAAATAGTTTAAATACTCTTTTTAAATGCAAAGACGTATTCTTGTATTTTATTTGAGATAGCCAGTTTGACTTTAATTTAATATATGTTTTGCAATCGAAACTTAGATTCTTCTTTACCTTTAATATTTATATTTAATTGATGACTTAAAAAGAGTTAATGTATTAATATGTTATTTTTTCATAGATTGTAGATAAGAATTTCATTTTGTAATAAAATAGTGGAAGCAACAATGAGAATTACGACTAATAATGTAATGATGCAAAATATGGACTTAATGATGTCGAATTCTACAAATTCAAGATTTGGATCTGGTTGTCACTTAGAATAACATGCTGGATGGATTGGTACAAGGAATCTTAACCAATGTTCTCTGTTTTCGACTTTTCTTGTCTTTTTATCTCCTCTAATGCTCTTGAGATGTTATGAATTAAACGAATACAGGTTCCTAATTATGCACTCTTATTATATAGGGAGCACAATAGAAAGAAGAAAAAATTTCTCAAATTGGGTGACCAAAAAGACTTGAAACATTGAATAAATTTTTTTGGAGAAGTAGGGGTTTCAATGCAACCGTGTGGATTGAATAGAGAAGCTGCAGCAAATAGAAAACTCAACATGAAAGGCACGTAACAAAATACAGTTAAAAGGTTGTTACAAGTGAATAAAAGTTGCAAATTTTATTCGGAAATTAAATTCACAAAATAAAATTCGAGAGTTAGTGTTTCATTTTCTGGACGAAAATGCCCTTCACCAATTTCATTTAAAAAACACACCAGAATCCAAGTAAAGTTTTTGCTCTCCTCTCTCAAATAAAGTCTTTCGAACCTAGACTTCGAGTGATGGAGATCCAACACAAGTTGGAAGTTCACCGAAGAAGTGAGGCTATGCTGCCAAGACTATTTGACTTTGTAATGTCATAAAGGACAAATACTTTTTGCCCAAGTCTCGCTGATTGTATTGCTGCTGCCGGCTGCCGCCGCCGGGCTAGTGATGAGCAACAAAACAACTGCTTAAAACATGGCAGCAGCTTTAAAAACAAGGCTAGAAATTGAAAGCGGGAGAAAAGATAACGCACTTTTAAAGGTAGAAAAGAATGATGATTCGAAATTCATTTCAAAATGTTTTCGAAGTGTTGTGATCAATGAATATCCAAAGCCTGCTTAACTACAAAGGGGAAGTGGGAATAAATTTTGACATCTTTTTGTATTGAGCTAGCCAACAAATGTGTATGAGGCGCTTCACTGGTACACATAAAAAGGGACGATTAATTACTCCAGGTTTTTTATTAACAAAAAAGAATGGCTTGCTTAAAATATAGAATGTGGTTAATTTCATTCAAAGACATGGCTAAAAAAAAAGAAGTCTAAAAATAAACTAAACCAAAAATAAACTTAATTAAATGTACATTGAAATTACCTTCATAATGGAACAAGATATTAAAATCAATAGTTAAAGCAAACAAATGAAGCGTAATTTATTTAATACTTATTTATGAAATCTTTCAATTCCATCAAAGCCATTGCAGCTCATTTTTCAATATTCATTCAGATAAATAGAGGCTCAAGCCTTTCTAATTCTTACACATCTCTTTCAATTCTCTTAAGAAATCAAAAAATGTCTAAGAGTCTTACTTTCATCATTTTGGCTTTGCTTGTAGTGGCAAACACTAAAAACATGCTTATTTCAGCCAGTAGTACTGGCCAAGGATCTGACTCAGATGCTTTATCTTCTATTAATCCCGCAGCATCACCTGAAATTGTTGATTGCTCAGGACTCACAAGTGAGGAGTGTTTGAACGAGAGGTTTAAGAAAATTCTTGCAGACTATCACTACCCCTGCCCTGAGGGGGGATGCCACTGATTTTGCTAAACAATTATTTCTTTTATCTTGTATGAATGCTTTAAACAATACCGATCAATTGTAGGGAAATCGAGACCGTGTTTTAATAAGAGAAGAAATTAATCCATTTTGTGCGTATAATGTCATGTCATAAGTTTTTTGTCTTTGTATCTTCTGTGGATTTGTTGTATACATATCGTTGAATTAATCTTCGGGAAAGCAATTTGTTTAAATAATAATAATAGTAATAATAACTACGTTTGTAATGTTTGTATCTTTTAAATTTTAAGCCTATTTACTCTTAGGGGTGGTTATTGCATCCGAAGAAAGAAAAACAAACCCTCATTTTATCGAAATCTTATATTACTTAGCTGTCTGATTTAATTTAAAGTTAAACTTTAATGTACCGCCTAACAATCTTCAACTTACATTCATTTATTGCTAAGAATACAATTAAAAGTTTCATCAATGTACCCCCGTTTGTGCTTATCTTCTAAAAAAAATTAGGGCGAATTGAGATTTTCATACTTTTGAGGGTAAATGAAAGATTGTTATTACGAGGGGACGAATCGAAGTTAACCCAAATTAATATAAGAAAATTTTTCATATATTTGTGCCATTTGTTTGCCTCATCTACTAAACAGACAACCATTTTTCTGTGATTAGATTAATATTACGATGACACTTTGAGAGACATTTTTGCAAATTGCATCCAAAATGGAAAAATCATTTAAATAAAGAGATAAAACAATTTGTTGGGTAGTTACAATTGCTAGGCAGCACAGTGCAAGTCATCGTGTCACAGTAATGAGAATTTTTATTTCATCAACACCTGAAAATAAAAAAATTTTGGTTCTTTAATTTCTTTTGTTTTATTTAAAATAAAGTTATTGAAAATGAAAAATAGTTTAAATACTCTTTTTAAATGCAAAGATGTATTCTTGTATTTTATTTGAGATAGCCAGTTTGACTTTAATTTAATATATGTTTTGCAATCGAAACTTAGATTCTTCTTTACCTTTAATATTTATATTTAATTGATGACTTAAAAAGAGTTAATGTATTAATATGTTATTTTTTCATAGATTGTAGATAAGAATTTCATTTTGTAATAAAATAGTGGAAGCAACAATGAGAATTACGACTAATAATGTAATGATGCAAAATATGGACTTAATGATGTCGAATTCTACAAATTCAAGATTTGGATCTGGTTGTCACTTAGAATAACATGCTGGATGGATTGGTACAAGGAATCTTAACCAATGTTCTCTGTTTTCGACTTTTCTTGTCTTTTTATCTCCTCTAATGCTCTTGAGATGTTATGAATTAAACGAATACAGGTTCCTAATTATGCACTCTTATTATATAGGGAGCACAATAGAAAGAAGAAAAAATTTCTCAAATTGGGTGACCAAAAAGACTTGAAACATTGAATAAATTTTTTTGGAGAAGTAGGGGTTTCAATGCAACCGTGTGGATTGAATAGAGAAGCTGCAGCAAATAGAAAACTCAACATGAAAGGCACGTAACAAAATACAGTTAAAAGGTTGTTACAAGTGAATAAAAGTTGCAAATTTTATTCGGAAATTAAATTCACAAAATAAAATTCGAGAGTTAGTGTTTCATTTTCTGGACGAAAATGCCCTTCACCAATTTCATTTAAAAAACACACCAGAATCCAAGTAAAGTTTTTGCTCTCCTCTCTCAAATAAAGTCTTTCGAACCTAGACTTCGAGTGATGGAGATCCAACACCAGTTGGAAGTTCACCGAAGAAGTGAGGCTATGCTGCCAAGACTATTTGACTTTGTAATGTCATAAAGGACAAATACTTTTTGCCCAAGTCTCTCTGATTGTATTGCTGCTGCCGGCTGCCGCCACCGAGCTAGTGATGAGCAACAAAACAACTGCTTAAAACATGGCAGCAGCTTTAAAAACAAGGGTAGAAATTGAATGCGGGAGAAAAGATGACGCACTTTTAAAGGTAGAAAAGAATGATGATTCGAAATTCATTTCAAAATGTTTTCGAAGTGTTGTGATCAATGAATATCCAAAGCCTGCTTAACTACAAAGGGGAAGTGGGAATAAATTTTAACATCTTTTTGTATTGAGTTAGCCAACAAATGTGTATGAGGCGCTTCACAGGTACACATAAAAAGGGACGATTAATTACTCCAGGTTTTTTATTAACAAAAAAGAATGGCTTGCTTAAAATATAGAATGTGGTTAATTTCATTCAAAGACATGGCTAAAAAAAAAAGAAGTCTAAAAATAAACTAAACCATAAATAAACTTAATTAAATGTACATTGAAATTACCTTCATAATGGAACAAGATATTAAAATCAATAGTTAAAGCAAACAAATGAAGCGTAATTTATTTAATACTTATTTATGAAATCTTTCAATTCCATCAAAGCCATTGCAGCTCATTTTTCAATATTCATTCAGATAAATAGAGGCTCAAGCCTTTCTAATTCTTACACATCTCTTTCAATTCTCCTAAGAAATCAAAAAATGTCTAAGAGTCTTACTTTCATCATTTTAGCTTTGCTTGTAGTGGCAAACACTAAAAACATGCTTATTTCGGCCAGTAGTACTGGCCAAGGATCTGACTCAGATGCTTTATCTTCTATTAATCCCGCAGCATCACCTGAAATTGTTGATTGCTCAGGACTCACAAGTGAGGAGTGTTTGAACGAGAGGTTTAAGAAAATTCTTGCAGACTATCACTACCCCTGCCCTGAGGGGGGATGCCACTGATTTTGCTAAACAATTATTTCTTTTATCTTGTATGAATGCTTTAAACAATACCGATCAATTGTAGGGAAATCGAGACCGTGTTTTAATAAGAGAAGAAATTAATCCATTTTGTGCGTATAATGTCATGTCATAAGTTTTTTGTCCTTGTATCTTCTGTGGATTTGTTGTATACATATCGTTGAATTAATCTTCGGGAAAGTAATTTGTTTAAATAATAATAATAGTCATAATAACTACGTTTGTAATGTTTGTATCTTTTAAATTTTAAGCCTATTTACTCTTAGGGGTGGTTATTGCATCCGAAGAAAGAAAAACAAACCCTTATTTTATCGAAATCTTATATTACTTAGCTGTCTGATTTAATTTAAAGTTAAACTTTAATGTACCGCCTAACAATCTTCAACTTACATTCATTTATTGCTAAGAATACAATTAAAAGTTTCATCAATGTACCCCCGTTTGTGCTTATCTTCTAAAAAAAATTAGGGCGAATTGAGATTTTCATACTTTTGAGGGTAAATGAAAGATTGTTATTGCGAGGGGACGAATCGAAGTTAACCCAAATTAATATAAGAAAATTTTTCATATATCTGTGCCATTTGTTTGCCTCATCTACTAAACAGACAACCATTTTTCTGTGATTAGATTAATATTACGATGACACTTTGAGAGACATTTTTGCAAATTGCATCCAAAATGGAAAAATCATTTAAATAAAGAGATAAAACAATTTGTTGGGTAGTTACAATTGCTAGGCAGCACAGTGCAAGTCATCGTGTCACAGTAATGAGAATTTTTATTTCATCAACACCTGAAAATAAAAAAATTTTGGTTCTTTAATTTCTTTTGTTTTATTTAAAATAAAGTTATTGAAAATGAAAAATAGTTTAAATACTCTTTTTAAATGCAAAGATGTATTCTTGTATTTTATTTGAGATAGCCAGTTTGACTTTAATTTAATATATGTTTTGCAATCGAAACTTAGATTCTTCTTTACCTTTAATATTTATATTTAATTGATGACTTAAAAAGAGTTAATGTATTAATATGTTATTTTTTCATAGATTGTAGATAAGAATTTCTTTTTGTAATAAAATAGTGGAAGCAACGATGAGAATTACGACTAATAATGTAATAATGCAAAATATGGACTTAATGATGTCGAATTCTACAAATTCAAGATTTGGATCTGGTTGTCACTTAGAATAACATGCTGGATGGATTGGTACAAGGAATCTTAACCAATGTTCTCTGTTTTCGACTTTTCTTGTCTTTTTATCTCCTCTAATGCTCTTGAGATGTTATGAATTAAACGAATACAGGTTCCTAATTATGCACTCTTATTATATAGGGAGCACAATAGAGAGAAGAAAAAATTTCTCAAATTGGGTGACCAAAAAGACTTGAAACATTGAATAAATTTTTTTGGAGAAGTAGGGGTTTCAATGCAACCATGTGGATTGAATAGAGAAGCTGCAGCAAATAGAAAACTCAACATGAAAGGCACGTAACAAAATACAGTTAAAAGGTTGTTACAAGTGAATAAAAGTTGCAAATTTTATTCGGAAATTAGATTCACAAAATAAAATTCGAGAGTTAGTGTTTCATTTTCTGGACGAAGATGCCCTTCACCAATTTCATTTAAAAAACACACCAGAATCCAAGTAAAGTTTTTGCTCTCCTCTCTCAAATAAAGTCTTTCGAACCTAGACTTCGAGTGATGGAGATCCAACACCAGTTGGAAGTTCACCGAAGAAGTGAGGCTATGCTGCCAAGACTATTTGACTTTGTAATGTCATAAAGGACAAATACTTTTTGCCCAAGTCTCTCTGATTGTATTGCTGCTGCCGGCTGCCGCCACCGAGCTAGTGATGAGCAACAAAACAACTGCTTAAAACATGGCAGCAGCTTTAAAAACAAGGCTAGAAATTGAATGCGGGAGAAAAGATGACGCACTTTTAAAGGTAGAAAAGAATGATGATTCGAAATTCATTTCAAAATGTTTTCGAAGTGTTGTGATCAATGAATATCCAAAGCCTGCTTAACTACAAAGGAGAAGTGGGAATAAATTTTGACATCTTTTTGTATTGAGCTAGCCAACAAATGTGTATGAGGCGCTTCACTGGTACACATAAAAAGGGACGATTAATTACTCCAGGTTTTTTATTAACAAAAAAGAATGGCTTGCTTAAAATATAGAATGTGGTTAATTTCATTCAAAGACATGGCTAAAAAAAAAAAAGTCTAAAACTAAACTAAACCAAAAATAAACTTAATTAAATGTACATTGAAATTACCTTCATAATGGAACAAGATATTAAAACCAATAGTTAAAGCAAACAAATGAAGCGTAATTTATTTAATACTTATTTATGAAATCTTTTAATTCCATCAAAGCCATTGCAGCTCATTTTTCAATATTCATTCAGATAAATGGAGGCTCAAGCCTTTCTAATTCTTACACATCTCTTTCAATTCTCTTAAGAAATCAAAAAATGTCTAAGAGTCTTACTTTCATCATTTTGGCTTTGCTTGTAGTGGCAAACACTAAAAACATGCTTATTTCAGCCAGTAGTACTGGCCAAGGATCTTACTCAGATGCTTTATCTTCTATTAATCCCGCAGCATCACCTGAAATTGTTGATTGCTCAGGACTGACAAGTGAGGAGTATTTGAACGAGAGGTTTAAGAAAATTCTTGCAGACTATCACTACCCCTGCCCTGAGGGGGGATGCCACTGATTTTGCTAAACAATTATTTCTTTTATCTTGTATGAATGCTTTAAACAATACCGATCAATTGTAAGGAAATCGAGACCGTGTTTTAATAAGAGAAGAAATTAATCCATTTTGTGCGTATAATGTCATGTCATAAGTTTTTTGTCTTTGTATCTTCTGTGGATTTGTTGTATACATATCGTTGAATTAATCTTCGGGAAAGTAATTTGTTTAAATAATAATAATAGTAATAATAACTACGTTTGTAATGTTTGTATCTTTTAAATTTTAAGCCTATTTACTCTTAGGGGTGGTTATTGCATCCGAAGAAAGAAAAACAACCCTCATTTTATCGAAATCTTATATTACTTAGCTGTCTGATTTAATTTAAAGTTAAACTTTAATGTACCGCCTAACAATCTTCAACTTACATTCATTTATTGCTAAGAATACAATTAAAAGTTTCATCAATGTACCCCCGTTTGTGCTTATCTTCTAAAAAAAATTAGGGCGAATTGAGATTTTCATACTTTTATCTTCTAAAAAATATTAGGGCGAATAGGGATTTTCATACTTTTGAGGGTAAATTAAAAATTTTTATTACGAGGGGATGAATCGAAGTTAACTCAAATTAGTATAAGAAAAATTTTCATATATTTGTGCCATTTGTTTGCCTCATCTACTAAACATACAACCATTTTTCTTTGATTAGATTAATATTATGATGACACTTTGAGAGACCGTTTTGCAAATTGCATCCAAAATGGAAAAATCATTTAAATAAAGAGATAAAACAATTTGTTGCGAAGTTACAATTGCTAGGTAGCACAGTGCAATTGTTGTGCGCATATTTTGAATTTAATTGTGAATGAATGGTTGAAAGACTTGCAAGTGTCCATTTCTAGAATTTGTAATGCTGTCAAATATGTAATGTCCTCTCCCACAAGGCTAAAAAAATTTAAATTATGTGTGGAGCATGAAAGAATTGAAGGTACTAGCCTTGTGGTTCATGATGTGTCCGGTAGATGGAATTCCACCTACTTAATGTTGGAGAGTGCTTTAAAATTTCAAAAGGCTTTTGAACAATGGAGGATGATGATCAACATTATATTTCATATTTCATAGAGGATGGAAGACCTCCTAATAGTGACGATTGGGAAAATGATAATGTTTTTGTGTTGTTTCTTGGCGTCATTTTATGATATAACTTTGAAATTTAGTGGTTCAATGTACATTACTTCAAACTTATATTTTTATGAAATGTGCTCAATTCATTCTGATTTGACATCACTAAGTCCTGTCGTATCTAAAATGGCAAAAAGTATGAAAAATAAATATGACAAATATTGGGGTTCAATTAATAGCTTGAATAATTTGTTGCTCATTTAAGTTATTATTGATCCATGTTATAAGTTAAAATATGTGACATTTTGCTTTGAAGACATCTTTGTTATTGATGAGGTTGGGAAGAAGTTCAAAGAGGTGAGAAATCTTTTAATACATCCTTATGATTATTACAAAGATCTTGACACATATTGGTTTTGGATCATCTAGTGATCTTGGTAAGTCTTCAATTGTTGGTAGTAGGAAATTTAATAAAAAGGTGGGGTTTTCTAAACTTTCAAGTGTTGCAAAGTTCAAATAAAAAATAGGAAAATATGATTGTGTTAAGATGAAAAATGAAGTAGAGAGGTACTTGTTGGAGCCATGTGAACATGTTGATGATGATGACTTTGAGATTTTGGTATGGTGGAAAATGAACTCAATAAAATATCGAGTTCTTTCACACATTGCAAAGGATGTGTTTGCAATTCAAATATCTACAGTAGCTTTAGAATCTGGTTTAGTACTGGAGGACACGTCATTGATTCATTTTGTAGTTCTTTAAGTCCAAAGATGGTGGAAGCTTTGAAATGCTCGCAAGATTGGTTACTTAACACTTTTGTCTCATTACAAGATGAATTAACGATGGAGGAGCTTGAGCTTTTATGAAGCCATGATGTCAAGTATCTGTTTATCATAACAGCTTATTTATTTATAACTAGTCTTTTTTTTTTGGCTAATTTTTTTTAATTTAATGAAGAGTTTGGATCAAGTGTAACAACAGATGTGATGGCTTTGAATTGATGTTATTCTTACTATTTTGGTATGAATCATGTTCTCTTCTAAATTTACTCATCTTTAAAACTATTCAACATTATAATTTTTCTTTTTTGGCTATTTATTTGTTGGTGAAGGAGCAGGCTCAGTTGATCATGGAATCTTTCCATTAAAGTACTGCGGATGGGACTGATTATGATGGATTGTTTTGATACTTGAGTCGGGATATTTTACCTTATTTTGATTTGTGTTGGCATTGTTAGAATTTGTCTTGTAATATGGATAATACTACTATGTTTTTATTTTCTTTCTTTTAATTTACTTGTTAATGTCATTTTTATGGAAGTTTATTATTAGAGTTTACATTCTCATTTATTGAGAAATAATGATTTTCGTGATTAAACTTTATTTTAATTTTATAGTATTATTTAATTTAAGGATAAAGTTATTATAAAATCTATTATTTATAATTTTTTATCAATTATATTTTTTGATATTTTAATATTAATTTAATAATTAATAACAATAAATAATAATTGTAATTTTAAAATAATTAAATTTATCAAAATAAAAAATATTTTGATCACAATTCAAACCAAACCCAACACAAACCCAAATGAGTTGGCTTGGTTTGAGTTGGGTTAAAACTACTTGGGTTGGTTGGGGTTGGGTCCAAATTTTATAGTTTGGTTTGGATTAACTTAAAATTTAACTCATGCCACCCCTAATTCTTTGCCATAAAATTATAAACAAAAAACTTTTTTAATTTTTAAGATGTTAAAATTTTTAAGAAAAAAATTATTTAACTTTGAGTGAGGTTTAAGATATATTTGGAAGGGTGCCAATAGTGCCAAGCCAATAGCCTAGGTGGCAGGCTTCACATGTTTTTGTTTATAATATCTCATACACAGCATTTGCCTTTTTTCGTTTTCCCTTCACTCCGAGACCTGCCTGTGCACGTATTAGATCTTTTGTGCATGCGCATGTAATTTTGCTGATGCATATGTAAATTGATTCGATCTTGGTTTGATCTTTGTGCTGATATTTTTTAAAAATAGTGAGTACTGAGGGCCTGTTTGGTGTTGTGCTCGAAAGCATTTATGTTTACTTCAAGCTAAACATTTTTCGATAATTGATATCGCATTAGTAACATTTCTGTGTTTTCATTTAATAGATTGAATTTTATTCTGAGTTGCTTGGTCATCGTTCTTGCAGGTAATAGAGATCTTGATTTGACCATTCATCGTTCTGTTACCTTATTTACCCTATTGACTTTGCAACTGTCACTTACTGAATTTTATGTTGCTTTTGCGTAGATGGTCAGCATATGTCATGGATGGGTGGGTTAGGGCTCTGAATGTAGAAGATGATTCCTTGGCAGACGTAAATATCTCTGGTGCTGATCATATTCTGGACCGTCTTAATTAATCAGCTTGAAATTTATTTTACTAAAACTTATGTTGCATTCGGGAACTTCGGTTTCCATATCATGATGAATTATTTGACTGCATCACCGGAATTCTTTTTAACCAACAGCATGAAATAACAGTCCTTTATCTATTATCATCTCATCAATGATGGTAAGAGAGACCCATAAAATGTGCAGTCATGTACGCACATTGAGAAATTTATATCCGAATCTATAGCACAGGATGTTGGTATTCATACATATGCATGAAGTTATATGGGTGCATTTAGCAACAAACTGAGAGAAAAAAAAAAATGGGAGATTTGCTATTTTATGAGGTTCTATAGACAGAAGATAAGCTTCAATTTTGTGGTTTTTCTTTTGCTTCAAATTGTAATTGTGATGTTTTGTTCTTCCAATTCACGGAGGGAGTAGATTTTAGGTTGTATTTTATGTTTTTATTTTTATTTTTATTATTTTACTTTTATTATTCAATAATTTATAATAAATTTTAATTTGTTAAATCAAATTTAATTGAATTAATAATTTAAAATATTAATAAACATAAATATTTAATAAATAAATGTAATAAAATCATTTTAATTATTTTACTCTAAATATCTGAAAATATTTTAATTATTTACCAAAATACAGAATTTAAAAATAAATTTAATTAATTATATTCGACATTAATAAATAGAAGCTAATTATAATTAAATTGAAAATTTAATATTATATCGTATTAGAGTATATTATATTACACATTATATTATTATATTATATTATATTATGTTTATATTTATAATATCATAATATTATAAGATTTGATAATAGTATATTATTACATTATTTTTATGTTATTAAAAAATATATATATATATAAAATAATTGTTTAATAATTAATTTCAAGAATTCATAATATAACAATAAAATGTTAATAATTTAAATAATATTAATTTTACTTTAATATTAATATACAATAATATTACAAAATAGTCTTATCTATAATACACCAAATATTGTATTACGTTACAACTTAATACAAAAGTGCTAGAGATATATGGTTTCCACACCTTGCCTGCAACTCTGAATAACTGGGATTGGCAAAATCTTCTTTTTTCAGAGGTTTTCTGTAGCTGGGAGCAAGTTTCTAGCTACCCTCCACAAGAAAAAAAATTGATTTTTTTTAGGCAATTCAAGAGTCCACAATCATTCCCATATATAGATTCATTGCTTGAACAACTTAGAGTGCTAGAAAACCTTAACTGGAGAGCGATATGATAACTACTTTCAACAGATAATGACCTTTCTTGTCAAAGTGCTAAAACACTTCATCATCCTTAGACCTTCTTAACTATGAGATTTTGGTAGTGTCGTTAGGGTGTACTAAATTTAAAACCTTACTACTAATATAAATAATTAGTATAGAGCGAGTAAGGATTCATCACACGAAGACTATGCTAGTTATATTTATTACAAACTCTAAAGCAAGATTTAAAATAAAATAAAAATAGTAATAATAACATAAATTAATCTAATTAAAGAAAATGTCAATTATAAATAAAATGGGGGGTTTTATGAATTTTTAAATAAATAGAAAGAAATAAAGAAATTAAAATTACCAACAATAATTTAATAAAAACTCTAATTAAAGGAGAAAGAAATAGTTATGATGAAAAGTTTGGCGAAAAGATCAATTGCCACCACTAAACATGCACATAATATATCAATTCTATCATCGATTTAGATTTAAACTATCAACTGTAGATAATAATAAGTTTTGTTAGTCTCAATCTTTCCTTAGTGTGTTGTTAGGCAAAAAAAGCTTTTCACCTAATC
The DNA here is from genome assembly GCA_018350135.1 of Citrus trifoliata. Lineage (NCBI taxonomy): Eukaryota > Viridiplantae > Streptophyta > Magnoliopsida > Sapindales > Rutaceae > Citrus > Citrus trifoliata. Next base: position 1,009,676 of record VKKW01000067.1, read on the forward strand.
TCTAACCATTAAATAATTTAAAACAAGCTCTTTAAATTTAAGATAATGGTAGCATTAAGTAGAGAAAAATGTTAGGTTGATCTAGGCAATAAACACACAAGTTTGGATTATTTAACCTAGGTTATGTTCTCTAATCGAAATTACTGATTCCAACCTGCTATTAATGATTAAAATATCAAGTCAATTACGAATTAAGAATTTTAATCTAGCAATAGAAATTATTTAAGTCCTATCTAATTGGCCACTCAAACAAGATAATAATAAAATTATAAACATTAATTATAGAAGAATATAAACAATCTCAATTAAATAAATTGAATGATAGAAATTAAAAATTAGTTGCATAGCATATTTAGGGTTTTGAATTCACCCTCAACCAAATAGAAAATCTAACCTAACATAATGAATTGTGAGTAAAAGAGTTAATAAAACCAGACATAGAAATTATTTCAAATAACTGCCTCCTCTATTTTTTTCTTCTCCTTTGCGGCTGCCAATTGTCCTCAAATCAAAAGCCAGAAGTTGGCTTCTATAGTGCTTAAGCCACCGACCTTAGTAATTAAGGTTTGAACATTTGTTTACCTTTGTCGTCCTCATGCACAAGTTTGTGATTGGCCATGATTTCCTAAAGCCAAAAAGGCTTTATTTTCCTTCCTTTCACATGCTGGCCACTTTGACAATTTCCTTTTTTTTTTCAATTTTGCTTTTATGTGATGGCTTAGCTTGTTAAGTGGCTTGGCTTCCTTCTTAACTTCCTTTGTCCATTTTTAGCTCCATGTGCAAGATTAATTTTGCTTGGCCCGTACAAATTCTAATTGGAAAATATTTTTTATTTCTCTATTTCTTTTCAAGTCTTTATCTGTTGTGCACTTTTGTCTCTTAATCTTCAAATTTTTTTCCTATTCTGATTCTTTCAATCAGATTTCTTTCTTGAATGCTCCGATTTAATTTCTCTTTAATCCCAAATTATATCTAAAATGACAATAAAAAATTAAGATAAAAATTAACACAATAAAATATAATTTTAACAAAACAACTAAATTTAAAAATTAACTAAAATAACTAAAATATTTAAGACCAAAACAAGAAAAAGATAGAGAAATTAATATTAAAATATATGGAAATTATGCACTTATTAGATTTTAAGAATCACTTCTATGTTTTCTCTCAAAATGTGTTAACAGATCAAATATATTTTCCATATATTTTGCTAGGAATCCAGTCAATCATCTTAGCAATTGTAGCATCCATAAATAATGATAATGATGAGATTGGCTTAAAGGTCCCTGACTTAGGAATCCAGTTATCTCTGTTTACTTGCAAATTTTCCCCATTTCCAATACCTTTTTGTAGGACTTGTCTACCCCACAACATACTCCTCCATGTAAAAGATGGGTTAGAGCCAGATTTATCATTGAAGAAGTTGGATTGCTTGTAATATCTTGCCTGTAGTAATTTAGCTACTAAGGAGTTTAGGAACTGCAGCAGTTTCCATCCTTACTTGGCCACCAAAGTTTGGTTAAAGTTTGTAAGGACTCTGAAGCCTAAGCCGCCTTTACTCTTTGTATAACACAACCTCTCCTATCTAGCCCAATATATACCCCTTTTGTCTTCCTCCGAGCCCCACCAAACCCTGACAATTGCTCTCTAAATATCATCACATAATCCAATAAGTATTTTGAAAATAATCATCACATAAGCTGGAATAACTTGTGTCACTATCCTAATAAGCACCTATTTACCTTCACAAGAGAAGAATTTGTGTTTTCAGTTTGAAATCTTGCTCACAGCTCTAAGCTTCATATCATAGAGAAATCCATCTTTTTTATTTCTATCATAGATTGGAGACCAAAGTACTCTTCATGCCTAGACATCACTTTGAGTTGAAAGTGTCCTCGATTTTTGCTACTCACATTTCCAGAATCTTGTCACTAAAGAATATTAAGGACTTGTCATAATTGAAGTGGATTAATAAGTAAGATAACTAGATATTTCGGTCAAAAGCCTAAATATATTATTTAGTGAGAGGCTCCATTAATATGCTTGAGTGTAAGGGGCCTTGTGTTATTTTACAATGTGGGCCCCTTTAACACAAGAACAAGTAAGGTGATTTTTATTTTAATTTTTTTAATTTAAATCAAAAGGGATTTAATATAATTAATAAATAAATAAATATGGAGCCTAGAGTTTCCACTAAATAGAGATATAAAAAGACTTATTTTCTCTTAAAAAAAGAGAGGACACATTATACATATCAGAGAAAAATCTTTTTCTCTCTAATTTTGAGAGAAAAATTTTCTTGTGCTAGTTGCTTTAGTGGTGATAAAAACACCCACATGTCAAGTGCAGATCAAACCTGAGTCATAGCTTGGAAGATTATTTGGTGGCGGATCGTGATCTAACAAGAGTAGTGGTGACGGATCATGATCTAATAGGAGTGGTGGTGACAAATCGTGATCTGAGTGCCTAAATCACTTCAGCAGAAAAAGCTAAGTCAAATTTTCAAGGTATTATTTCTAGATTACAAATTCTTATATATTATATGAGAGCGGTCTTAAAAGGTTTTATAAAAAAATTTTAAAAAAATGATTATTCTCCAACAATTAGTATCAGAGTCATCTCATATTAATATATAAGAATTTCGTATGAAACCAATCTTGATATTTATGTATTAGAGTGGCACAATTTATTCATATATATATTATTTGTTTAATATATGAATAAAGTATGTTTTTTGTTTGTCTTAATTCATGGTTAGATTTTTCGCAGTATTTTTTCTTTGGATCTGTAACAAGAGGGGTGGTTTTTTATCATCATTTGTTCCCTCTTGATTTCTTTTACTGTTATAGAATTTTTGAAAGCCAAAATTGGCCTAGGAAATTTGTAAATCGCTGGAGAATTATCACGAAACGACATATCAAAGAATGAAGGCCGGAAATTTCAGCAGCAAAGTGAGCAACACACGCTGCCAGCAGCGCGCGCTACACACGCAGCAATTGCAGCGCTCGTGACCAGCATTTGCAGCGCCCGGCCAACAGGGCTACCAACAACTCGAACACGCGCGCGGGGCTGGAAACTTGCAAGCGGTTGCTACTAGCAGAGGGCGTCGTTTGGTTGCTTCCCGGCGAGGCGGCGACTGTCAAATCAGCATCGGGGATGGGTGAACAGTGGCTACCCTTTGTGGTGATAGCGATTGAGGAGAGAAAAAAATGGATATAGGGTTTCAATGATTTTTATCATTAAGGTCCCTATAGTTCCATAATTTTTCTCTTTGACCTGATAAGTTTCAATTTTTTGCATTTAAGTTCAAAAACAATTTTGGGCTTAATGAATCCTAGTTTTAAGCCCAATTGAAATTGGTCTTTAATGGATTAAAATGCATAGATGAAATTGAACATATTAAATTAATTTTGGTCCAAAAGTTTTATTTAAAAAAAGATTTTATTTATTTTCTTTCAAAATTGAAATTAGACCAATAATAAATTTAAAAGCTCAATTTCCCTTAGTCTATTAACAAAGACAAGATTATGGAAAATGGACATTGACAAGAAGTCCAATGAAAATTAGGCTTAGGGTTAATATATATTTTTCATTTTAGAAAAGTCATGAATTAAGATTGTTTAATTATTTTTCTATATGTTATGTTTTGGATGATAACATATCATATATAATAGGTAGTGCCACTCTATGCATAATGATACATGTCATTCATATATTATAAATCTCGTTATATTGTTTGTAATTTGCGTATGCTTAATAATATATGATATCATCTAGATAATATTATAGGAAGCATGCAATTAACAATATGTATGTTTTAAAAAGGAAAAACCAATTTTAAAATATTACGTGGGAGAGGGAAAATTCAAGAGAATTTTTTTGCAAGGGCTCCATTGTTAGTTCAATAATAAAATTATATATATACCTCGACTTCATGATACGGTGATGCTCCCTACTAAGGGTATATATATTAGATATTTTATTTGATGAACTTCTTCAAAGATAAAATTGAAATATTTTTCAATCAATTGTTCACCTCAACAGTGACTATTGATATGAAAAATATGTAGGTTGAAACAATGATTATACACTCAACTAAAATTTGTTATTAACCTTCCCAACGAAGCTCTGTTAACAAATTTAGGCTCAAAGGGATAACGATAATTATTTATCATGTCTCTACATGAAAGTAAATAATCCAATGGATAATTGGGTCTAATAAGTGTAGATATGACTTCCCCAACGGATAGCTTGTCAAAGCAGTACTAGATTATCGTTACAATAAATTAAAACGCATTTATAATTTTTTGCATTTTTTGCATTTATTGTGAATATTGTTTCAAAGTATTTATGCATGTCTATTTTTTTTTTTCAGAAAATGTCTTCCATTAACCCATTATTAATTATCCTTGTTAAAAATGAACTCACTGGCGAATATTATTTATATTGGAAATGCAATATATTTAATATTCTCACTGGTAAAGGTTGCAAATATATGTTGACCCAGCCATTCCCTCCAGAACCACGTTATACGATTTTAGAAATCAAAGGGAGCCTTATGAGAAATGGTGCAAAGTTAACAAAATGGCTAAGCGTTATATATTGGCTTCAATTTCTGTGGAACTGCATAAGAAACATTGAAGCATGGAAACATCCACTGAAATAATGGCTAGTCTTCATCAAATGTTTGGGCAAAATACTCATTTTGCCAGAGAAGCAACATTAAAATGTACTACGGATACTAAGATGGAAGAGAGCACAAGAGTTCGTGATCGTGTCCTCAAAATGATGGACTATTTAAATGAGGTAGAGATTCATGATGTTCAAATCAATGATAAAATAAAGATTAATATGGTGATTGAATCTTTACCTGATATATTCAAAAAGTTTAAGGTCAGCTTTACCTTAAACAATAAAGATATGACCTTAACTGAATTAATGCAGCAACTACATACTATAGAAGAATTTTATTATAGCAGAAAACTTTCTAAAAAATGATTCTCTTCAAGGCTTAAGTCGAAAGACAAGAATGAGCAAGAAAGAGTTGGGATCGACAAACTATCCACTAAAATAAGTGGCAAGCCAAAAGGCAAGTGTTACAAAGGTGGACAGAAGGGTCACTGGAAGAAAGATTGTTCTAAGATTATTAAAATCGAGTATAGAAAATCTTTAAGCTTCCTAATTAGTTCAGATTTCTATTGCTTCATGCAATAGTTAATTTTGAGATAACTAATCTTATTTGTAATTCATTTATTTGGTTTTCAGGAAACAAGGGATTAAGTGAAAAAAAAAACTTCAAACAACAGTTGAGGACATGCTAGTTTATATCAGTTAAAAGGTTAGATCAATTTTACGGGACTTTAGGTTTGATATTTGTATTTATTATTCCAAATATTAGAGGAATTTAATTTTAGTGGCTTGTTTTAATAAACAAAAGTAAACTGTTATTTTTTTATCCTCTGTTTATTACTTATTTTGGTTATTTATAAAGACAATTTATATCATATAAGTCCATTGATCTATTCAAAGCAAAATATAATGATAAAGAGTATATGCATTTATCTAAGAAAAGAAATGTTTCTTCTAACCAATTTCACCTCTGATATTTATCCTTAAGTCATATAAACTTTAATAAGATTTTAAGAAAATGATTAATGATAGGCTTGCTGGCCTGTTAAGATTGATCATTGTAACTTTATAAATCTTATTTAGAAAAGTAATATAACGAGAGTACTCTTTTTGAGCTAAAAGCAAAACATTGTATTGGATGATTTAGCGCATACAAATGTATACGGACTAACCAGTTTACATGTTATAAGAGGTTATGAATATTCTATCAATCTTGTTGATGGATATTCATTTTATTTATGTTTGTCTAAATGCGTCATGATTCCATTACTTTTGAAATTCAAAAGAGTACGTGGATAAGACAGAAGCAATTAGACAAGACATAAAAAACTTTGAGATGATCGAAACAAAGAATATCTCTATGGAGAATTCAAGCTCTATTTGGTTGTCAAATGGGATAAACACTATGATACAATAGTGTAATTAAATGGAGAAACAAGATTCTTTTGGATAAGACAAGATATATACTAAATGGTTTATCATTTACCTTTTTTATTCTAAATACTAGTATTTAAAACTGCAAAGTTTATTGAACTTAGTTTCATCTACCTCGGTGTCTACTCCTCCGAGAATTTATGAAAAAGTCACAAACATGGTTTGAGACACATTCGTATTTGGAGTTTACTAGTATTTGTATTAGAATCAGAGGTAAAGAAGATGGATTTGTGTCCAGAAGCTTGCATGTTTAAGGTATCTTAAAGGAATAACGGAAAGTCTAAATTATAGTTCTCAAGATAAGAATGTATTTATAGACATATTCTTTACTTTCTTTGAGGAAGACTATATAAATGACTTATAACCTAAGAGTAAGGTAAAACTAGAGAAATAAAAAAAAGAGATCATGTTGATGCTCAGCTTTCAACACCTATTATAGAACATGAAGAACAACAACAACCAGCTGATCAACACAGGATTATCTTTGAACAACAATCACTTTTAGAACCTCGTCATAGTGGGAGAGTAACTAAGTTACTTGCGAGATACATGTTATTGAGAGAAACCTATATGGCTATCGCATATGAACATGTACTAGATCCCACTAGTTACAATGAAGTTCTAATAGATAGAAATGTTGAACTCTGAAAAAAAGGCTTTGAATAAAGAAATGAAATTTATGTATTCCAATAAAGTCTGGGAACTTATAGAGGCACCAAATGAGGTAAAACCTATAAGGTGCAAGTGAATCTACAAGAGAAAAAGAGGAGTAGACGGAAGGGTGAAAACATTTAAAGCAATAGTAGTAGTCAAATAGTTTACTCAAAAAGAGGGAATTGATTATAAGGAAACATTTTCCCCGGTTGCTATGCTTAAATCCATCAGGATTCTGCTCTTTATTGCTGCAGTACTAGATTATGAAAATTGGCAAATGGATGTCAAGACTGCCTTTCTTAACGGGCATCTTAAAGAAGACATCTACATGCAGTAACCAGATGGATTCATAAAAAAATGCTAAGAACACAAGGTATGTAAGTTGCAGAAATCCATTTATGGATTGAAGCAAGTATCCCGATTATGAAACATCATATTTGATCAAGCGATTAAATCATTTGGATTCATTCAAAATATTGATGAACCATGTGTATACAAGAAAATTCAAGGAAAATCTGTAGCCTTCCTAGTTCTTAATGTAGACGATATTCTCCTAATTGGAAACGATATATGAGTATTGACTACAATAAAGAGTTGGTTAGCAAAACAATTTGATATTTTTGGTATCGAGTTACTACGAGACCGGAAGAATAAAACTTTAGCCTTGTCTTAAGCGGTCTATATCGATAAGATATTGGCTAGATTTAGCATGAAAAATTTCAAGACTGATTTATTACCATTCAGACATGGAATTGTATTCTCTAAGGATCAATCACATAAAACATCTTAAGAGATAGAGAGAATGAGACGAGTTCCATATGCAGAAGTAGTGAGAAGTCTCATGTATGTCATGCTTTACACTAGACCAGACATCTGTTTTGTAGTATGGATGGTTAGCAGATATCAAATTTTGGACCTGAAAACTGGACTGCAATCAAGCATATAATGAAGCATCTGAAAAGAACTAAAAATTAAATGCTTTGGTACTTTGGTGATGAACTCATTTCAGTGGGTTATACTAATTCTGACTTTATGTTAGATAAGGATTCTAGAAAATCAACTTCTAGCTATGTGTTTACATTAGGAAGTAGAGTTATTAGTTGGAAGAGTGTGAAACAATCTTGTATCACAGACTCCACAACGGAAGCTGAATATGTGGCTGCATCTGAAGCTGCAAAAGAAGATGTATGGCTCCGCAAGTTCCCATAAGATCTTGAAGTGGTACCTATTGTAACTGCACCCTTAAATTATTTTGTGATAATGGTGGTGCGATAGCTCAATCTAAGAAACCACAAGAAACAAAACATATTGAGAGGAATTATCATCTTATAAGTGAATAGTGTAGAAAGGTTATATGACAGTACCCCAAATGACATTAGATGTTATATGGCAGATCTTATTACAATGGCCATTAGTGGGAAACCTTTATAACCTGCACTTAGAGCCCTAGAGCATGTGCAATATGCTAGATAAGCTTTAAAAGCTATTGGGAGATTGTTAGGATTATATGCTCTTTTAAAACATATTAATTTATTTTTTATTAATAAAATATTTGAGATATTTTCAATTGCATAAATATATATTGAAAAATGTCTGTTTAATCATATTATATGCATTTATGTGATTATCATATGGATTCACAGAAGACGTAAATACAAGTTATCTTATGATTAAATAAATTTAGTTCGCAGTTGATAAATAGAGTTGAACGCTCTATTTATGTTTAGACTGTAGTAAATTCATTGAATAATTTGTCTTAATCATGTATGAATTTACTGATATAATTTGAATACATTGAGCTATATCACATATGAGATTTAATTAACCTTGAAATGACTGTCAGACTTATTAAATCTCATAGGTATTGATTTTACTATAATCTTAATTTTGAGTTAATTATAATTTCATGATTGTAATTGTTATTCCATTTGAATTACCAATGGGTATGACACACACTTGTAATCAAGATTACCCGGTATCTTGGTGGGAGCAATTATAAGTATTGGAGTAATAAATTAACAATATAGAATTTGTACAACACACCTCTTGATGGGTTTTCGGCACTTGATCATAGAATTCTCTGGCCAGAGTGTGTCAACATATTTAGTATGTTGAAAATGATAATTAGAGAAAACCAATAAGGATCAAGGAATAAGTTGTTATTAAATTGATTCCGTTGAGATATCGATTTAATTAACGATGTGGTACAAAGGATTATACAGTAAAGAAATCAATATGGCTTAAGACGAATTATTATTCGAGTATACAATTATGAAGGTCAGTTCCAATCTTTTAGTGGAGTAGATTTGGAATAAAATAATTGGGCTAGTTTAATTACAGGCTTAATTATTGTAACCACTATTGTATGTTCCCAAATGATCTCCAGGTTAGCTCATTTAATTGACTGCACCACTACTGGATTAATAAGTAAGATAACTAGCTATTTGGGTCAAAAGTCTAAATATATTATTTAGTGGGAGGCTATTTTAATATGCTTGAGTGTAGTGGGCCTTGTGTTATTTTACAAGGTGGGCCCCTATAACACAAGAACAAGTAACATGACTTTTATTTTAATTATTTTTTAATTTAAATCAAAAGAGATTTAATAGAATTAAAAAATAAATAAATATGGAGACTAGGGTGTCCACTAAATGGAGATATAAAAATGCTTATTTTCTCTTGAAAAAAGGGAGGCCACATTATGCAAATCAGAGAAAAATATTTTTCTCTCTAATTTTGAGAGAACAATTTTCTCGTGCTAGTTGTTTTAGTGGTGATAAAGGTGCCCACACAGCAAGTGCCGATCAAACCTGAGTCATAACCTGAAAGATTATTTGGTGGCGGATCGTGATCTAACAGGAGTAGTGGTGACGGATAGTGATTTAACATAAGTGGTGGTGACGAATCATGATTTGGGAGTCTAAATCAATTTAGCGGAAAAAGCCAAGTCGAATTTTCAAAGTACGATTTCTAAATTACAAATTCTTATATATTTTATGAGAGCGATCTTAAAATGTTTTATAAAAAATTTAAAAAACTGACTTTTCTCCAACAAAATTGTCATCAACAATTAGTAAATGAGATATGGTTACATGTGTACTGATCTTTAAACCTTGGATTAGCTCATCTTTCTGCCCGCATCAACAAATTAGAAAAAGCTTTTGCACACATGATCAATATATAATGAGATCATTGGCAGCCCTATCGTAGTCCCCTCTTAACCCTTTTGAAGTTACATGAACGAGCACAGAAAATGATAAAGTAGTGATACAGCTCAAGATTAATTTTATACACCAATTTGAAAATCTTAATCTCCTTATTGTTTCTTTCAAAAAGCCCTATTGAACATCGTAATAGGTTTTGCTTATGTCTGGTTTCAAAGTTACTTTCCCATTTCTCTTCCCCTTGATGTGCCTAATCTTTTGAAGGCATTCATAGCCAATAATAATATTGTTAGCAATAAGTTTATTGGGTATGAATGTACTCATGTATAAAAGTTGATTTGAGAAAAAATAGGTTTCAATCCATTTGTAATGGTTTTAGTAACAATTCTATAAATCACATTACAAAAACTAATTGGTCTAAACTATCTATGTGACTTTTCTAGGCTTACCTACCTTAGGGATTAAGGCAATGTATGTGTGGTTTAAAGGAGTTATAGTACCTTAATGATTAAGATTGTATAGGCATGTTAAGAGTACGCTCTCGTTAGCTGGTTGCCAATGTTTTTTTTAAAGAAAGCAATTGGTAGTATGGATAGTATTGTCATTTTGTGTGTTACAGTAGTACTATAACATGAAAATATTTTATCTTTTATTTTGATAATGTTCAAATATCAATACTCTTTTATTTTATATGGGGGTTACTCCATAACTATGAAGAAAGTTGGGAATTTTTTTAAATTATTATGAATTGTTTTCCGGACAAAGGGTTAATAACTTGAAAAGTCACTGTTTTCAATTACCACGATAAAAAAAACTTTATCCACTAAACATCAGCTCTTATTTACTCGAACTCATCTCCTTAATACTGTTCGAACCGGTGGAGCTTTTATACGTCAGTGAACTTGATTAAAGCCCACGCATGCTAAGCTTGATCATGTTACACGTTTTCTATTGTTTTTGAGTGCAGCTCATGGAATGATGACGAGCCCACTAGTGCCATGGGCCGCCTTGTTAGAAGCATGGGCGTTTCATATAAAATAAAAAATCATGATCTTTCTAATTTTGAGATTGCGCAGATTTCAACTTTGGTCATGCACTTGGCAAAATGTTTTAGAGACCTCAATGATTTTATTTTTATTTTTATTTTTTTCTCAAAAGGTTTATTGCAACTTGCAAATAAAATCATCCATTATTTCTAAAGTATAAATTTTAATTTTGTTTCATTCAAACACTTAACACAAGCATGTTGTAATTCAATTCGATTGTAATTATGTCATCAAATCAAATTTGAAGTAGAATAACAAATTCAATTCAATTTTGATGATACGTTTTATAATTTTAAAACATAAGATAATTTACATTGGTAATAGAAATTCAATTTAATTGAATGTGGGTTATAGAATAAATATTAAATTGCAACCCAAACCAAATCCTAACACGAAATTATAATTCGAACTCGAACCGAAATGAATATAATTAATTTTTGAATTCATTTAGATTAACTCACAAAACCGAATAGGTTGTAATTCAAACCAAAACCTAAAATACCTACTCCTATTATTAAATTTGACAAAAAAATTTAAAAAAAATTGAGTGAGTGTGGGAGAAAAATTTATGTGAGACCGACGGAGATGCTGAATCTGTCTAATAATGACTTGGCATATGGTAAAATTATAGTGATATTTTTTTGAGAATAAATGCGATTGCCTATTTTCTCTCCTTTCTTTTCCTCTCCCACAACGATTATTAAAAAAATAACTGAAAATAGAAGCAGAATATTTATTTTAAAAAAAAATTATAAATCGGAACCAAACGCCGCGTTCTGTGAACAAACAAATTAGAATGTCATCAGTGACTCAATGAGTCGCCCCAGTTAACACAACTGTAGAATTAGCAATGGCTGCTCGCTCATTTTTCCTCGGTCTAAGACGGTAAGAACATTCGACTCTCCTTATGTTTCCCATTTTTAAGCTATATTGAGCTGATTTTAGTATCTTTCATGTCTAAACAGTCACTATTTGACTATATTTCTTTCTTTCTTTTTGTCAAACACTTAAACATGGCAGAGCAAGCAACACAAAAATCAAGAACCGCCCTAATTCCGATTCCGAGTGTTTCTTTCGTTCAAGATTTCTCTCTTCTGGATCTTCGCAAAACGAATGCCTCGACGAAGAGACTTCGAATTCGGATGGAAAGGATGATCTCAAATCCAGAATCTTCAGAATTAGTCTGCCAAAACGTAGCGCAACTAACGTTATTCAGAGGTGGGTCAGCGAAGGGAACCAAGCTACCGTTTCTGAGCTTCGACACATCTTGAAAGAACTCAGAAAGTCTCAGCGTTACAAGCATGCCCTCGAGGTTTGATTGTCTTTTCATTTTCTTTTTCGTATTTTATGGTTCTTTAAGCTTAGAAATAGTTTAAACAGGATTTGAATCTGATTGAATCTTGGTTACTAGTAAAATTTGTAGCTTGAAATTCATTGAGTAATTCTAAGTATTCGGCCTTTGAAACTGATGTGATGTAGCAGCTTACTGCCCACTAGGTTAGTTATTAATGTTTAATGAACTTACCGATAAACTGCCACATAGTTGGGGTTCAAGTTGAGAGTCAATGTAGTTACTGATATACTACCTGCATTAGTTGGACTCAAGTTAAGACTCAATTGCTCAAATGCGGAGTTCCCTAGTTTTATTTAATTATATTTTGTAGAAAATGAGTTCACATTTATCTCGCTTGTAAAAATGCTTAGCCTTTGCTTGCTCTTGTTGCTGTCATATCCTTTGGATTTGTAAACAATTCGGTTGTGTAACTGATACAAGGTCGCAGATATCTGAATGGATGGTTACTCACAAAGAGTTTGTGTTATCAGACTCTGACTATGCTACCCGTATTGACTTGATGACAAAAGTATTTGGTATTCATTCGGGTGAGCGCTACTTTGAAGGGCTTCCTCACTTGGCAAAAACTAGTGAAACATACACTGCTCTCCTCCACTCGTATGCTGGGGCAAAATGGACCAAGAAGGCCGAAGAGCTTTTTGAAAGAGTAAAGCAGTCAAACCTGTCCTTCAATGCCCTTATGTATAATGAGATGATGACTTTGTACATGTCAGTTGGACAAGTGGAAAAGGTAGCCTTAGTTGTTGAAGAGCTAAAGCAGAAGAACGTTGTGCCAGATATTTTCACATATAATCTATGGATTAGTTCATGCGCTGCAACACTCAACATCGATCAAGTTAAAAAAATTTTGGATGAAATGAGCTGTGACTCTGGTGGCAGTGATGATTGGGTGAAGTACGTCAATCTCGTCAACATATATGTAACTGCCAGTCATCTTGTGAATGCAGAGTCCAGCACTCTGGTGGAAGCAGAGAAGAATATAACACAAAGACAATGGATAACCTATGACTTCCTCATCATTTTGTATGCTGGTTTGGGAAACAAAGATAAAATTGATCAGATATGGAAATCCTTAAGGAGGACTAAACAAAAGATGACGAGCAGAAACTACATCTGCATTCTTTCATCTTATCTGATGCTTGGACATTTGAAAGAAGTGGGAGAAATTATTGATCAATGGAAACAATCTGCCACTTCAGACTTTGATATCTCCACCTGTAATAGGCTTTTGGGTGCATTTTCAGATGTTGGATTGACTGAAAAGGCCAATGAATTTCATATGCTTCTGCTGCAGAAAAACTGTGCCCCCACAAATGCATCAGGATAGAGTTTAGTGTATCATCACCAGAACAATGCATTCCAGAGTACCATCATGATGGTTGGATATTTTGAAGAAAAATAAGATCTTTGCAGTTGCTGCAAAACTTTCAGCATGCCTGATTACTGCATGTTCTGCATATTTTTCATGAAAGTGGATTTCATGGCTCCTATAAGTATTGTTCTTTCCTTATAATTCCCATTTACTATATGAGCAGAGCTCCAGGCTTTCTTAATGCTTATGTAACTGATATTTCACAACTTCTATAACTGATACCGCATGAAATAGAATGTTTTTGAGGCGAGGAATTTAAACAATTTAGATCATAATATTTAAACAAATGCTTCCTCTTGGTTACCTGATTCACCTCTGTGGATATTTTTCAGTGTATAACCCTGTTATGATCAAATGATACCTCTTCCACCCCCAACTTTTTGCTTCTAGCTCGTCTTGTTTTTTTTTTTTTTTTTTTTTTTTGTGTCTTAAGTAATGAAATTACTTGCTTATGTTAATGGTCCTTGTTTAGTGACTTGATTGATTTTCCATGAAGTGAATATTGTTTTCCGTAGTTTCATCTACAGCTTCCTTTTCCATTTTTCTCTATCACGTTTACATTTGCCAATTTGGAATCTATATATTTGCCAGTTTAGCAGGGACATTCTAATGAGAATGGTGAATGCAAATGTGAGTGCAGCTTTAATTACTCAATTCTCATAGAAGTTGTTTCTTGATGATTTTCAGATTTAATTACTCAATTGCAAATGCAAATCTGAATAAAAGGCTTGGGGTCCATTTGGGGTAACTGTTCCACCCCCTATATTTTAAGGAGGTGGAGCAGCTGCACTGTGGCAGTGCAGTTGTCCCTACGGGACCCTTCGTCTAGGATTGTGATACTATTATTTTAAAGTCATAGCTATCATGAAATTAAAGTTAAGCACTAGAGATGTACGTAATTTCATTGAAGTAATTGCATGATAATACCATCAATGCTCGAAGGAGATTATTTCCTTCACTCAAATTCTCTAGAGAAATTTCTTGGGATTTGGATCACGAGCATACATTTTGCTTACGCTTGAAAAGTAATCGAATGAGTTCCAAAGCATAACGTAGAATTTAGATTAAGAGTTGACTTGATAGTATCAGTAGTCGTAAGTAACTTCAGGTTTACTTTCTCTTTGTGCACCTTTACGCAATCATATTGATCTCAAATATTTTTAAATCCTCAAGTTGGATTATAACGGGAGTTACCAAAGAAAAAAAATTCTCTGATTTGTATACATTATCTCTGCTAAGAACTACAAATGATTAAAATTTTACCAACTTGAAATTGAAAAAGAAACAAATGAAAGGTTCAAAAGTTAATTTGGACCGAAAGTAGTACAAAACTACTTAGACTCCGTTTAGTATAATTTTTTAAATAGAATTTATTTGAGTAGAATTTTTGATAGTTTTTTAAATAAAACTTATTTAGGTGGACCTTTTATAAAACAGTTAGTTGCTGGTTGTCAATGAGAGTTTTTATTAAAAATTATAAAATTACTTTAATAAATAAGTTTTTTTCAAAATTATATTATGAAAGAAATAAAATAAGATCATTAAATAAGTAAAGAATATTTTAGATATTTTAACACTTTAAAAAAACTAGTCAAATTTATTTCTAAAAGTTCAAAATTTGAGTTTTTGTTAGTAGAGATAAAATAATTTATTTAATCTTTCAAAAACTTCATTAAAAAATAACAAAAAAAATTTAAAAAATTAAATAAATATTTATACTTTATAGATAAATTATACCAAATAAATACTTCACAAAAATTTAATTACGTACCACTAAGATTTGTGTTATAATTTTTAAAAGATTTTTTATCTTACGTGCGCATTGAAGTAATACTAAAGAATATGTCAGTGGTGAATCCAAATCCTGACCAAGGCCCTAAAGCTAGCTCATTAATTAATTTTGTTTTCATGTGAATATGAGCATGGAATAGCGAAGAATCCTGTGTACTAACAGGCACAAGTATTGTTCCATTTCACCTTAAATTAAACCGTCGTAATTACTTTAGAAAAAAGTTTCGTGCTTCCTGCCATAAAATCTGGAGGTCACTAAGGTAAGTCTAAATAAATAAATAAATCCATTGATGAAACATTGGCAAGTGATGCACATCTGTAGAATCCTGTAAAAGCTGGCAAGCAACAAAAACAATCCTTACTCCATTCTTTTTTCTTGCTCTTCTTCCTCTCCTTAATTTTTAAATTGATGACTTATGAAAAATTTATTATTGTTTTGATCAAGGAATGGAGTATCAGTGAGAGCGATGAATCCAGGAAGCTGACTCGAGAAGCACTTGACCCATAAGCTGCTTTTTCACAACTCCAGCTACAAATTTTTTTTCTCATTTTCTATTTCTCTCCGCCATGACTAAACCACATCCACAAATTGACAGAGCCGCATCCTCAGAAAAACCCCACAACCGCAACGTTTCATCATCATTCTCATGCTACTCACCAAAACTCTCATTGCTCATTTTAGCCATTTGTGTTACCCTCTTCGTTATCTTTCAAATCCGATTCCTTCACATTTCACAATCTCCTTCTTCTTCTTACCCTTCACCAGCTTCATGGCCTTTCATTTACCAGCAATGGCAGAAACTCAAAAATAACTGCACGCAAGACCTTGATCCTATAACCGAAAAGCTTAGAATTTCGGTTACCTTTCTCCCGCTCAAAGACTTGAGTTATTCGGACAAAGCCCTTGTGGGTCACACATGGTTCATGAGCTCTTTGTATGATTCTCATCAAGAAGGTGAAGTGCAGTATCAACAATTTCCATCAAAATCGTCACAAAATAGATTACTGTGTATCAAAGGACGTGACAATCATGACGGCTCCTGGAATTACTACGCCTTAGCATGGCCCAAAGCTCTGCCTTACAACCCCACTCTAATGAAGGGCTTAACATTTGTGTCGTATAATCATTACAGTTATGAAAATATTTGGCATGGATTGTCAGCAATGGTACCCTTTGTTGCATGGCATCAAAAAAACAATTGTGAGTTGCCCACCAGGTGGATTTTATACCATTGGGGTGAGCTCAGGCTGGGGATGGGGCCTTGGCTACAAACCCTAATGCATGCAACATTTGATGGGGAGCCAGTGATTGAGAGATTTGATGGGATCAAAGATGAAGATGGTGGTGATCCGGTTTGCTTCGAAAAGGCTGTTGTAATGAGACATAATGAAGGTGGGATGTCGAGAGAGAGGAGAATGGAAGTATATGATTTGATGAGATGTAAGGCTAGAATGTATTGTAATGTGAGTCTTGATAATAAGGATGATAATCACAAGGCTGTTGGAATGACATTGCTTATGAGGACGGGGCCGAGGTCTTTTAAAAATGAGTCGGCCATCATCGGAATCTTTGAGAAAGAGTGTGCCAAGATTGATGGCTGCCGGATAACGGTGGCTTATTCCAACAATCTTACCTTCTGTGAACAGGTTAGTGCATTCTTCTATCTTATAAATTTATTTATTTTTAATTGCATTAATATGTTACAATGTATAGATTTACGTAGTTATTATCTAATAAGAAATCTCTCAATAGAAGTTTTAAAGTAAGGGATAAACTATAAAAGAAAAGTAAAACAGATACTCTAATACTATATATTCTATCATCTAGTATATTAAAATATATATTTTTCTTATCCTTTAACTTATTTTTATTTTAATAACTTAAAAATTCCTTCTTGTTCTATATACAGGGATATTGTTGCGGGATAAGAATAATGTTGTGACATGGAATAGGGTAAGAGAGAGGCTTTTTAACTATTTATTGATACCATTAATTTATCCAATTAAGAAGTTGTGAAGAGCATAGTGAAAAGAGGAGGTAGCACTAGCAGAAGTTATAGTGGTTTTTTTTTTTTTGTTTTTTTTAGGGGGTGGGGGGTAGTTAATATCCTTTATAGTTGATATTATTTGGCCCTACCACTTTAGACTTTATTTTTAAGGATGTGCGCTGTAAAGTTTCGCTGTAATTGATACAAACTTTAATTAACCGAATATCATTAAATCATTTCCTTAAATCACACTTAATTGAGGTCAAGAGATATATGGAGGGCAGGCCACATAATAAAATGTTTACCAATCAGATGACTGGGTTGCCTCAATCTTACCCCATCGAAGACTTTTTTCCTCCTCATCTTTTATTGATCGCTTTAATGTTTTCGAGAAGTTTTGCATGTGATTATAGCCTTCAATCACAAGTGATTTTTTTTTTCCTAGAAGGAAAAATTACATTACAAACTACTGATATTAATTAAAACTTTCTACATCAGCTTTGTGATGATCGATGTGGTCAAGATATTTGGACCCAATGCCAGTTTTTTTTTTTTTAATCAAATACATGAACTTAATATTTGTATCCGTCTTCTCTATATTACTATATTTTTTGAGTTAATAATTGTAACTCAATCATTTTGTTGTTGTTACTCTTCAATTTTCTGTTGAAGTTTATCTCATAGAGGTATTCAAATTAGATTACTGATCGATTCATAGATTTCATCATAATTCTAATTGGTTACTTTCAATTACATAAATTACTAATTTAAACCAAATTCAAAGGTAGAGAATTTTCTATTTTTATAGGAACTTCTAACCAAAGAACTGTATGCACTCACAAACAAACTTAAATAATTAACATTAACTAAATTAATTATTGATACACAGGTGAAATTGATGAGCATGACCGACATTCTTGTTTCTCCCCACGGAGCCCAGTTGACAAACATGTTCCTAATGGACAGAAACAGCAGTGTAATGGAGTTTTTTCCTAAAGGATGGCTGAAGCTCGCCGGCGTCGGCCAGTACGTTTTCCATTGGATTGCAAGCTGGTCAGGGATGAGACACCAAGGTGCATGGCGAGATCCCAATGGAGAGAATTGTGCTTATTCTGAAGATGATCGTCGCTGCATGTCAATTTACAAGAATGGAAGAATAGGATACAATGAGACCTATTTTTCTGAGTGGGCCAGAAATGTACTTAATGAGGTTAAAACAATGAAGCTGGAAAAATCACAGTCAAATGGCTCAGCTTCCAGTTCTAATGGATGCATGTGCTAATTGAGGCTGAATTGTATGTTTAATTAATTTCTTTCCCACAATGAGCGGCTTATTTATTTTTATTTTTTTTTTAAGTTATATAGAGAGGGATATCGTCTTAGATTATATTGTAAACTTCAGATCGATTTCTTTTCTTTGTGAGAATTGAATCCATGATTAGTAATGATCCTATATATAAATTCTTTACTGTGCGTGGATAATTTCATACTTGTTTAAGAATTTAGTTTGATCAAATCAGTATTGGTTTAGGGCAACATAAATTATATAAAATCACCGTTTCAGCAATGGAGAAATGCGTGATCACTTGAGTTCAAAACGGCGTTCATCAGCTACTTTTTGTTCATAACCGACTTAAGAAACTCACGTGCTTAAGCTTGTGAATTATTAAGTGGTTCAGTTCGTTATAACGGTTATGGGATACGTGGCGCGACCATCTGTACAATCTGGGTTCACGACAGCAAAGCCATCTATTACCGAGGGAAACAACCCCTCAGTAAATCTGAACATCCCTCGGTAATATTTATTACCAAGGGAAAATGTCTGTCGGAATTCGTCATGAAAATATAGAATTTTTTTCCCTTATTTTTGCTATGTTGATCAATTTTGTACATGAATTATATAATCAAACTGCAATAAAATTGAAACATTATTAAAAGGATATAATAAGTTCATTATCAAAATAATTTCCATTACATGCAACAAAAAATAATGTAATTCATTTATTGTTCAACTTCATAAATATAAAATGATTCTTCACCTTCATTTGGTCTTACACTTCAAGAAGTTGGACAATACATTCTTACTTCTCAAACATTTCATCAAATATTCTGCTCATCACTTGCAATTTGTTCCTCATCTTCATATTCTACAACAAGATCCTGCATTATTTAGTTAGCAACATAACTGAAAACCATATCAATAGTACGCTAGTAGTCTTTTAGCATACAACTATCAAGCAAGCACAGGGCATGTCACAATTTTCCTTAGCAATGGTAATAAATTATTCTAAATGTATATCAGTCATGTTAGATTACTCCAAATTTACTTCAGTCAAATCCTCCTTACAAGCACTGTCAAACTAATTCATGATGAATCTAGATTCTATTTTGATGCATGAGATCATAAAATAGTTAATGAACTATGCAAAATACGATTTTTAACCATGCTAATTATGCATGACCATAATACGTAACAAGAATTACACAACATAGATACCTTTGATTTCTACAAATGCACTCCTTGATATAAGTGTGAAGTCATCAATCTTAAAAAATCTACATGCATAAACAATGCTGACACGATTCGAAAGTGTTTAATTTACTTCCAAGTATAAGAGTGCCTAGTTATATTACAGCTCAGTGAGCCCGAGATCGATCCACAGAGAAAGATTTAATTTATTTATTTTACTTTATCTAAAAAATTGAAAATAAAATTTAAATATATACAACTTAATTTAAGCAAAAGTATAACATTAAATTAGTTAGGGTTATGGATTCACTCTTAGTAGTACATATAATTTAATAAATTCTTTTTGCCTTCTTTGATTTAGATTTATTACCGAAAAGATTAATTGTATAAATTATCATTATTTTCTCATTAATTTTATTATGGATTAAGTATTTATTGTGCCTAAATTCATTTTGTCTACAATAAATCAAAATATCATTTTACCATATCTTATATTAATATATTAAGAATTTATTGTGCCAAAATTCCTTTGTTTGTCTACAATAAATCAAATTTTCAAAATAGAAAAAATGTATAAAATTAAATAGAAAATAATTTAATTTATATAATTAAAATAGAATTTGATTAAATCATATTTATTTCCTAAGAGTTTCACCTTACCCTAACTATTATTATTTAGCAAAGCGTAATTGAAATAAAAATAATTATTAAAATTAAATTACACATAATCAATAGGAATAAAAACAACTAAAATTGAAAATAAAAATAAATTTATTTATAAAAATTATTATGCAAAATATTAAAACACAACTGAGATTTATTAATATAAGATTACAGAGAATTTTAGAAAGAAATCGAGAAGAAGAGAGATGCTCAAAATATAAAAATGAGGCTCTATTTATAGAAAAATATATTCATAATCCAGTGTTTTGTGGTCCATCATAAGCTTTATGCACGTACTCCTCACAGCCATTAAATGAAGATCAAACGACTAATCAAACTTCAAAAGTTAGCATTACACGTGACATCATATGAAGCATCCAATTCGGTCAAAGAACGGTTGAGATTTGGTGGGTTAATAGATGGATTGGGTCAACCTGAATACAAAGGCTCGGATCCTCCAACTTGTTTCACCAACCATTGCCACACAGTATGATCATGGCCATTCAATTATGAATTGTTAAAATTTAGTCAAAATTGACAGCTATCCAATGCATTCATATCTATTATAAGCTCATTTTATCATCTAATCAGTGCTCAGTCAACAAAAAAAATTAACTTTTTATATTTTAAGTTGGTCTTAACTCATCGTAAGGTTTTTGAACCTCTAGAATCCAAATTTGACATCAGTTTATATGTTTGGAGTCTCGAATTAGGTGAAATTAATATTTTACCTAATAAACCCACAAAATACACAAAATTAAATATAACTAAAACATAATTCATAATTCATAATATATTGCATAAACACAAACATAAATTATAATATAAGTACAAAATAACATTCTTATCGCTTGATAATCAAACAATTTTTAATACTAATCAACTATCATCAATCAAATTTTCAAGCCATTTATCTAAATACATAAACATCAAGTTTAAGGATATTTTGGGAAAATATACCTCCATTTGGCTAAAATACGGAGCAACCTAAACAAAGTTAAAATTACCAAATGCAGCTTTTGGAAAATTCAAGAAAAATAGTTATTAAAATGTAGATGTCAAAACCCCATTTCACTATATATTTTACATATATTAATTAGGCAAAATGGAGGAAGAAATATGCAACACATTTTGCATGCAAAAACTTCCTTATATTTATATTTATTTAAAATTTAAAAGAATTAACTTTAAAATATCGAAAAAGAAAAGAAAGAAACAAAAGAATGGAGATTCACATCTCACTCTTGTATTGGTAATTAATTTTAGAAAGTTAAGCACTTATTGTCTCAAAATTCACTTTATCACCGTACCGGCACTACTAGAAAAATGGGCTTTACTGATACTAAATTAGTGTCAGTAATTACTTTTCCTGACACTTGTTAATTGTGTCAATAATGTTCCAGCCAGAACACACTGACACTGAAAATTAGTGTCAGTGATTTTTGTGTCAATAATTTTTGTCACAATAGTATCACTAAAATAATGACACGATGGTATCAGTGTTTGATGATATTATTTACATGTCAATGATTAATGTGACTACAATATCAGGAGCATACTGATTTATTAACGTAAAATATTATTAATGTCATTTTAAAATATTTAGTGTCAGTATTTATTGATGTTATGATACTTTTGTTAATAGTATATTTTTATTTTAATTATATTTTTTTTTCTACAATCAAAAGAAAACTCAAAATATATTAAATGTACCAAATCTCACAACACAATTCACATAACAAATATTCCAAATACATCATTTAAATTAATGTAATTCAACTACACCACTGTTTGGAAAAGAAAAACATAAGTATCCAATTAAGCTTTCGACAAGTTCTAAACAGTAAAGTACTAAATTAAGTTTCAACAAACATTAACGGACAAAAAGAAGCACAAGATTGTCAATAAATATCCATATGTGGCTTCATTTTTTTCCCACCTACTAGTACATAAAATCAATTAGTACACAACAAATAATAAATCTTGGATATTTGGAAGAAAAAATCATCATAAATTACTCATATATTACCTTGTGATTTTGGACTACAATTAACTTGGCAACATATGTAGCCCATTGATTATGAAGTCGCAAGAGCTCTTTCGTGACGTACAAGCAACAATATTGTAACATATCCCCACTAATAACAACCTCGCAATTAATCCATATAATTGTTTTGTACATCTCATGGTTATTCACATAATCTCTCCAACAATACGCAGTGTACCAATCATTAAATGTTCATCAGTTAATTAATATAGAGAGAGACAAAAATTTTAAAAAATAATCTAGCTACCACTTTTTTTATTGCTGTCATTAACCTCTCTTAAATCGTAAGTGAGTGATGAGCAGTAAGACGGGCCTTAGTGGCTTTTTAATAAGTCGAGCTAATTCATAAGTGAAGTAACTAATAAAAATTAAGACTTAAAATAAACACAACATCAGAGCTAATATTGAGGTCATACCGGCCGACTATGTGAACATAGCCCTGGAGCGCCTTGCTAAAGCCAATGTTAGATATCGCTTTGTCATCGACATTGCAAACACAATGAAGTCCACCCCTTAAATTTTCTTCCTTTGATAGCACTTATAAGTTTGGAGGGATATATCAAGTGTTCAATTGTATAGTTACCATATGCCTGGAAGAACATGTCCTTTATTACCCTGCTATGCACACTCTATAAACAGTTAAGACTTCTTGTAGATTTGACTTCAATCATAGCCCCCCCCCCCAGGGGTGTTAATAAAAGATTGTATGCTACAGAAAAAGATTTACAAAAGGTGAACACGTCCACTAGCCTCAAAAGCACTCCGAGAATTTACAATTAAGAGAACATCTCCAAAAAAAAAAAAATTCTATGTTGACCAGAATAAACAATTTGTTATGACTTCAAAAGGGCTATTACAAACATTGATCTTTATAAGCTTATAACTTCAATCATGGTCTTATAAAGAACAATGTTTCTGATATGTATTGTGTGCCTTGGCCAGGTGATTCCTACTACAAAGTTAGGGAAGTATTCCTAAAGGCATTTTTTCAAGCCAGGTAAGTAACATGGAAAGGTATCATGCATCTTTCTTGGTGTATTTCCCCAGGAACTCATATTGTGAATTACATTTCCAGGTTTAGCTATCTTTTGTACTTTAGTAGAAAAAACAACTTATTTATTTGGGCATTTATGCACATATTTTTATTTTCATCCAACTATATACAGTAAATACAATCAATGCCATTACAAAGTGAAAAATGACTCAGAAACAGGAGGAAGCTAACACACCTGCTGTATACGTGTCCTCTTCTGAAAGATTTGATCTTTATATACGGCAACAGACTGGATAAATTTCTCTACTCTATCCAATAAAACCTGAAATTATAATTTGAGCTTGTTCAGTATTTGTTACACTGGCTTCTGTGATAGCCAAACAAAAAGGAGGATTCATGACATGAATTAAAGACTGGGAGCAAGCCTTTTTCAAACAGTACATAAGAATAAACAAACAGAGAGAATGATGCATAGATTTGATGTGCCGAGTAAAACAGAGATGTTGTGTTTATTTTTAGAAATTGTAAAGGCATATCATTTAAACAAACAAGAAAACTGCATACCATGATGAACCCCTTTCAAAGTGTAAGCTGGTCAGCACAAACCACTTTTAAAGTGTAAGATAGTCAGCACAAACCACTAAGTGCCCAAATTGGCAGAAGAAGCAGGTCTACAAGTTGACAAAACCAGCAACCTTCAGTCAAAATTATGATACCAATGCACGCAGTTAGAGGTATGATCATAGCTATCAAAAATAGAGGTATGCTCTTCCAGCCACTTAAACATGAGGTTTGATTTCTGAAGGTAATCAATGATTACTATTAAACTAATCGCATAGTTAAATATTTCTTTGCTGCCCAAAAGGTTGTTTCCTTAATACTCTTACCAATATCCCGGCTGAAGATTTCATTTCTTCACAAATAATTTTATATGCAGTAGAGTTGGCTTAACCAACTTCTCATCCAGTGAGGAGAAAAAAAGAAGAAAAAAGCAGTTTAATTTTATTGTATCCATAGCACTCCACTTAACTTTATGAGAATCTCATTCTAGTTAATTGAATCATGAAGAAGAGTAATTATATTACAGCGAATGGTAAGGGCACTGCCCTGCTTAGTTTCCAGTGTAATGTACAGATTCCAGAAACATCTCTTTCTTTGAGCTATTTTCTCAGCAACCAAACAACATCTTTGTTTTCTTTCATGTGCAAAGAGATAAAATGGATCAATTTAAATGAAGAAAGAACAAAAAGTCTTAACATACCACCCAGATAAGCAATTTATTCAAGGCCAAAGGATTTGATGTATGATATCTGACAATGGTTGTTTGCCTTGTATTGTCAACTCTCTTGCAATTTCTATTCCAGAAAAAAAAATCAGCTGCTCATTTGTGATAAAAAAAATTAAAATAAAATCAATAGATCTAAAATCAATTGTGGCTTCAAGGAACCTAAAGCCACAATGTTAATAGATCTTAAAAGTTTGTTATAAAATCATATGTAGAAGCAATTAGTTTCAATAAGAAGTACATGACATTTAGTAGAGCAATTTTAAAGAATTCTCTATAAAAAAAAAAGCATGGACACTCGTTGAATTCCCTTACTGGTCACAGGACACTTAGGTCCATTATCTCTTTTCTTCATGCTCTATTTATCCATTTAAGCTTACCTTGAACAGAGATTGTGGCGGTATAGCAGCGACGACGGAGATTGAGGCAGTGCGACAGTGATGGCAGCGACTGACAGAGGATGAGAAGTTATTACCTGTGACGAACGGCCGAGTATTGATGATAACTGGAAGTAGTTACGGCCTATTGGTGATGACCGCAGTGGATTAGTTACCGGTGACGGTCAAAAATCATAAGTCACGACACTGGGTTTCCAACTTTGGTGCACGAGATATGACAGGAGATGACGACATCAAAAGAGACAAAAATATAGAGAACAAACTTTGGTGCATCGGAGATGACGGCAATGGCTAGTCAAAAGTAATGACGGTAGTGGCTAGTCGAGTGTAATGATGACAGTGGCGGAAGAGATTTTGGTTATGTCGGCTGCGTGGTGGTGATTTGTTTTGTTTTCGATTGACAAGATGATGAAATGGGGGAAAGAGATTAGGAATTTTGCTTTTGCTATTATATTTTTGTTTTTAATTCTTTTAAAAAATACTTGTATCTTGAATCTATAGGTCTTGTGGTCTTTGGTTCAAATGTAAAAATTTTAAATTTTAAAAGTCTTTGGTTCGAGTTGGAAGATTTACAAATCATAGTAATTTTTTTTTAACCTCTGATACTACAGCCAGTGGCGAAGCTATGAGTTGGCTAGCCCGGGCTGCAGCCCGGGTTAGTTTTTTGAAAAAAATAATAATTTATTATAATTTATGAATTTTTGTTTATTAATATTTACAAAAAATAAAAATAAATTTAATAGCCCACCCCAAAATATGGTGTTAGCTTCGCCACTGGCTACAGTGCCAGTGGTTTTTTATATTTAATTTACTGACACACTAATATCAGTAATTTGTGATACCTATTTGTTAAAAGCGGAAAATGGTGCATATGCATACAATTACTGATACTTTTTAAAAAATGCCAGAAACTAAGTGTCAGTAAATGTCATTTTTGTAGTAGTGCGGGGGACAAGGCCATGATAATTTAGTGTCATATACTTGAATTGAATTAAACCTGAACTTAACCTGAATAGAACATTTGAAATTTCAGTCACAAATCTTCAGCGACATTTTACTTAGTTAATGCAAAGTTCCTCGATTTCAACAATAGGCCACCGAAATAATTGTTTCCTAGATTTATCTAGCTAAACTTTACAGGGAATTGCCAGCAAAATTAGTCCAAAACAGGTTTTTTAAATATAATCTTCAAAAGCTAATCAACCGTTATAAATACTTTAAGTAGTATTTAAAGCCAAATTACGTGTACTCCAACCATAAACTATTAAAATGAATGAATAAGTATCATACTACCTGCTTATATTCAATAAACTATGTGCACTCATTCAATTCATATGGCATTATATCTAAGATATGGACGCAAATGCAACATTTATATTCCTAGCATAAGTATCAGTGATTCGGGGATCAAGTATCGGGGATGAGGAGGGTGCAGGGACATAAGTAGAATCGGGAATGGATATGGCGATGTTAATCCCCTCTTCTCCCCTCCCCTCCCTTCTCCATTGACATCCCTAATAACGATAGGATTTTACAACTTTAAAAAATCCAATTATACACTCGAAGCTATCAAACTAATGATGATCGTGATCTGAGTATAAAAAACTGAAAAAAGATCAAAATAAGATAATTCACAAAAGATATTGAAACTAGAATATCAGATAAATCAAGAGCTCGATTTCCATGGGCTCATTATTGATAACCGAGATAAAGTTTTTCCTGTCAATTAAGCCTAGAACTTCTCCACTCTTAATAAATAAAATTTTACTTTTTATTATCCAAGCTACAAACAAACAAAATCTTCATATAACGTATTAATAAACACATATAAAATATGGACCTGTCTATGGTACAGATTCTGTAACAAACATCTCCCGTCATCCCACCATCCGATCTTCTATTGTTTAGTTTCTCACTCCACATCCAACCACATCCAACGGCTGATGCTGCAGTCTGTAGCTTACAGATTCTGTAAGCTAGTCAAGTCCATAAAATATAAGTTTTGTTGGTTGAAAAACTAACCTGTCACCAGCAGGTCAGAGGTGATGATCCAACTACATGTGGAACAGATTACATAGCATTAGGTGCATCTTGATGTCATCTGAGGCTTCAAATCAAATGCACCACTTTAATCGGACAATCCCAACTTCTAGCAGTTTCTCAAATAGCTCAAATCCGACCTGATTTGCAACAAAACCATGACAACTCCGCTACCATCGATCTACGAAATCGATTGTGGATTTTTATTACTTTCATCGGAGCAAAGTAAGGGATTTTGATGGAGGTCAAGAATTCCATTTCTATAATTCGCTCTCTTTAACTTAATTTGGAGACGACTTTCTTAAAAAATTACAAAATATTTATTCATGAATGACGAGAAAAAAATCACAAAGTGGTGAGCTAAAGCATGATACGGATGCCTTTAGCTTTCTAGATAATTATCACTAAAAATAAAGTAATTACCGAGGGATTATTTTTGTCTTTCCAACAACTATTTCCCTCGATATTAAAATAAAAAATTATTTTTAAAAATTCCTATTTCCTAGGGATAATTGATGTCAATACTCAGGGAAGGCAAAAAACGGGCTTAGACTAGACCTATTCAAGCTCAAGCCCAAACTTATTTTAAGACACGTATCAAGGTTGAGCCTGAGTTGGGTTCGGGTCAGGCGAACTTGGACTTTTATTTATTTTTAAAATTAATTGTAAATTTAAAATGATTTAATAATTAATAAGTTATTATAATTATAAATAAATTAAAGAAAATAAATATTTCAAAGTAAAATAATAAATAAAATAAATAAAAGCTTAGAAATTTATTTTTTTAATATTGGATTTTTTAATTTAAATATTTTCTTAATTAATTAACATATAAGAGAGAGTTTAGTATTATAATTTCAACTTTTTCGAATCATCATTGATTTATAAATTAAGAATTTAAGTTTTTTTAATGTTATTTTTTTATTTTAATTATATTATTCTAATTTATAAATTTACGTTTTTTAAAAATAGTGGGACTAGGCCTGGTTCGGGATTTTTTTTTGGTCCCTTATCTAAGCCCTCATGTGTGAGTGCTGGGCTCGTTTTTGCCCACCCTACCGTCGCTCCAAATTTTGGCGCTATAATACTAGCAAAAAAAAAATGTTAATGAGAGATTTTTTTTTCCCTAAGGGGAATGTTACTGTACGTAAAATCATGTGTATTTTTCTCTAATTACTAACAAAACCTTAAAATCCTTCGCTATTTAGCTAGGGATTTTGAGGTCCCTCATAAATAAATGGCAATGTACATTTTTGTTCTGGTGGTTCCTGAGTTTGTTAAGCTTGAGTTTTATAAGCTGAGTTTCTAGCCTGGTTTAGGAGAGATTCTAGAGAGTTGATCAGAGAGATTTTTATGAGAGAAAGCATAGTGTTGTTCTCTGTAATCTCAGTTTTATATTATTGTAACTCAATTTTTGAATAATCAATAAAGCTGTGACCGGTGGTTTTATCCATGGATGTAAATCTTACAAAAGACTAAACCATATAAATTCTATGTATTCTTTGTTAACATAGTTTGATTTGGTTCTCTTTCATCTTGATCAAGATCCAAATAGCTTGTTATAGTTCATTAGTCTTAATTGAATCCTTCTGGTTCGTCTAAGTGTGTGCACAACTTGATTTGATCTTGAGAGTGATTTTGGGCAGAGTTTGTTGATCTTATGAAGTGCTGGCAGATAAAACTCTACAAATTGGTTTTGAAATTTATATTTAATAAATGCAACTAGTAGAGAAGTGATTTTTTTAAATAAATACCTTATTAACCTCCTAAAAACATTTAAAAATTAACAAGTCAACTTAGGATTCCTATCTTCACCAAACGTGAAAGTTAGAATAGTAAAAAGAAATTGACAAATTTTGAAATTCTAATTTGGTATGTGTAAGTGTTTTTTTTTTTTTAATATTGATTACGCACTAGATTATTGCATTGCACATATCACTACAAGAAAAAAGACCTACTATGACAGGTAAAATTGTCATAGTAAGGGGTGGATGACGGTTGTTCATACCGTCATTGTAGCCAACATCAAGAATTGATGACAGAACAATACCTGTCACAGCCTATGACGAATATAACAAGTTACACAACTCTCATAACTTTATTTAGAGGGAAATATAATAATTTTGAATTTGACCCATTTTTTTTTTCATTTCGCATGCTATATTTTGAATTTTTAGCAGGAAATCTTAAATTTGGCACGAAAATGAAAATTATAACGAATTCATTTTTTTACAATTAATTCTGAAATTAAATTTATAATTAATAAAAATGACTATTTTTGTTACTACCATTGAAATGCTTATCATTTTAATAAAAATCTTGCAATTGATTTAGAAATTAAAATTTCGTAATTTCGTTAATGAATTAGATTGTTAAAATGAATATTGCAATTAAAAATTCACTAACAAAGAAAATGAAATGAATAACACTAAATAATTATCAATAATTGTCAATAAACATAATTTAATCAAATACAAGTGACAAATCCAACATAAATAGAAGAGTATTGTAACAATATAAAAACCAAATTTAAGCAACATGTAGAAGACTAGCAGTTTTGAGACTAATGAACCATGATCAATTCATTTCCAGCAACACAACAAAGCCAACAACACTGATCAAACCAAAAAAAAAAAAAATTATTCTAGCAATTTTAGTGAAGCATACAGCAAATACCAACCTAAGAAGAAGCTAAAAACGTGCAAAGATGCACCAATATTCAGGACCTGTTTTTTCATCAAAGAAAAAAGATGGCCAACTCCAGCAATACCCACCATCTTCATCAAATTCCAGCATAGCAAGTGTAACAAGCTAGGTAACTGCACAAGTAAATATAACATCATCAAAACATGGTGGGAAAATGATCTTAAAACATCTCCCTTGTAATTACCACATACTTTTTTTAAGGCTCACTGATGTGATGGGATGAAGCTTCTTTTATGATATGCACAGCTTTTTGGTTTGGCTTTGAGCACAATCAAAATCCAAAGATATCAGTGAAGCAAGAAAACATGTAGATGGCTGCTTTAATTGCATGAACGTGTGCTACACTAACTATTGAATCCAAGTAATACATAGTAGAGGTTGTCATATCAATTATAAGAATTCCACATGGTCTAAACAAAAGTGTAAGTATATAAGGCTGCATTAAGAAGAATTGAGTGAGATTTTGGTGCTTTGAAAATAAGACTGACTACCTAAATTCATTTTGAGGCAACGTATGATATAATTAATTCTAAGTGTAAGCAAATTTTAAAAAAATTAAATTATCTTAATTCTTAAGTGAAAAGAACTCATTCCTCTCTTGTAAATTTTAACATGTTGGATAAAATTCTTAAACTTTTGCCCATTAACAAAATTTAACTAGTTTCAACAAAATGAATCATGAACCAATGCATTTTCATTCTTTAGGCAAGCCGACTAAGCTATTGGATGCTTAGAACCTATAACCAAATCATCATTTCAATCAAACCAGTAAGTGTAAGGCAAACCAGAAAGTACGATTAACCATATCCTCTGTAGAGCAGCCCTTAGTCCATTGTATAAGATCTCATGATGCTATTGATGTTTGCTAATAGAAAATGAAAAGGTAAAATCCAACTCTCTGTCCACCAAGTGAAAAATAAAAGCATTACATTGAGTAGCAAGAAATATGATTAAAATGAAAAATCATTCTTGGCATAAGGTACTAGAGCATAGATAAGTAAATCATAGGAATTGAAAAGAAACGTTGCAAAAAGCATAGCCAATAGATAGAGTTTTAATAATATATCCAGGTTGGTCAGAAAGGTAAAATAAATTTCTGCACATCCTACAGCCTGCTTAAAAAACTTATTAAAATTTCAATATTGAAGCTATTCATATGATACCAATTGCAAATGGAAGATAAATAATATATAATATGGATTGGAAAGACATTTTGCAAAAAACCACAACCAATAGATGCAGTCTTTATATCCAAGTTGGTCAGAAAGGTGAACTAATATGGATTGGAAAGAAATCTTGCAAAAAAACCACAGCCAAATTGAGGATGATAGATGGTTTGACAAAATTTTCAGATTATTCCACTGCCTATTATATTGAAGGTTTGAATTATTTTCGATTGTAAAGGGTTATTTAAATTCATATGTGAGTTGTGGTCAGATTTGCCCTCAGAGTTCGGGCTGGGGTGTAACAGTTTTATCCTAACTAGTCATGCAAAACAAGTGTTTTATGTGAAAGATCAGCTATATAATAACAAATCAATTGTTTGGTCAGTGAGTGAAAAATGTAAGAGAAATTATCCATCATCCACCTGTTTTTTTCTAATTTTTTCAAAAATACACAATTTTTTTTATTGGAATCCACCAGAAGTTACATTTCTTTTCAATTTTCCACTTCCGTTTGGAGACTGTTAAGAAAATTAACGGAATATTGTATAAATATTTTTTTCACCCTCAAATGTAAAAATTAATTATCCACCAATCACATGTTTTTTTAAAAATACATAATTTTTAATTTTTTTTTCTAAACTCTACTCGAAGTTATATTGTTTTGCACATTTCCACCACTATGTCGTTGTAAAATGACAATTTTACCTTTATGATGTCAGCAAAGTTCTAACGGTATTATAATGAGAGTAGACCAATGAAAAAAATGTTAACTTCAGGTGGAGCGCTGCAAAAAATAAGATTTGTGTATTTTTGAAAAACGGTGAAAAAAAAGGGTGGACAATAGATAATGTCCCAAAATGTAATTATTCAAATGGGGTTAAGTGTGATGACATGGATGTGTATGAACCATTATCAAACAATCTTCCAGAATGTAAGTTTGGATGTGGGTGATGAAGAATATATGTAAAATCATATGGTGATGTTTTCATGTAAATATCGAGGCAGAAAATGAATAACACATTTATTATAACTTGGTAGCACTACTTACCATAAATAAGCAATTGATATGTTTTTAATATTTTATTATTTTTATTACGGTACTATATCGATATATGATGCACTTATTTATTTTATACATTTGCAGGTTTGTTGGAGAGATGACATAAAATGATGAGAGGGCATATGATTCAGATCTCGAAAGAAAACCAAGACGAAACCTTACAAAGAATAAAGATTTGCAGAAAGGAGTTAGTGAGGAGACTGAGCTCACGTACAATTCTTATGGAGTTCTAGTTGAAATGAAGAGAAATGACTTAAGGAATTGTATTAGGGTGATTGTACGAAAAAAAGTTCCAATCATATATGATGATTAGAGAAAAATGCCACTGGACATCAAGGAGACGTTGTGGACTCATTTTCTTTGTGAAGCCGAGAGTTAGTTACATTCTGTTTGTTAGTTGCTGATGAGGTGGCACAATGTGGGCCAGCATGTGGTAAATTTGTAATGACCAAGAGCTGTATAAAGCACATTAGTGAGGTTGATCATTGTGTATTCTTTCAGGTTGAGTTTAGAGGCTAATACTGAGAGTGGAGATTCTTGGTAGAAAGGGATTTGTTCTCTGTCACTTGTAGTCTTGTTGTTATCAACCATAAGTAATAAAGTTTATCACCCTTTTAGGTTCTTCAGCTGTGGATGTAGGTATCTTGGTACCGAACCACGTAAATTCTTCTTCATTGTTTCTTTTGGTGTTTGATTCATTTTCTGTTCTTGGTTTATCTTGGTAAACCTTGGTTATTAGTTTAGTACCATTATCATCTTTTCTTAACAAACTTGTATCAGAGCTACGAAGCTCTCTGTTCTTGATCTTCAAGGATGGGAACCACTAGATTTGACCTTGAAAATTTTAATGGTGAAAACAACTTCTACTTATGGAGTCTAAAGATTAGGGCTATCTTGATTCAATAGGGCTTAGACAGTGCCCTTGATAATGAGGAAGAGCAAAAGTCCAAGAAAGAGAGAGAGGAAGGTTTGTCAAGTTCAGGTGGAGACTTGAGGACCATGAACAACAAAGCCCACAACACGATCATCATTCACCTGTCTGATGAGCTGTTAAGAGAAGTAGCAAAAGCAAAGTCAACATCTGGTTTATGGGCAAAATTGGAAGAGCTTTTCTTGAAAAAATCTCTAGCTAAGAGGTTGTACGTGAAAAGGAAGCTCTACACATTTTCAATGAAAAAGGGGACAACTATGAAGGACCATGTTGATGAGTTCAACAAGCTGATACTCGATCTTAAAAATGTCAACATCATGCTTGAAGATGAAGATAGGGCTCTTATCTTGCTAAGCTTATTACCATATTCGTATGAACATTTCGTGGATACTCTGCTCTATGGTAGGCAAACTCTCACCTTAAAAGAAGTCAAGAATGCCCTTGAATCTAAAGACTTGAAGAAAAGAGCAAATAGCAAAGATTAGGCCACTGGGGATGGATTAGTTGCCAAAGCAAAGACAAAAAAAAAGATGTACAAAGATAAGAAGAACAAAAATCAAAAAGAGAAGATTGATCAAAAGAAGAAGAAAAGAAAATGTTACTTCTACCAAAAGGAATGATATTATATAAAAGATTGCTTTGAGAAAAAGAAACTGGAGAAACTACAAAAGGAGTCAAGTGGGAAAATTGATATTGTGTTCATAGATGAAGGAGAGTCAGAGGATGCAGATGTTCTGATTGCTGCAGATAAGAAATTTTCTGGTGAGTGGATACTTGACTCAGGGTGTTCTTTCCATATGTGTCCCCAAAAGGATTTCTTTATAACCTTTGAAAAAGTTAATGGTGGAAGAGCTTTACTTGGAAATAATCTTACTTGTAAAGTTGCTGGTATAGGATCAGTTAGCATTAAAATTTATAATGGAAAAGTCATAAGCCTAGAACAAGTCAGATATGTTCCAGAGCTTAAAAGAAACCTCATATCCTTAGGGATGACAGACCAATTGGGTTGTATAATAAAATCAGAAAATGGAGAACTACAGATCATTAGAAATGGTATAGTCATAATGAAAAGCAGTAGAAGAAATAGACTGTGTGTACATAATGGCTCAGTTATGTTACCTGGGGTTAATAGTGTTAGTAGTGATAAAACCAGACTATGGCACATGAGGTTAGCTCACATGAATAAAAAAGGTTTGAAGGAGCTTAGTAAATAGGGATTGCTAGGAACTAATCAAAATTCATCACTTAAATTCCGTGAAAAATGTGTGTTTGGTAAGGCAATCAGGCAGAAATTTAATCCAGGAAAGCAAGAAACCAAAAACACAATGGATTATATCCATTCAGATCTATAAGGACCCTCACAGGTTTCATCTCATGGTGGAGCCAGATATTTCATTACGTTTATAGATGACTTTTCTAGAAAAGTCTGAGTTTATGTACTAAAGCAAAAGAATGAAGCACTAGAGAAGTTTAAAGACTAGCTAACTTTAATGGAAAACCAAACAGAAAAGAGAGTGAAAAGGTTAAGAACAGACAATGAGTTAGAATATTGCTCAAATGAGTTTAACCAGTTCTGCATCAAGAAAGGGATAGCAAGGCACAAAATTGTAAGGCATACACCTAAGCAAAATAGGTTAACAGAAAGGATGAACATTGTTGTGTAAATTTTAATGTACTCGCAAGCGCACGAATCTATTGTAGTATAGACTAATGGTGACGAGTGTCGATCCCACGAGGAGGTGGATTTTAATTGTGTCTAGAGTTAATTTTCTGAATGGATGGTTGGATTTGTGGTGGAAATGATTTGGAATATGCTAAAACTTAAATTATAATAGCGAGAATAAATTCTAAAATTGAAATTGAAATGGCAAGAATAAATTGAAGAGAATTCTATTGAAATGACGTACTTGGGTATCTGGATCCGTATCAACATGCATCATGGGTTAAATAATCCGTATTAATGCCAATTAAATCATGAGGGGGGAATCCACACCTCATGAACTACGCTCTAATCAATATGGTGCTAAGGGCTTATCGTGCTAAATAATAATAACCTTGTACTAGGGAGCCGGTGAAACTAAGGCGGTACTAGACAAGATTAGTATTATTTGTCAACGAGAAGTCAAAACATCCATAAAAACTAGAGGGGAAGAGAAAATAAATTTACCAAATAAAGGCCATGACACATGTTGAGACTTCACCTTCAACCCAAGCTTGAAAGGAAATTAGCTACTCATAATTGAACTAGGGGCAAAATGGAAATTTATTAAAATATGAAGAAAATACAAGATAGAGAGGGAATTACCAAAAATGGATCCCAAAAATGGATTCAGAGATATCAAATTAGGGGGGGGAGGCCCCCTTTTTATAGATACATGGAGTAAATCATGGCCATCGGATTAAAAACAGTTTGGACGCTCAGGATTGCGCCACGTCATCAGTCAACAGTCCACGGTTTGACCACGTGGATGAACAGTAACACGGTTTGACCTGGATGAACAGTAACGCGGTTTGGTTGAAAATAATCCTATGTGATGCATGCACCGTACGTGAGATTTTTCGTCAATTGATATGCTGCCACGTCACCATTAACAGTATATAAGAATTTTAGTCCAACAGGATCGTTACACCTCATCAGTCAATGCCACATCATCAATTCGTCTATGTGAACAGTGTCGTGAACAGTAACGTATTCAATACCGTATCCGTGAATAGTACCGTACATGTGAATAGTGTCATTTTTCCTTTTATGCTCCTCCTAAGGTTTTCAACCGTCCTGAGTTCAAAAGTGATATCCGTTTTTCTGTCTGATCTCTCCTTTATTGTGAAATGACTATAATGCCCCTAAAATACATAAATTACTTAATTAAAATAAAACACACGTAATTAAATCACAAGAATGTTAAATACATAAAAGTAAGGGTTGTTAGTAAAACTTGAAGTGTAAAATGACGATTTTTTCCTTTATAAATATGCATTTTCTAACACTCAACACACCCCCCAACCAGCTTATTGTTAGTCCCTAGCAAATAAAGCGAAAACAAAATTCAAATTCAATTTTTTTTTTAAACACTCGTGTTTATTCAATCAGACTAATGATAACAATCAAATAAAAGTATAAGCATTATCTCCAGTCTAAAGAAACATCACACTTACATTAACCATCCACATGAATCAGCCCAGTAGACTTTGTTATAGCTACTTTCAAGAATGACATGTCAAACCCCAAATTCTCACTGGAAGTAGTGACACTCTCACAAAGAAATTAAATCCAATAAAAATAGTCACTCCAATGAATGGTACTTGAGAGTGAAAATAATAAAGAAGTGATATCACATGCTCTCACCAAGATGAAAGAAGTATGCCCTCAGCTTAGAAATAATATAATCTCAAGTCAAATAAAAATGTTAGTCAACCCAATTTATTTATCTCTTTTTTTTTATGCATCACTACATCTTTTTAGCCCACATTACTAGCTTCTACTTCAGACTATAGTTCCCTAAAATTAAGAAGGACTTTTATTAGGATGTAACGTAGGCTAGGGACATGGCTAACAAAGAAGGAAAATAAGGAAAAACAAAGTGTATGTTTGAGAAAAATTGTAGAGAAATATTTATTTATTTTTTTTTTTTTTTGAAGTTGCAAGGTGGATTTCACCTATTATTTTTATTTTATTTTTCTTTTGAAACAACAACTTTTATTTTTTTTATTTTTTTTTTGCATAACTTCACTAAACAAAAATACTTATTTACATTTTTCTCAAAAATAAATAGGTGATAGAACTTATAAGATATTGGGTAATACTCTAAATCGGAGTGGGTCAAGATGATAAGTTGACAAAAAAAAGGTTTTTTTTTTTTAAGGGCTCAAAAGGGTTAACTATGGATATTTAATAAAAGGGATGGCTAGAAAGGCTCAAACGGGTCAAAGATGGCCTTTCCATCGTCTTTTAGGGCTCTAAATAATCGTCCATATCTACTAGTTAGATGAGCCTCCAAATGTAGCAACACACATTTTTTTTCTTTTTTTTTTATTTTACAATTTTTTTTTAAGGGTTAACTCAAAGGAAATCTAAAGATCGTATATACAATAATAAACTGTTAAGCTGTATAAAGAATGGGCAAAAGGGTTACTCTCCAAGAAAAATGATAGGCTTAAAAACTCACTTGGTACTTATTATGACATGTTCATTCCTTCAAGCAACTCATATTTGTCTCTGACATCAACATGTAAAGTAGCAAATATAGCGTAACATTACTTAAGACCAAAGATAATACAAATACTAAAATTTGAAATTAATCAAGTCATCCAATGTTAAAACAAATCACACAATTTTTTTTTTTAAGAAGATGTGTTTCTAGAGGCACTACACTCCATATTCAGCCATCTTCAACTCAAAAGTTGGAAAATGTATATTTATAGAGGAGAAAATAAAAAGAAGAAGAAAAATGAACATCAAAACTTAATAAAGAAAAAGAAATTATTTTTTTTGGTTTTTTTTTTTCGAACAATGAAGATGCGTTTCTAGAGTAACTACACTCCATATTCAGCCATCTTCAACATAAAAAGTTAGCAACAGTTAGTTTCTACAACAAAACATTAGTAAAAACTTAACCAAGATTCCACATTTGTCGACTATTCCCTCCCCCCAACCAGAACGAAACACTGTCTTCAATATTTTTTAAAGGAAAGAAGTAGAGTTTAGAAGACATCACCTGGGTGGTGCAACACAGAAGAAAATATTTACAGGCGGAGAGTTAAATCTAATTTGTACTTCTTACTGCCGCTACTATTACCATCATTATTTGGACGCTCCAACACAAAGGTCCAGGGGTTCGGCTCCGGTTTATAAGCTTGTAACATATCAAGTAGCTCATTAGCAGTGTGAGCACAAATAAAGAGTTTTTTCGCATTAGAGGGAATGAAATACTTTTTTATTGCATGGTTAAGAAATGCGATAAAGCCATCATAAAAGTTATTGACATTTAATAAACCGATGGATTTCTAGTGGATGTGCAGATGGGCCCAAGATGCTAGTGTGATAAGTGCCTCTAGTGTTGCAAGATCTCCTGGAAGGAAAATAAAAGCATCAGCATGATTAAGCATTTCAGTTATTCTTTCTTGCATACCTGAGACGACTAACTCTTCTCCAGTTGATGAGTCAGACGAACTGCCAATGGTTTTAGGACTCTTGGGATGATGCCTAACACTTGACTTCCTCTGATAAAATCTGCTTCTGAGACCATTTTTGATAACCCTCGGTTACCTCCTCCATACACCAAGTGTAATTTTCTCGCTGCTATGCTTCGACCAAGATCTATGGCTGCCTCTACGAACTCTTTATGTTTGCCATAGGTAAATCCAGAAAGCACACAAATGTTCTTGAATTGTCTATTGAGAGTAGCTGCCATTGTGATACTTCGCAAAAATAATTTGTGAGTGCTTGACAAAGAAAATCACATTTAAGAGTTTTGGTGATAGTGGGTCACAGTTGTGTATAAAGTAACATGTTAGTGTAAAAAAAAACGTGTAAAGCACATGGCTCGCGAGTAAAAAAGGAAACAGTGAAAAGGAAAAAAGCAAACAGTAACAAAATTATTAAAGACAATAAAGCAAACAGTAAAACAACAGTGAAATAAAATAACAGTAAAGTAAAAGAATATTTACACGTAGTTGCGACTGTGGCTTACATCTTCCTCTGGTTTTACGCCCAGAAACGGCTTGAACGCCCTCTATGGGTCGAGGATAGGCTTCCCATCCAGTTTTCTTATAAACTGGCTAACAGGGTTGTTTATAGTCAGATTCCCGAGACTATATCGTGCATACTCTTTCTGGAACAATGGTCATAACTGGAGAATCGCTCCTTGCACATATCCACTGGGATGCGTTTCAAGAGACAATAGGATATCATCTAATGACTCATTATTCAAGCCATCCCTAATGAATTGAATCTTATCTTCCCTGTTATCAGACACCATTCCTAAAGAACATGGGTTTCTATCGCAACTCATTCTGGCACACTTATGACAAGCAACAGAAATTCTTCGAGCTCGTCGTTTTCTTGTATAATTTCCTTTTCCACAACCAGGCATGTATGCAATATATTTTGGAGGTAACTCACCTGCCGATCGTACTTTAGCCTCGATTAACCAACGGATATCAGCAGGTATGTTATTCTTCATGAGTAGTAGCATGCGTTCGGACCGAGTTTTGTAGATCGTAAGGAGGGCATTCTGAGGAAGTGAAGGGAATCGCTTGTGAAGCTTCGCTAAGATCTCGTTTCTGTCCATACCTTCGCCTCAGAATATCAGTTATTATGGGAAAACTGAAGTAACCGACTTAATTGTCACGGAGTACCGTTATCCGCCACTTCACCGGGGTAACAAACTAAAGCACACAAACAGAAAAACAAATTAAAACACACAAAGAAAATTAAAATCGTCCTCTTATTGAATTTACCTCAAGCTCCAACTGGATGTCATAAACACTTCTCTCAATGTCTCTGAGTTGGCGTTCTAAACCCTCAACATAGGCTACTAACTTTGGTGGTTGTAGAGCCCAAATGCGTTGTGTTTTACAAAATTGAATCTGCCTTTTGAGATGAGTTTTGACACGTTGAAGTAGTTTAAGAATGTTCAGGAGGAACGGTCTAAGTAGGGTACTCATGATTAAAAATGATAAGAGAAAACGTAATAGTTAAACAAACACACTTATGCAAAAATAATTTCAATTAGCAAAAGAATAATATAAAGAAAGAAAACAAAATCAAATCAACGAAAAGAAAAAAAAAATTAATTCAACTCTGGTGGGTCACTCAAATTTATTTCGGTGTCTTCTCCATGTGATTGGTACTCTAGATATGGCTTTAATCTTTGACCGTTAACTTTAAACGTGACACCGTTCTTTGGGTCCTTAATTTCAATTGCCCCATGTGGAAAAACAGTATGAACAATAAAGGGACCAGACCATCTAGAGCGTAACTTACCTGGGAAAAGGTGCAAGCGAGAATTGAATAAAATCATTTTCTGACCTGGAGTGAAAGACTTTCTCATAATTTGCTTGTCATGGAAGACTTTCATTCGTTGCTTGTAAATCTTGGCATTTTCGTATGCATCATTGCGAATTTCTTCAAGTTCTGCCAGTTGTAATCTTCTTTCTGAGCTGGCTTGTTGCATGTCAAAGTTGAATTTCTTAATGGCCCAATATGCATGATGCTCGAGTTCCATAGGTAGGTGGCAAGCTTTTCCATACACTAGCCTGTAGGGTGACATCCCAATCGGGGTCTTGAAAGCCGTTCTATATGCCCATAATGCATCATCAAGTCGTAATGACCAATCTTTCATGTCTGGCCTCACCGACTTTTCTAGTATGTGTTTTATTTCTCGATTGGATATCTCAACTTGGCCATTGGTTTGCGGATGATACGGAGTCGCCACTTTGTGTGTGATTGAATACTTTGTCAAAAGAGTTTTGAATGCTTTGTTACAAAAGTGGGCACCACCATCACTAATTATCGCTCGAGGGAATCCAAAGCGCGAAACAATATTGCTTTTCAAAAATCCTATCACCACCTTGTGATCATTGCTTCTACATGGAATCGCTTCTACCCATTTCGATACGTAATCAACAGCAACCAATATGTATTGATGGCCAAAAGAAGGGGGAAAGGGTCTCATGAAGTCGATACCCCATACATAAAAAATCTCAACCACTAATATTGGATTTAATGGCATCATGTTCCGTCATGTAATGCTCCCCATTCGTTGACACCTATCACATGAAGAACAGAAAGTGTAAGCGTCTCGAAATATAGTTGGCCAATAAAAACCACATTGTAAAACTTTAGTCGCTGTTTTCTTAGCACTGAAATGGCCTCCACAAGCTTATTCATGGCAGAATGAAAGGATATTCTGAATTTTATTTTTTGGGACACATCGTCTAACAATTTGATCTGCACAATACTTGAACAAATATGCGTCATCCCAAAAGAAATTCTTTATCTCCGCAAAGAATTTAGCCTTATCTTGCTTGGTCCAATGCTCTGGAAGTTTACCTGTAACAAGATAATTAACTATATCAGCATACCAAGGTAATACTTCCACACTCATTAATTGTTCATCTAGAAATGACTCATTCAATATTAATGGCTCTGTAATTGTGTCAAAATGGAGACGAGAGAGATGGTCCGCCACAACATTTTCTGTGCCTTTCTTATTCTTAAATTCCAAGTCAAATTCCTGCAAAAGTAACACCCAACGAATTAGTCTAGCTTTTGCATCTTTCTTTGTGAGAAGATATTTAAGAGCAGCATGATCTGTGAATATAATTATTTTACAACCAATGAGATAAGATCGAAATTTTTCCAATGCAAACATTACTGCTAACATTTCTTTTTCAGTAGTTGAATAGTTCAACTGTGCATCATTCAATGTCATACTAGCATAGTAAATAACATGCGAAATTCGATCAACTCTTTGTCCTAATACTGCTCCTACTGCATAATCAGATGCATCACACATGAGCTCAAATGGTAAGCTCCAGTTTGGGGGCTGAATGATGGGTGATGATGTCAACAAATGCTTTAATTTTTCAAACGCAACAAGACATGAATCATCAAAGACAAAAGGTACATCTTTAGCAAGTAAATTGCATAAAGGTCTAGAAACTTTGCTAAAATCTTTAATGAAACGTCTATAAAAATCAGCATGCCCAAGGAAAGATCTTACTTCTCTGACTGTTTTAGGTGGAGGAAAATTAGAAATGAGATCCACCTTGGCTTTGTCAACCTCAATACCTTTGCTCGAAATGATGTGACCGAGAACAATACATTGTTTTACCATAAAATGGCACTTCTCCCAATTTAAGACTAAATTCTTCTCGATACATCTCTGCAGAACTAGTGTTAGATGATGTAAACATTGATCAAACGAGTCACCAAAGACAGAAAAATCATCCATAAAGACTTCAAGGAATCGTTCAACCATATCAGAAAAAATGCTCAACATGCATTGTTGAAATGTAGCAGGTGCATTATATAATCCAAATGGCATTCTCTTATATGCAAATGTGCCAAAAGGGCAAGTGAAAGTGGTTTTCTCCTGATCTTTTGGTGCTACAGGGATCTGATTGTATCCTGAATAGCCATTTAGAAAGCAATAAAATTCATGGCCTGCTAATCTATCAAGCATTTGATCGAAAAATGGTAAAGGAAAATGGTCTTTACGTGTGACAGAATTTAACTTTCTATAATCAATGCAAACACGTCATCCTGTAGTCACTCTAGTTGGTATCAATTCATTATCAGCATTGGTAACTACTGTGACTACTGACTTTTTGGGGACAACTTGTACATGACTGACCTATGAACTATCAGAAATTGGATAAATGATATCTGCATCTAATAGCTTAAGGACTTCAGTTCTAACAACTTCTTTCATGTTAGGATTTAACCGACGTTGCATTTCCCTAGTAGATTTAGCATTTTTATCAAGGTGAATGTAATGCATGCAGTCTACTGGTTTTATACATTTTATGTCCGCTATGGTCCATCCTAATGCTCCTTTATGCTCTTTTAAAACATCCAACAACTTACCTTTTTATTCGTCATTGAGGGATGATGAGATGATTAACGGTATAGTACTTTCGTCCCCCAAAAATGCATATTCCAATGTGTTGGGTAATGGTTTAAGCTCGAGTTTCAGTGGTGATTCTGATGATGGGATGAGTTTCTTCTCTAATGGCGCTAGTTGTTCAACTCTTGACTTCCATTTATTAGTGTCCATGGATGGTGTTGAGTCAAGTAGGGCGTTGACCTCTTCAACCGATCTGTCAATATCAAAATCCAAAACAAAGTGAGTTA
Organism: Citrus trifoliata; assembly: GCA_018350135.1. NCBI lineage: Eukaryota > Viridiplantae > Streptophyta > Magnoliopsida > Sapindales > Rutaceae > Citrus > Citrus trifoliata. The sequence continues at coordinate 1,052,727 of VKKW01000067.1, forward strand.
AACATGTTTGTAAAGGATCATCACTGAGGTTTGAAATAAAAGTGTCATTAACTAATCCTTCAATTAAATCCACATCAACAATTCCATCATCTGTATTGTGAGGTTGTTTGGCAATGTTGAAAATGTTTAGCTCCATAGTCATGTTGCCGAAAGACAACTGCATATTTTCAGTCCTGCATTGAATGTGAGCATCCGCAGTTGCCAAGAAAGGTTGGCTTAGGATAATGGGGATGTGCTTCCTTGAATCCTGTATAGGTTGAGTGTCAATTACAATGAAATCAACAGGAAAATAAAACTTGTCTACCTGGATGAGCACGTCCTCCACAATACCATGAGGTATTTTCGTAGACCGATCTGCGAGTTGTAACACCACTGGAGTTAGGTGTAATTCTCCCAGTCCAAGTTTCACAAATACAGAGTAAGGTAACAAATTTACACTAGCTCCTAAATCTAACAAAGCATTCTCAATTGTGTGGTTCCCTATATTACATGAGATAGTGGGGGAGCCTGGGTCTTTGCATTTTAAAGAAATTTTATGTTGGAGTATAGAACTAACATTTTCTGTTAAAAATGCCTTCTTTTGAACATGCATATTTCTCTTTTTAGTACAAAGGTCTTTGAGAAACTTGGCATAAGATGGAACTTGTTTAATAGCATCAAGTAAAGGGATGTTAACACTTACCTGTTTGAAGATTTCGAGAATCTCACCTGTGGATTTTCCCTTTTTGCCTTTAGTTAACCTCTGGGGGAATGGAGCTTTTGGAACGTATTCTCGTGGGTTGGTTTCTTCTTTCTCCTCCGGTGATGAGTCCTCAACATTCACAGGTACAATTTGATTTTCTTTGGTCACCGGCATCTCCATTTTGTTGTCGACTTCTTTTCCTTTTCGCAAGGTCATGACTGATTTGACTTCTCCATGCTGCTGTGGTGAACTGGTACTTGCTTCATGCACTCCTTTAGGATTAGGCACTGGTTGACTTAGAAACTTGCATTTCTCAACGGTCATTGCCAAGGTCTGAACTGAAGAAGCAAGTTATCCCACCATTTTCTCAAGGCTTGAAACTGATTGGGCTTGTGAGTTAAAGCCTGCTCTCAACTCATTTCGTAGTCCATCAATGGTGCGGTTCTGTTACTCAATCGTGGAGTGAGTAACATTCTTGAAATTCTGGAATGCATCCTCCCATGGTCTGGGTTGAGAGTAGTTCTGGTTTTGATTGTATGGTCTGAATGGGGGCTGAGAGGCTTGAGGAACTTGAGGAATTTGAGGAATTTGTTGCATTGGTGGAGCTGGAGCTGCTGGTCCATTCTGTTGGAATCCTTGAGACCATGAAAAATTAGGGTGGTCTCTCCATCCAGGGTTATATGTGTTGGAGTATGCGTTGTAATTTGATGGCTTTCTTATTACACCTATGGCATTGGCTTGATCTGGATATGAGTCAAGGTCATGTGGTTCTGTTGATTTAGCAGTCGATAACGATGCTATTTGTCGAGCAAGACCTTCAACCATCTCCTTGACTTCTTTGATTTCTGAACTTGACTCACCAATACGAACCTCATTCACTCCTTTAATTCTTCTAGTATTCCTGAGTGATCGACTCCGTTGTTGGGAATTATCCGCTTGTCGTTGGAAGAATTTCCAAATTTCTGATGCACTTTTTGACATTAGCTCTCCTCCATTTGTTGCCATTAGTCCATTCTTGCACATTCGGCAATAATCCCTCCAAAAAGTATTGGCATTGGTGTCATTTCTCGTACCCATGATGTGGACACTTCAAGAGTAGCCCATTGAATCGCTCCCATGTTTCGAAAAATTACTCGTCCTCTCTCTCGGTAAACTCCGAGATTTCCCTGCGAATAGCATTGGTTTTATGCACTAGGAAATATTTATTCAAAAATTTTGTTACCATTTGTTCCCATGATGAAATGCTATTAGCAGGTAAAGTATTTAACCATGAACGAGCTCTATCCTTTAAAAAAAATGGGAATAATCTGAGTTTAACATCATCATCTGAAAAAATTTCATATTTAAATGTTTGACAAATGGCATGAAAATCATTCAAATGATTATATGGGTCCTCATTTTCTAGGCCATAGAATGTGGGGAGAAAATTTAGCACACTAGATTTTAATTCAAAACTCCTAGCAGCTACATTTGGGTATCTTATGCATGATGTGCTCAAATTAGCTAAAGGACTAAAATAGTCCTTAAATGGTCTCTCCTGTGATTGCAAATCCATTTTATTTTTAACTTGTTTGTGTGTGCGAAGTGTTTTCTCAAGTTCAAGGTCTATAGGTTCAAGATTAGGTAATAAAGACCTACGACCATGCATGCAAGAAATACAAAAAAATAAATGAGAATAAAAATAAACAAGAGGGAGAAATTACAGTACTAATCTTATTGCGCTATTACAACTGTTCTATAAAAACACACTAAAACAAATACGTGAAATAAATTAACTAAAAAGAATTAGTAAGATAAACAAAAAAAAATACAAAGAAAAATAAAAGAAATAACTTGAAAATTAAATTACATAAATTTAAAGAAGAGAAAAGCAAAAGAAATACTAACCTCTAAATACAAATTCACTTTTTTTTCTTTTTTTTTAAATAATAAAAAAACTATAAGAAAATTAATTAAAGGAAATTATTCACAAAAATTAATTCTATGAATTAAATTTACTTACCTCCCCGGCAACGGCGCCAAAATATTTGGTAAATTTATTTTCTCTTCCCCTCTAGTTTTTGTGGATGTTTTGACTTCTCGTTGACAAATAATACTAATCTTGTCTAGTACCGTCTTGGTTTCACCGGCTCCCTAGTACAAGGTTATTATTATTTGGCACGATAAGCCCTTAGCACCATATTGATTAGAGCGTGGTTCATGAGGTGTGGATTCCCCTCTCATGATTTAATTGGCATTAATACGGATTATTTAACCCATGATGCATGTTAAACTCATTGGCATTAATACGGATTATTTAACCCATGAGACATTAATGGCCCAAAGTCTCCTGCAAATAGTGTGGTGTATTCGTATGAAGAGGAAAGAGCAACAAAAGAACTTATTGTTGTGAAACCAGTTACAACAAGGAAACTTGTTATGAAAAAGAATACCTTGGGGTTGTGAGAGCAGGAAAGGAGACCAAAAGTGCACAAATGGACATCTTTTCTTTGATGATTGAGAGCTCCCTGCCACGAACGATTACAATTGCACATGATCTAAAAACTTTTGGTATGTACTTGGAGAGCATATTAGACAAATAAATTTGCAATAAAGTCATTGAATTTACAGAGTTCTTAAATTCTATTATTAAGATATGGATCAAGTAAGAAAAAAAAACTTAATTTATGTTTTTATTATATTGACTTTTAGACATTTGTTAATTTAAGTCTTATATTTTTATGCGATACAAGTTTCTTTTTATAATAGACACTTGTATTAGGAGATAGATAATGGTGGTGATGTCATTTCAATTCAATTTAGATAGATAGCTAAGTTACATTCAACTCAACAAAGCTACCTATATAGATGTTCTTATATTTCAGACCTTTTGGACAAGATACAGATAGCCCAAATCATTGTATTCCCATATAATCTAGGGTGTGATTTATTTATTTTTTTGTTTATTTTCTTTAGTTACATGAATGATTTCAATTTATCTTGTAATATATTTGTTATTTTTTCTAATTATTTATTTAGTGGCCACTGGGTGCTAGTAGAAATTGATATGGTGAGGCGCAAAGTATACTATCTTGATCTATTAGGTGATAATCCTAATGATGAATTGCAGATGGTGAATGAGTATGTTTGATCGATTTACTTATGATTATTATTATTTGGTTGTGATTTCATTTTTTGACATTCGTTATTTATTGATTATAGTGATATAACAATGCATTAAGTGAATACTAACAAAAAGAAGGTTGTGCAATGGGTCTCTATCAAGGTATTAACGAGACAAAAGTTATAACATTCATTGTTACTTGCATCAGTTTATTTGAGACTAATGTTTTATTTTTTCAATGTCCGAAACAACTTGGAACCTTTGAATGTGGTTATTATGTGATTAAGTACATCCAACATATTGTTCGAGATTTGTACATTCTTGAAAACAATGTAAGGTCCTCTATAACTTTGTTAAAATTTTGTTGAAGAATGTATTATGGGATGAATTATGATCTAGAATAGTTTTTAATCGATCAATTGCCACTGCTTATAAAAACTTAACTTGTCAATTATGTGAATTGTGAAGATGTAGTGGGTGAATTGCTTGTTGCTTGATGCTTGGAATTTGCAATATCTATATTTAGAGTAGCTAGGGATGAGAGGAAGTACTTTGTATGTTTAGGATAATCACATGCACTTTACTTGGCATATGTATTATAGGTAAAAGCTACATAACTATATCTAGATTTTATCATACTATAGTTTTAAATGGAGTGGGCAGATTCATTACATCAACATAATCGATCATATTTTGTTGAACGCATTCAAGATGTTGTTTGGCAAAATTGATGCTAATTTTGAGTGTGTTCTGCTATGCACTTAAGGACATTAGTGCAAACCAAAACGACCCCAGTTGTTGGATGTAGAAATGGAAGGCATATGAAGCCCAATGTTGAAGCTAAAGTAATATTGAGTGAAGTAAAATAATTATTATAAATTATCAATTTGTTAGATGTTGAGTGTTAGAAAATGTATATTTATAAAAGAGAAAATCGTCATTTTACACTTCAAATTTTACTGACACCCTTACTTTTATGTATTTAAGCTTTTTATGATTTAATTATGTGTGCTTTATTTTAATTAAGTATTTTATATATTCTAGGGGCATCATGGTCATTTCACAATGAACGAGAGATCAGACAGCAAAACGGACATCACTTTTGAACTCAGGACAGTCGAAAACCTTAGGAAGAGCATAAAATGAAAAATATCATTATTCACATGTACGGCACTATTCATATGTATGATATTGTGCATATTACTATTCATAACACTGTTCACACATACGGAACAATAACGTGGCATTGACCGATGATGTGGCATTGACTGATAACGTGTCACGATTCTATTAGACAAAATTCTTATGTACTGTTGATCGATGACGTGGCAGCATATCAGTAGACCAAAAATTACGCGTACGGTACATGCATATACACAGGATTATTTTCAACGAAACTGCATCACTGTTCAAGTTGGTTGACTGTTCAAACCGTGTGGTCAAACCATGTCACTATTCAAGCCGCGTACTGTTAACTGATGACGTGGCGCAATCCTGAATGTCCAAATTGATTTTAATCCGATAGTCATGATTTACTCAATGTATCTATAAAAATGGGGCCTCCCCCTCCTAATTGGCATCTCTAAATCCATTTTTGGGCTCTATTTTCTGTAATTCCTTCTCCATCTTGTATTTTCTACGTATTTTAATAAATTCTCATTTTGCCCCAATTCAATTATGAGTAGCTAATTTTCTTTCAAGCTTAGGTTGAAGATGAAGTCTCAACATGTGTCATAGGATTTATTTGGTAAATTTATTTTCTCTTCCCCTCTAATTATTGTGGATGTTTTGACTTTTCATCGACAAATAGTAATAATCTTGTCTAGATACCGCCCTGGTTACACCGGCTCCCTAATATAAGGTTATTATTATTTGGCACGATAAGCCTTTAGCACCATATTGATTAGAGTGTGGTTTATGAGGTGTGGATTCCTCCCTCATGATTTAATTGGCATTAATAAGGAATATTTAGCCCAGGGTGCATGTTAATGCAGATCCAGATACCCAAACGCTTCATTTCAATAGATTTCTCTTCAATTTATTATTGTCATTTTAATTTTAATTTTAGAATATTCCAAATCATTTTCATTACAAATCCAAGCACCTATTTAGATATATTAATTCTACACATAATTAAAATTCATCTCCTCGTGGGATTGACACTTGTCAACATTAATCTATTCTACAATAGATTCGTGCACTTGCGAATTCAATAAAATTTGCACAACATTAGGCAGCTTTGGTAATTATTGTTTACTATAGTGATACTCTTCATTTGCATGTTCTTGATTTTTTATGTTAATCATAACATATTTAAAAATATATCTATACATTTTTTTGGTTTATTTTTTAAGTTCAAGAGCTGTGATGATTACACTATGGATGACATTTCACAACTTCGCGATGAGTGGGCCACGTATGTTGCAAAGTTAATTGTAGCACACAATAATAAGATAAAATTATATATATATATATATTTTTGCTTGTAAATATCCAAGAATTAGCATACTAGCTAATTGATTGTATATGTTGTGCTTGTAGGTGGGAAAGAGAAAGGGAAATGGGAAGTTAAAGCAGTAGATGTACTCGGGATAACTGATTGATTTCTGTAAACTTTCACTATGTTGCTTTCAAACTATATTTGGAATATTTTTTTTACTGAGATATTTGTATTAGTGTTTGATTTGAAACTTATTTAAATTTTATTAGGAATCCTATATTTAATTATTCAGTTTAGTGGTTTAGCTTAGTTTTAATATTTTCTTTGAATATTGTTGGACTATAATGAAATATATCAAAAGATTGAAGGAAATGATAGGAAGCTCTGCGTTTTGGCATCTGGTGTCAAAGCAAAACGGCACAGTAATCTGCGTTTCAATATGTCTTTATATCACTTCACAAAACGACCTAAGATTCTATCTTTTGGGTTATAAGAATCACGAGCAATGCGCATGAGTTTTTAATGATGTATGAAGGCTGTTAAAAGCCGTTAAAGACATATGCTGCTCACGTGCTCTGCTGGGTTGCTTCTGGGTTGTCATAAACACAGGAGCTGAAGTTGATTCTCGTGTAACAAACAGAAAGGGTTTCAGAGGATTCAAGAGAGAGAGATCTTGTGTAAAGAGAGGTTTCTTGTTCCGTGATTAAGGCTCTGTAAATCTGAGTGTAAAATAGACTTGGTTCAATCAATAAAGCTGGTCAATTTGTTCCTCCGTGGATGTAGGTCAATGTTGAATTGACTGAACCACGTAACTTGTTGTGTCTAGGTTCATTCTTGGGTTCCTTTTAGTTTTCTTTTATTTTTTACTATTAATTCATTGTGCTGTTAAGTTGTTTATGATCATTGTAAGTTTAGATCATCTTTAATTCATCTTGGGAGAGGTTGCTCAAGTTGATTGTATAACTTGACAATCTCTACAATTGGTATCAGAGCTCGGTTTCATGATCAGATACAAGTATGGATGCTTCTAAAGTTGATCTTGAAAAGTTTAATAGGAAGAATGACTTTAATATATGGAAGGTGAGAATGGAGGCATTGTTAATTACATTAGGCCTGAGTAAAGCCATAGAACCAACAACTAAGAAAAAAGGGAACGAGGGGTCTTCATCAAAATCTCCAGAACTAGCTGTTAAGATCAACAAGAAAGCAAGAAGCACAGTAATTCTGAGTTTGAGTGACTCAGTTATCAGAGAAGTGGCAAAGGAGAGAACAGTGGCAGAGCTATGGGCTAAGCTAAAGAATCTGTACATGACAAAGTCACTAGCAAACAGCCTCTATATCAAGAAGAGGATGTTTTCATTAAAGATGGTTGAGGGATCCTCTTTTGAGGAACATATCGATGAGTTCAACAAAGTTTGTGGCACTTTGGAGACCATTGATGAGAGTCTGAATGACGAATGTAAAGCTCTACTTCTAATAAGTTCATTACCACAGTCATACTCTAATTATGCTTTGATGTATGGCAAAAAAACCTTGTCTCTGGATGAGGTTAAGGCTGCATTAAATACCACATGTCTACAAGAAAAGCAAGTTAATGTGCAGAGTGGAGAGGGTTTGACTGTGAGAGGAAGAAATGACATAAATGATGGAAAGAAAAAGAAGCAGCGAAAGGGAAAGAACAAAAACAAAAGCTTAAAGTGTTTTCAGTGTCACAAGGAAGGACACTTCAAGAAAGACTGCCTTGAAAAGAAACAAAAAAAAAAGAACAGAATGGAGATCCAGCAATAGTTGAAGATAAGGGATATGAATCAACTGGAGTAGTGTGTGGCAACTGATAAAGTGCAAAAAGGTAAATGGATCCTTGATTTTGTCTGCACTTTTCATATGAGTCCTGTAAAGAGTTACTTTTCTGATTACCATGAATATGATAGGGGAAGGGTAATGATGGGAAACAATGTAGTGTGTAAGGTCATTGGGATGGGAAACATACATCTAAAACTACATGATGGGACTGTGATGCTAATAAGACAGGTCAGACATGTACCAGACCTTAATAGAAATTTAATCTCTCTAAAGATGCTTGATCAAATTGGATGTAGTATAAAATTAGAATGTGGGGAACTAAGAATCCTAAATGGCTCAACACTGATTATGAAAGGCACAAGAAAGAATTTAGTTTATGTCTTAGATGGGGAAGTAGTAACAGGTGAATCCAGTGTGTCTGTAAAGGCTAATACTGATAACACCAAACTTTGGCATTTGAGGTTGGAACACATAAGCCTAAAGGATCTTAAAGAATTAGAAAAGCAGAAAGTTTTGGGGGCTGACAAGATTGAAAAACTAGATTTCTATGAGGATTGTGTTTTAGGGAAATCCACACGAGCTAGCTTTAATAAATCTGTAAATAAAACCAAAAGTATCCTGGACTATGTGCATTCAGATCTGTGGGGACCTTCACAGGTTTCATCTTTGGGAAGGAAAAGATTTTTTATGTCCATAATAGATGATTACTCTAGAAAGGTTTGGGTGTATGTACTTAGAACCAAAGATCAGGTGTTTGGGAGGTTTAAAGAGTGGAAAGCGCTTGTTGAAAACTAAACAGGGAAGAAGTTGAAAGTTCTTAGAATTGACAATGGACTAGAGTACTATAATCATATGTTTGATGAATTCTGCTCAAAAGAATGCATTACTAGACACAGAATAGTAAGGCTAACACCACAACAGAATGGCTTGGCTGAAAGAATGAACAGGACTTTGATGGAGAAGGTCAGATGCACGATGATACAATCAGATCTACCTAAAGGGCTATGGGCAGAAAAATTGCTGACAGCTTGCATGCTGGTAAATTTGAGTCCTTCCTTAGCCTTAGACTTTAAAACACCACATCAAAAGTAGTGTGGTAAACCAGCAGACTATAGCAAGTTGAAAGTGTTTGGTTGCACTGCCTATGCACATGCAAACTAAGGAAAACTAACACCAAGAACTCTAAAGGGGTTGTTTATAGGTTATCCAGAGGGGGTAAAAGGCTATAAAATTTGGTGCACAGACTTGTCCCCTCCAAAATGTATAGTTAGCAGAGATGTGGTGTTTAATGAGCAGATGGTGCTAAGTGAGGAGAAACTTATTGAGAATGTTGAACCTCAGAACAAAATTGATGATGTTATACAGTTTGAGGTAGAGCATCAAGCAAAGAAAATTTCTGGAGAAGTTGGAGATTCAGATGAAGAAGTTGCTGGTGATAGGGATACAAGCTTAGAACACCCAAGGCTGCATATAGAAAATTATCATCTAGCTAAAGACGGCGACATGAGAGTAATAAGACCCCCAAAAAGGTTTGGCTACTCATATCTTATTGCATATGCACTTGCCACTTCACGAGAGATTGATGAAGAATAACCAAGGAGCTATAAAGAAGCAATGCAAATTTCATACAAAATTGATTGGCAGTAGGCAATGGATGAAGAAATATCATCCCTCTATAAAAACAACACCTGGGATGGCCTGACAGCTTCAGAACCTAGGAAATTCAAAGCTAGGTTAGTGGTTAAGAGCTACCCTCAAAAGGAAAAGGTTGACTTTAAAGAAGTTTTCCACCAGTAGTTAGACATACTTCAATCAAAGTATTGCTAGCTATGACTGCAGTTCATGATATGGAGCTTGATCAACTCGATGTCAAAACAACATTCTTTTATGGAAGATTACAAGAAGAAATTCTAATGGTTCAGCCAGAGGGGTATCTAGATCTAGAGAGACCAGAACATGTGTGTTTACTAAAGAAATCATTGTATGGTTTAAAACAGTTCCCAAGGTAGTGGTATCACAGGTTTGATGAGTTCATTACAACAAATGGATTCAAAAGATACAATTTCGATTGTTTTGTCTACTACAAGCTTCTTAAGATACATCACTACATATACTTGTTGTTGTATGTAAATGATATGTTAATTGCTTATAAGTTAAGGGATGAGATTGAAGCATTGAAAGAGCTGCTGAGTTTAGAATTTGATATGAAGGATTTATGACATGCCGGGAAGATCTTAGGCATGGATATAAGGAGAAACAGGAAGGAAGGCACTATGTTTCTGTCACATGAAATGGCAAAGTTTCCATATGATAATGTTGTAGGGTGTATGATGTATGCCGTGGTCTTAACAAGACCTAATATTTCTCATGCTTTAAGCATAGTTAGTAGATATATGGCAACACCTGGGAAAGAGCATTGTCAAGCAGTTAAGTGGATACTAAGGTATTGGATGGTACTGAGAAACTTGGACTGCTGTATGGAAGGTCAAAAAGGAGAAGTGGTGGTTTGTGAGGTTATGTAGACTCAAATTTTGCTGGAGATAATGACAAAAGAAGATCATTAACAGGGTACTTGTTTATGCTCAATGGATGCATCATCAGCTGGAAGTAGGGGTGGGCATTTGGTTCGATTCAGTCCGAACCAAACTGAATCGAACCGTATTATGACAATTTGGTTTAGTTTGGTTCGGAGCAAAAAGCCAAATGTTTCAGAAATTCTGAACAATTTGGTTTTTTATTGAACCGAACCAAATGGTTCAAAAAAAAATTTAAATTAAAAAATAGTTCATAATTTATCTTTTTTATTTTTGTTTGTTAATTAATACATGATATTATATATATCATAGCATACACTTTATTTTATTTTTGAACTTTATTATTTTAATTTATCATTGTTAGATTTTATTATATTGGTTATTATTTATGGATTTCTAGATTGTTTTTGGAATTTATTATGTTAACTTACTATTGTTAGATTTTATTATGTTGTTTATTGTTTGCTAATTTATAGACTTAAGATTATTGTTGTATTAATAGTGTAATATTATATTATATTTTTTTATTGAATAATGAATATATAGGATAAAACCAAATGGAACCGAACCGAACCGAACCAAATTATAGAACCAAATTGAACCGAACCAAACCGATTCGGTTCCGTTCGGTTCTATAATTTAGTTCGCATTTGGTTCATAAATTCATGAACCATTTAGTTTCAGTTTGGTTCGGTTTAGGGGTTGAACCGAACCAAACTGAATATTGTCCACTCCTAGCTGGAAGGCAAGTCTCCAACATGTTGTTGCTTTATCAACGACAGAGTCTAAATACACAGCAGCCACAGAGGCAGTCAAAGAAGCTTTGTGGCTCAAAGGGTTGATCGAAGAGTTGGGGATGAGTCAGAAAACAGTTGAAGTTCATTGTGATAGCTCAAGTGCTATCTACTTGAGTAAAAACCCAGCTCATCATGAAAGAACCAAGCATATTGATGTCAAACTACACTTTATCAGAAATGAAGTGTCAAAAGGTGTAATCAAAATGGTAAAGGTTCACACATATGATAATCCTGCAGACATACTTACAAAAGTTGTTCCTACAGCCAAGTTCAAAGCTTGCTTGAACATGGCTAGTGTTAATAGCCTCTGAAGATACAGAGGGATGAGGAGAAAATTTGATCAGGGTTCATTTGCTTCAAGGTGGAGTTATGTTGGACCAGAATGAAACAAATCAAAAGATTAAAGGAAACGACAAGAAGCTTTGTATTTTGGCATCTGGTGTTAAAGCAAAACAGCACAGTAATCTGCGTTTCAATATGTCTTTATATCACTTCACAAAATGACCTAAGATTATACCTTTTGGGTTATAAGAATCACGAGTAATGTGCGTGAGTTTTTAATGACGTATGAAGGCTGTTAAAAGTCGTTAAAGACATTTGCTGCTCACGTGCTCTGCTGGGGTTGCTTCTGGGTTGTTATAAACACAGGAGCTGAAGCTGATTCTAGTGTAACAAACAGAGAGGGTTTCCGAGGATTCAGGAGAGAGAGAGCTTTTATAAAGCTAGGTTTCTTGTTCCCTGATTAGGGCTCTGTAAATCTGAGTGTAAATGAGATTTGGTTAAATAAATAATGCTGGTCAATTTGTTCCTCCGTGGATGTAGGTCAATGTTGAATTGACTGAACCACGTAACTTGTTGTGTCTAGGTTCATTCTTGGGTTTCTTTTAGTTTTCTTTGATTGTTTACTGTTAATTCATTGTGCTGTTGAGTTGTTTCTGATCATTGTAAGTTCATATCATCTTTAATTCATCTTGTAAGTCTGATCTAGTAATCTTGGGAGAGGTTGCTCAAGTTGATTGTATAACTTGACAATCTCTACAAATATTGTTTGCTTGGCAAAACTAAAATAACAATGAAAACAGTAGAGTAACAACAAAAATGCTAAAATATAAATTCAACTAAAAGTCATTGACACTAAAAAAAACTTATCAGAAAGTACCAGCTCCATTGGGGTGATTGTATTAATGATACTGTAGTAATACTAATTACTGACATTAAAGTATTAGTATCTGTATTCTATCATATCATATTTGTGGGTATAAAAATAAATTATTGACATGTAATAATTGTGGGTAAATATTGTCATTAAAGTGTCATAATATTAGTGACAGTATCGCGAAACGAACTTTTGACATATAATAATTATTAGTAACTTCTATCATGATAGTGTCATAAAAGTTGTAATATTGTAGTAATAGTAATCTTTGACATCACTTACAAGTGTCACAATTTTTTTAACTACTAGATTATTGACACTATTAATAAGTGTCATTAAAAGTAATTATTGACACTAAAATTGTGTCAGTAAAAACCATTTTTCTAGTATTAATATGAATAAGACACGACATGTACACAATGCGATTGCACGAATTGACACCCCTAGTCCAACCAACTCTTTCGACGGCTAAATTCTTCTTAGTTCTTAAAGTTCATGTTAATTTCCTGGTTAGTTATGAAATTTTTAAAAATTACCTAAAATTTATATGTCGTTACTTCTATTGTTGTCTAATTGAATTCTTTAGTACTTGAAGTTCAGGTTAATTGTTTACTTAATTCTTTATATTTCAAAAATTACCTAAAATTTCTATGTCATTACTATTATAATTACGCTTTTATTCTATTTTACGTTATATCAGACATGCGGAGGCATATTGTTGATGCTTATTGCTAAAGATGTCAATGTGCAAATGTACACAATAAGTAATATAATGATGAGTATTCAAATCGTCTCCATAGGGATTAATATTATAGGACTTGTTACAATAATTTTAATAGTGCAATTTTAGTCTAAATTAAAATAATCAATAAAATTAATGAACCAACTAAATTAAAAATGCAATTAACAAAAGAAAATAAGGAAAATCTCTAGTCAAAGTCAAATATGCACTCAATGAGAAATGAGTAGTTAAATGCTTAAAGTCACTTAATGATATTGATTGTTTTTTCAATTATAGTACTGTTGCTAATGCATCTACTACAGCACTAGGTAGAATCCTTCATACATCATCAATTATCGTATATTGAATATCTTATATCCTTTGTACATCCTCACTTAATAGTATTGACTGTTTTTTCAATTATGGTATTGTTGCTACAACATCTACTACAATACTGGGTAGAATCCTTTATACAACCTCAGCAGTCACATGTTGGATATCTTATATCTAAATTCAACTTAACAGTGACTAGTTGTTATGCTAACATTAAATACAACATTATACATTCTAGATTCCAATTGTCCTACGAGGTGAATCCTTATGTCTAGTTATTCACTATTCTTAGATCAAGTATGGCCTCATTTAAATCGAAATTACTCAACTTAGGAAACTCAATCTAAAACTATGTATTGTCTTAATTTGTTCCACTAAGTCAGACTTTTTTTAAGCTCCTTCCTAACTAGTATCCACTAAATGGGTGATCAACCAAAATAAGAATTTGTAATAAGTGAAATGACCATTAAGCTTGTTTAACACCCAACTATATCAAGTTTAGTTCATGATATGCAATAAAACAGCAACAATACTCGTTTTTTCCATCAAATACATTCCTATAGAGAGATCAAAACAAGAAAATAAAAATGAGGAATTGAGTATTGCTAGGTCTTTGCAATCTCTCCTTTTTTTTGTTTCTGGAATCCCTTGCTACAGCTCTCAACTCTCTCTTATTCTCTTTTTTCTTTTGTTTTCTCAGTTATTTTTCTTGACTAACGGCTCTCCCTTGTTTCTTTCATGTATGCTCTTTTTATATCTTAGAATTAAGACAACCAAAAGCATGTGGTCACGTGTCTCTTTCTTTGTAAACCTCGGATTGCATATCTTTTTGTGTCGCGTTGCTGCTTTGTCAATTAACACGTATATAATCTTGTCTACAATTGCTCGCAGATTGTTACAGTAATGACTACAATATCTTCTCTTATTCAAACTTGTTTTAGTTCATCTGCGGACAAGTTTTTGTCATCTTTGCAAGTCTGTTGTTGTAGCATTCCATCTATAAAACTTAAGTTTTTTGGTCACCTACAATCATGTATATAACCAGAGCACAAAGTAATCTAAAACACAATCAATTTATTAAAACTAAACTTAAATAGATGCTCATGCAAAAATGTAAATAAAAATGCAATAAAAACACATCATTTACTCTCTAAGTAATATTGGTTTAAGTTTAAAAATGTCATGATAACTCTCATTTCATAGAGTTATCACACCCCCAAACTTAAATTATTACTTGTCCTCAAATAATGACAACAATACTAACACTTCACTCACACAATCTTGCAACAAACAACTTAGCTCTGTCATCTAGCTTGCTCAGATTTATCAACCCTCAGATCTTATTCTTAAACATACAAAATGACTAGCTGCAGTTTCAATTCTAGACTTAGGTCTTATTCTATTTAGAGTGTGAGTGTGTGGCACTACGTAAATGTAAAAAGGTAAAAAAATATTCGAAAAAATGTCTAGTGATAAAGGAGGCCTTATCCTAAATCGATTTGGCTAATTCTCTGGCAAAAAATAAGGAATGAATGATGGAATACTGTGCTAGAAAAGAGGGGACATCGACCTGTCACATCTACAAACTAGCTAAAAAAAGTAGTTACTAGGATAGTTGGAACCACCTATCCTCACTTGCCATGCTTGCAATCTCCAACAACCTTAGTAGAAGTACGTGCGACCATCTTTTATGCTCAACATGTGTATGTACCTCCAACTTGTTCTCTACGCATATTTTAAAATGCCCAAACAATCACATGACTGAAAGACAAAAAGTATCTTTGCCACGACAGTAAAAAAGGCCAATAAAATAACCCTAGGTGGCAGGGCAGCCGGGGTACTCCTCATAAAAATACTCAAGTTTTATTTTTATGATAGCAACACACACACATATACCACCAGGGGCTAAGGTTTTATTTAACCTCTAGCCATCATTACCGAGAGATTCCAATCTCTCAAACCTGAGATAACCTAACTCTAGCTTGAGCGTCGAAGTGTGGTTGCTGGCGACCTCCATCTCTACCTCTAATCTCCTTTTCATTGTTTTAAAAGTCTAAGATGACTTTACAAGCTCTCCGAGACTATATTCAAACATGTACTATTTCCATTATCCTCTCACTCTTCCTTCATCTCTAAAAAGACAATATGTACACCCCGACTAAGTGAGGCATCCTACATCCCAACAAAAATAAATTGATTTTCCTAGCTAGGGTTGTAGCTTCCACTCCCACCTTAAAATCTACTAAAAATGTATACCATAAATTCACTATAAGTTAAGCTTTGATACCATATCACACTTAATCAAACCACTATATTCAGAGGACATGAAAATTGACTTTTATTTCAAATCTTCTAATGTCCAATGCTTTTATATTGCATAGGTTTGAAAAGGATACATCTATAGAAGCCTACATGCCTAACTTAACCCAAAAGCTAGCTTAAGAGTTAAGAGTTGAGAGTTGTCCAAGTATTATGTACTTAACCTAAGTTGAATATTTAGTCAATGTGGGATATTCTTCCTATCACCACCCGTCAAGTGCAAGCCAATTTTTTTATTGGTCTTTGTCAAATGGTAAGCTAGTATGGGCTTACTCGTGCATAAGTCTGTCTTTGATACCATATAAAAACCTACAGGCCTAGCTCAAAGGTTGAGGGTTATCCAAGTTTCCTATATGTAGCCTAAGTTCAATAAAGGAAGTTAAAACCAATAATTCTTCAACAATCATGAGCTTCAATAGAGCTAGATGTCATGTAAATGCACTTCACTAATCATGGTACTTTAAGGTATCAAAAAAGAAGAACTTGAGCAGTTATATTAGACAATTGTGCATTGTACTATTTTTCCTTCAACTAAGTTTTGTCTAATTAAATTTTGTTGGTAAGGTTTTAATAAGGTAGTACTAAGCATATCTAAATTCATACACATCCAAAAAAATTGTATGCAATTAAAGTAGTGAATTCAAGGGGAAGTGTTGTAAAGATCGGTGACTGTGCATTGTTATTTGCGAAAACCCTATTATGCTTGAGTGAAATATCCGGAGCCTCAATTATAATAACTTGAAAATATAAAAAGAGAGAGGATGTGAGTGTTTGTGTTTGTCCAAAGTATATTTAATGCTCAGTAAAAGATGTCTCTTTACCTTGTGGTTGAGAGGCCTTAAAGACGCATGTTAAAGTTAGGACGTGTTATCTTTATTAGATAAAAAATTAAAAATGATTGTTGGATCTATCGTTAGTAGAGTAGATTGTTAATGGGTCACTTAAATTCATTACACACGAGTACAATTTGGGTTTAAGAATCAAAAAATGTTTCACCAAATAACCTACTAAACTTTATATTAATAATTCAATATGTTAATATCTCAAATTACTAAGTTTTAAAGAAAAAAAATTTATTTAAGTTTTACCTACCTCTACCTTTTTTAATTAAAAATTAATAAAAAAATTATAAATGACTATTTATGTAATATTTTTACAAATATTAAAATACTTAAGTATTTACTATAAAAACTTAGAGTTGGTATTATATCTTCTAAACTTCAAGAAAAATTTCTTCTCCAAACATAATGCTACCCAGGTAATGTAAATCTTCTTTCTTTTATTATTATTAGTATTTAAAATTTTAACATATTTTTTATTATTATTAGTATTGGTGCCTGTAACTACAGGTAGTTCATTTTTCCCTTTTTTTAATTTTTTTTCCTTAAGTGTATGCTATACACATTATGCATGATTATGTGCAATCAATTTCAAGTGCAGCAGGCGACAAGCTCACTGTTACTCAAGAAATTGTATAAACAAGTACAAAATAAGTCACGTTAAACATCAATAATTATTTTCTTAAGATTTTCTTTTGTTTAGTTCTATATTTATAAAAAATTATAAATTGTAAAATCTTATGTATGTTTTAAATTAAAAATATGCGGCAATTCTTTTTTATGTTTTTTAAATTGCAAGGAGGGGATTAAATAGGTTGAATTAGGTAATAAGATTAAAGAAGGAATAAGTTGGAGCTTCCAATCCTTGACCCAATAAGTTAATAGCTAGGTTCCAATAAGTATAATCTAACATGATATGACTTAAGGCTAATCCCAAATTAAGATTTTCAGTCATTATCACTTTTATAATTTGAACACGTTGGGACGGATGGTAACAGACATGGACTATGGCACTTGTAAGATTTTTGAAAAAAAAATAATATGAAAATATCATGTACTTAATTATAATAGGAGTTGAAAAATATCGTAAAATTAAGTATATTTCCAGTATCTTTAGTCTTTTGTATCTTAGGCCCTATCTTTTACTATAAATGTTCTAATCACTCACATTACCTCTAAAAATCTTACAAATTTATGATAATTTTATTATAATTTATCTTTACTCATAAAAAAATCTAAATCTCTTCTATATGTTTAATACTCGACTCAAAAATATATTTTTTAATCTGTCTATAAATTTATTGTTGTTCCAATCTTTGACAATGTAATAAAAATGAAAGGTCTAGAAAATGCTTTCATGTAGGATTATATTAACATGTGTAAAATATAAATAATTATATACAAAATTCAAGTTGACTTCTAAAGACTAGTAATGGAAAGCAACTAAATAAAAAGTTGTGCAATCTCTAAAATTAAGGAAATAGAAGTAGGAAAGTATATAAATTTGGAGAACAAAATATTTTGTAATTGTAAGGATAATATGCAGTGCATCAAGGCAATCATTTATATTCTCCAACACTCCCTCCTCAAAATAGTTGTGACACGACTCAAAAGTGATTGACTACTTCTAAGTATAAGAGTGTTTACTTATAATATAAGCTAGTGAGTTTGGGGTTGAACAACAGAGAATTTAAAAATTTAGATGTTAATTAATATCTGATCTTTTCAATTATTAGAGTAGTCACAACAAATAGATTCTTGAAAATTATACGAGAAAGAAAAAGTAGCCTGAAGACAAAATATCAACATCTTTAAATTTATTACTGAGTAGTATTTTTTTTAAATTGCTCTACCATTTTTTAAAAGCATACTAAAATACTAAAATTACAATAATTAAGGCCTATTCATTATCTTATTCTATGTCCCATAACAAATTTTCATATCCTGAAAACAAGCTGAATAATTGTTCAGTACAGTGTTCTGATAAAATAAATTATAAACACAAAATACAAATTTCACTTTTTACTCGTAAAACTGAAGAACGACTTTTTATTGTTTTGTTGAATTCTGAGAATGCAAGCCATCACTAAGTTCTCTCTCCTACAAATGCTAGCTGATCTCACTCTTTTTCCTTCTTCTTATATCTTAGTTTCTATTTATCGGAACAAACCCGAATCTTCCAAAATATCTATTGGCAAAAATTGGTGAGATTGGAAGGAGAGGAGATTAGCACCATATCATAACTTGGAAGGATATTAACACCATCTCAGACCTCTCTCTTTCTCTCTCATTTGTATCTAAATTTAGTGTCCATGGAAATTAGAATGGGTTTTGTGAGATTGATAATATCCAAACATCTAATGTTGCAATCAGTTTTGTGATTTTAAATTTGATGTTAAATTAAATAAAACCAAGTTTTCAAGAAGTTTAGGGGATTTAGGGTTATAGAGGAGTGTTGTTCTTTATGTTGAACCTAAGAATATATCATACTAGTATATTCAAAGACTGATATTAAAATATTTTTTAGTGTATATTTATTTTTCTACCAGTTCCATCTCCAATATATCCAATGTTGTCACATCAAGCACCATTACACATAAGGAATTCAAGAAAAAACACAGCCTAATGATAGCTTCTTTTAACAAGTTTTAACAAGACACACCTTCAGGAAATAGATAAGAGTTGCTACATATAAACATAACAATCACGTGACTTTATAGACATAAGATTTTTGGTGTTTGAAGAATATCCATGAGAAATCTTATTACTTTTCAAGGCTTTGCAAAACTTTGCATGTTCCTCATTAATTAATGTGTGAATGCCCTTTTTTTGTTGATTGTTGTTGCTAGTTTTTCCCTAATTTTTAATACCACAAGATCTTTCATATATTTAAGACCATCTTTGGTCTTTAAAGGAGTATTCAGCAATATTTTGCACACATTTATTTTCAATGTACATAACATTTAATTGATGACGCACCAATAAGTACTTCCAATACTCTAAATTATAGAGTATAGATTTCTTTTCCACAACACACAATCATCATTCTTAGAACTTTTGCACTTTTTAATGTAATGTTTGCCCTATTTATTATCAATAGAATTAATAAGATACAAAATCTCCTCACCATTCAATGGTTTCACAGCTATGTCTTCCTCTATTGTGTTGTCAAAGGCTTTCATTTGGAGCCGAACTTCATGTCTAAAATTATCTAAATATTAAGCAACACGTTATGCACAATAACTATATATTTGTGGGCTAAAATATATAATCTATAAGAATTAAAGTAGCTTCTTCAAACTATCTATTGGTGCAAAGTATGTTGAGGAATGCTTGACATCTCAGCAAGTCGCGGCTGAGTACCAAAAACCATCAGGGTTATTACAGCCCTTAATGGTGCCAAAGCAAGAACTCTTAGGCATGGACAATATTTCAGGATTTCCAAGAACCAAAAAAAAAAAAGGTTATGATACAATTTAGGTGATTGTGGACAGGTTGACCAAGTCTGTGCATTTTATTCTTATGCGCAAGACTTATTCCATGTATTAATTTATAAAATTCTATGTTGATGAAGGCTCTATAGAATGCCCGTTTCTATTGTTTTAGACAAAGAACCACGATTCACTTTAACATTTTGTACGAGTTTACGAAAGTCTATGAACACTAAATTGAACCTTACCATTGCTTTTCACACGCAAACTGTTGTAAAATTTGAGAGCACTATTCAAATTCTTGAGTATATGTTGAGGGCTCGTGTGTTAGATTTCAAAGGTAGTTGGGACAACCACTTACTATTGGTAGATTTTTCTTACAATAATAATTATCAATCTTCCATTGAAATAGTTCTTACGAGGCACTTTATGGAAGAAAATAGAGATCTTTGATTCACTGGGTTGAGGTTGGAGAAAGAATGGTTTTGGGGCTCGAGATTTTACAGCAAACTTGCGAAGCCATTCAGAGGAAAAGAGAGAGAATGAAAGTGGCTCAAAGCAGATAAAAGAGTTTTGTAGAATATCGGAGAAGGAACTTAGCGCTTTAAGTGGGCAATAATGTGCTTCTCAAAATAGCTCTAATGAAGGGAGTTATGAGATTTGGTATGAAAGGAAAGTTGAGCCTAAGGTTCATTAGACGATCTAACTTTTGAACCTTTTAAAGACAATCAATTTAGGTTGATTGTTGGGAAAATATGCTCTTTAAAAGCATATATGTTTATTTAATTGTAATAAACAATTTTTCTGATTAATAAAATAAATGAGGTATTTTATTCAAATATCTTAATTGCATTAATATTTTTATTAAAGTCCATTTAATCATATTATATGTATTTATGTGATCACCAGGTGGATTCACAGAAGACATAAATACAAGTTATCTTATGATTAAATAAATTTAATTCGCAGTTGATAAATAAAGTTGAACACTTTATTTAGTTATAGACTGTAATAAATTCATTAAATGATTTGTCTTAATCATGTATGAATTTATTGATGTAGTACGACTACATTGAACAGGATCACATATGAGATTTAATTAACTTTGTAATAACTGTCAGACTTATTAAATCTTATAGGCATTGATTTTACTGTTATCTTAATCTTGAGTTAATTATGATTTCATGATTGTAATTGTTATTCCATTTGAGTTACCTATGGGCATAACACATACTTGTAGTCTAGATTACCCGGTATCTTAGTGGGAGCATTTATGAGTATTGGAGTTATAGATTAACAATATGGAATTTGTACAACACATCTCTTGATGGGTTTTCGGCGCTTGATCATAGAATTCTCTGGCTAGAGTGTGTCAACATATTTAGTATGTTGAAAATGATCATTAGAGAAAACCAGTAAGTATCAAGGAACAAGATGTAATTAAATTGATTGGACAATTGAGATATCGATTTAATTAATGATGTGGTACAAAGGATTGTGCAGTAAAGAAATCAATGTGGCTTGGAACGAATTATTATTCGAGCATACAATTATGGAGGTCAATTCCAATCTTTTAGTGGAGTAGATTTGGAATTAAAATAATTAGGCTAGTTTAATTACAGGCCTAATTGTTATAGCCACTATTGTATGGTTCCAAATGATCCCCGGGTTAGTTCATTTAATTGACTGCACCACTACTGGACTAATAAGTAAGATAACTAGTTATTTGGGTCAAAAGCCTAAATATATCATTTAGTGGGAGGCTCCATTTAGTTAGTTTATGTGTAAGGGGCCTTATGTTATTTTACATGGTGGGTCCCCTATAAAATAAAAATTAACGTGAGTTTTATTTTGGGCATTATTTGGAGCCTATGGTTTTCAAAAAGGGAGATATATAAGGCTTACTTTCTCTAAAGAAAAAGTGATAAGCCACTTTATACAGATCGGAGAATAAGATTTTTCTCTCTATTGTTGAGAGAAAAATTTTCTCGTGCTAGTTGCTTTAGTAGTGATAAAGGCGTCCACACGTCAAGTGCAGATCGAACCTGAGTCATAACCTGGAAGATCATTGGTTACAGTTCGTGATTTAACAAGCGTGGTGGTGACGGATCATGATCTAACAGGAGTGGTGGCGGCGGATCGTGATCTAGGAGCCTAAATTACTTCAGCGGAAAAAGCCAACTTTGATTTTCAAGGTACGATTTCTAGATTACAAATTCCTATATATTATATGAAAGCGGTCCTTAAAAGGTTTTATAAAAATTTAAAAACCTAATTTTTCCCCTACAGAATTAAGGTCAAGAAGTGAGCTTATGGAGTGGTTGTTATTTTGTGAGTAAAGATAATTATTATTTGTCCGGAATACTATTTTGTGTATTACCAATCCCATCATATATAAATAAACCAGTCATCAAATATGAAATCTCATCATACTTATACTCTAGATTCCCCTTTATGGAGTGCCAATTGCCAATGATTTACTTTATCAAAATGTTGAGATAGTATGCTATCTATATCATTTTTATCATCTATTACACTTAACCATGTATCAGCCGTAAAACATGTATCCTTAGATCAAAATCCATAATTCTACCAATTTATACTTAGAACTTGGAAGTCATGAGTTTCAAGTAGAACACATAAAATAATTATTGTAGTTCATAGAGTAAGGCAATCTAAAACTATCAGTCAAGAAACAATCTATTTTTACATCCCTAACATCAAGATGCCGTATCTCTACTCTGCATCTTAGAATTGATCTAAAGATGCAAAAAACAATAGAGAAACAAAAAATTTAAAATAAATAAAAGATAAATGATATTTAGCCATTAAAAAAAATAATGGCATTGTAGTATAATCAATGTCGTCATTTTGTAGTACAGTGGTGCTACAGCATGAACAATATCCTATTTTCTATCTTGGTGATCTTGATTGTGTCCAGATATCACTGTTCTAAATAAAATATCTATGCACGATAACAAAAATGAATTGGAACAAGGATTTTTGTCGAAACACTATTCAAACTTGTTTTGTACCTTGGTTTGGTATGCCCAAGATCTCCATGAACAAATTCCTTGACGTATCTTCCAACCTACAATTTCCATCCCATCATTACTATTTTATGGTAAAATGTTGGCCAAGGGCAAGGGTAGAACTGTAGAAAATTTCACTTAGGTAACCAAAGAGAAGAAAATAACTTTTATTTTCCTTTTTTTTGTTAGGAAGTCAAGCAAATTGGTAAAAATAAAATCTGAAAAGTGTAAACCCTCATTTCATTCTAATAAGATTGTAAAGACCTAATGTGGCTCTGTTGCTATCCATTACTCACATCAAGTATATTCAAAAAGTTCCACAATAATATTTCTAAATCCAACATCGTTTGGTTCGAATTGAATACTTTAAATAGGAGGATAAATATCTCATTGGTGGGCTAATATAATCCTAAGAATATACTAGTATGATATTAGTAAATTAATACATAATCCAAACATCATATTTCCTAAGCCAACATCAACATCTGACCCAAAAATAGTTCAAGGGCTAAGATATTTTTGTTTGGTTACGAAGGAGCTGAAATTTTTACTTTCACACATACTTATGGTTGTGGGAACTTATAACGATCAGTCCACCTTGAATCGATGGGGTAAGTGCCTGGAAAATGAACTCTGACGCCCGAATTAGTGTTTGATTAAGTTTAAAGAAAGAAAAAGGAAAAGAAAATGGTTTTCTCTCTTTACAAATGGACACTATTCTTGAAGGCCAAAAGATCCCTTTCTCATAGAGGTAGCCTTTATTTATAGATAATAGGTGACGTGTATTAAGAGTTTTGTCTTGAGCTCTCTTCCTAATTACACGTGTCACCCATCATTTTATATATGTGGATGTGAATTTGATTATAGGAAAATATATATATATTTATTCTATACTTGCTTGATTCCCTACTCTTATAACTTTGGGTGTTATTTCCTTAAACCATGGATTTTAGAATTAGAATGTCTTTAATGTCCCTCTTGTCACTTTCATAAGCTCTTGGAAATTTTTTTTTTGGATGTTATTTCCCTCGGAATAAATCCTTTCACTAAACGAGTGGACACATGGCATAATGCGGTCCTAACTACTCCCTTCACGAGTTCTCTTTATAAAATACTTTGATTGGAATAGGAATTTATGACATTTGTTCGACTACTAATGTAGCCTTTTGCAAGAATTAAACCGCGGGTGGTTGAATATATTTCAAGAGGAATGTGTTAATGAAGTTTTCTTTTAGTTGACTTGAAGAAAATTAAACTATTTCCTTTAAATTGGAGTTCTAAGATGAAATGTTAGTTCTTTAAATTCTTCCTCTAAACCGAAGTTCTAGGAAGAAATGGGTAGTCATTCTTTGAGCTTTTACCGTAAACTGAAATTCTGGGAGGAATTATGGATTGTTCTTTAAATCAATGTAATCGAATCCACTAAATTTCTCCTCTGAACTGAAGCTCCAAGAGGAAATGTTAGTTTCTTTAACTTTTTTTTCACCGAAATTCTTAAGGGAAATACAAATTTTCCCTAACATTCTAGCTAGGTCAAGGATGGTTTATGAAAATCTTTATTTGTATTTTGAAATTTTTGTAAGTATATATTTTCTACTTAGGTTTAGCTTGACTAATTTTTGCATTATCTTGTATAGGGTTGGTCTTTCTTTAGTTTGATTTTCTCTTATTGGACTTTGGCTTTTGTTTTCCTTAGTTAGATTTTGCCTTGGTTTCTCTTTAGCTTTTGTTTGCCTTAGTATTCCTTTAGACTTTATTTACTTTGTTGGGCATTGGCTTTTTCTTAGCTTGACTTGTTCTTGTGGCCTTAGTTTTTGTTTTCCTTGGTTTTCCATTAGCCTTTGTTTGCCTTATTGGGCATTAGCTTTCTCATGGCTTGATGAGCTCTTCTTACCGTGACTTTTGTTTGCCTAGATTTTTCCTTCATTTTCATTTGCCTTATAGGACATTAGCATTTTCTTGGCATAGGCAAAAGTGACTTGTTTCGAAGGAATATTATTATAAAAACATTTCTTGTTATTAACCTAGGAAAGTTTTTCCTCATCATTAACTTTAGGAGAAGTAAACTATTTTCTGAAAGAGTATTATTATAAAATTTTTCCTCCTTATTTGTGTAAAGAAAGTGTGAACTATTTTGGTAGAATATTTTTATAGAAGTTTTCTTCTTATTGGCTTAGGGAGTTTTTTCCTCTTTGTTGTCCTTGCAAATTTTTTTCTTAGCAGAGGGAAAAACAACTTATTATGGAGGAATATTATTATGAAAATTTTCTCTTTGTTTAACTAGGGAAGTTTTTCCTATTTGTTAGTTTAGGAAAAAGTGAGCTATTCAGAGTTAGTGTTGTTAGGGAATTTTTCCTCCTTATTGACCGAAGGAAACTTTTCTTCAGTGTTAGTTTAGGAAAATTTTTCCTACAAAGTTTTTCCCCTTTCTTAACATAAGGAAAAGTGAGTGATTTAATAGAAATATTATTAACAAGCTTTTTGCCTTCTTGAAGCAGAGAAAAGTGGCATTTTCTTGGTTTGGCTTGCTCTTGTGGCCTTGAATTTTGTTTGCCTCGGTTTTTCTATAATATTTGTTTGCCTTTCTAATCTCTGGCCTTTCTTAGTTTGGCATTTTCTTCTAGTCATTTTTTTTATTTACCCTTTTGTTTAAGGAAAAGTGACATATTCTGAAGAAATATTGTTACGTAATCTTTTCTCTTTTTTGGCCTAGGGAAGCTTTTTTATTTGTTAGCATAAGGAAAAGAGAGTTATTCCAAATAAATGTTATTAGAGAACTTTTCTTCTTTCCTAGAGTAAGGAAAGGGAATTATTCTTAAGGAATATTATTACAGAACTTTTCTACCTCATTGACCTAGGTAAGTTTTTTCTTCTCCTAAGCCTATGAAAAGTGAGTGATTTCATAGGAATATTATTAGGGAGTTTTTCCTCCTTCTTGGAGTAGGGAAAAATAATCATTTTTTAACTTAATTTGCTCTTGTACCCTTGGCTTTTATTTACCTAAGTTCTTTTTCCCTTAATCTTTGCTTACTTTATTAGGAATTCATTTTTTCTTTACTCAACTTACTCATGTGGCCTTGGTTTTTGTTTGCCTCAGTTTCCTTATCTTTTTTTACCTTGTTTGGCATTAACTTTTTCTTAACTTGGCTTCCACTTGTGGCATTGGCTTTTGTTTGCCTTGATTTTGCCTTAACCTTTATTTATCTTATTTAACATTGGCTTTTTCTTATCTTGACTTTTGTTTACCTAAGTTTTCCTTAGATTATGTTTACCTTATTAAGCATTGGCCTTATCATGTCTTGCCTTGCGCCTGTGGGCATTGGCCTTTTCTTGGCTTTCCTTGAGCACCTTTAAAGTTTTAGATGGTTATTGTCCTGAAGATTACAAGTAAGTCAACTGATGTACCTTCTAATTCCATATATCTTTTATTCTAAATTTTAGTTTTAGTTCAAAAGTTAAGTTTTAATCCTGATGTCTTTTTTAATTCTGTGTGAATTCATTCTTAAACTTAGAGGTTGTGCACATTTGAAAAGTAGTGTAGGTTTTCTTTTATATTTACACTATTTTGATTATGATGATTTGGTGATAAGAATTTCAATCATCTGGGAACTTTGCTCGTAAAATTTTTCTTTTGAAATAAAGGTTGTTCGACCTTAGATATTATCATCCAGTAATATTGCTTGTAGAAGTTTTTCTTATAGAATGTGGGTACGCTTATGCTTTTAATATATTGCGTATTCAATAGAACACTACTTCCCTCCCCAAACTAGTAACAATCAAGTTTTTTTACTAATGTTTAAAGATATCAATTAGGGAACTTCTCCTCTTTGTTTGTATAGAAAAAGTGAAAAATTCTACGAAGGAATATTGTTAAGAAACCTTCCTTTCTTGTTAATGTAAGGAAAAGTGAATAATTTCATAAAAATATTATTCGGGAATTTTTCTCCCTTCTTAGCCTAAAGAAAGATTTTCACTATTATTGGCCTAGAGAAAAATGAGCTATTATGGAAGAACATTACTAGGAAGCTCTTACTTGTCAACTTGGGAAAATTTTTCTTCTTTATTAGCTGAAGAAAATTGAACTATTCTCTAAAAGATTATTATTAGAGAGTTTTTCCCCTTTATTAGTGTAAAGAAAAAGTAAAATATTTTAGAAAAATATTATTAAGGAACTTTTCTTACTTGTTGGCTATGGAAGTTTTCCCTCTTTACTAGCCTAAAGAATTTTTTCTCGTTCTTTCCATAGAAATAATGATCTATTTAAGAAGAATATTATTATAGAAACTTTTTTCACTTGTTAGCCTAGAGAATTTTTTCTTCCTTCTTATTATAAGGAAAAGTAACTTATTTTGAAGGAATATTACTAGTGAAGTTTTTCCTCATTGGCATAATGACTTATTCTTGAGGAATATTATTGCAGTACTTTTTTTCCTTGTTGGCCTAAGGAACATTTTTTTTTTCCTCTTTCTTGGCATAAGCAAAAGTGACATAAATTTAAAAGAATGCTGTTACAAAACTTCTTCTCTTTGTTAGTTTAAGGAGAAAGTAGATTGTTTCGGAACATTATTATTAGTGAACTTTTCTTACTTTTTGGCCTAGAGAAGTTTTTTCTCTTTCTTGGCCTAGATAATTTTTTCTTCACTCTTGGTATGGGAAAAAGTGACATATTTCAAAAGTATATTATTAGAAATTTGTACTTCTTTGTTGGTTTATCCTCCCTCTTGGCATAAAGAAAATTGATTTATTTCGGAGGAATATTATTATGGAATTTCTCTTCTTTATGTCGTAGGGGAAGTTCTTCCTCTTTGTTGGCTTAAGAAAACTGAACTGTTATAGAACAATATTACCAGGAAACATTTCTCCTTATAAAATGATTATTATTATGAAATTTTTCCTCTTTTTTTTACCTTAGAATGTTTTTTTTTCCTTTATTGTCACAATGAAGTTTTCTCCCTTGTTAGCATAAAGAAAAGTGAGTTATTCTATACGACTATTATTAGGGAACTTTTCCTTCATGTTAGTATAGGGAAAAGTGGTATTTTGAAGGAAGATTATTAATTGATCCATGGAGGTTTTTCCTCTTTGTTGGCCTAGGAAAAAATTAACTATTTCCTAAAAAAATATTATTATGAAGTTTTTCCTCTTTATCCATTTAAGGAAAAAGTAAACTATCTGGAGGAATATTATTAGAGAATTTTTCTTCAACTATCTATTCTCCGAATTGAAGTTTCAGGAGAATTTAAGTTGGTTTTGAATCAATGAAATCGATTTCACTAAATTATTCCTCTTAACTGGAATACTTAATAGAAATATACTTTTCCCTTAATGTAAGAGGGTATATTAATCGTTCTTAGACTTTTTCCTTGAACTGAAGTCCTAGAAAGAAATCTATTTTTCCCTTGACATGAGAGGAAATATTAATTGTTCTTAGAACTTTTTTCCTTGTACTAAAGTTCTATGAGGAAACTACTTTACCCTTAACATAAGAGGAACATTTGTTATTTTTTTAACTTTTCCTTATACTAAAGCTTTAATAGGAAATGAGAGTTTTCCCTAGGCAATATGGTTTGTTCTAAATGGATTTTGAAATTTTTGGGAAGCATATATAACAATGCATTAGATGATCATGAGCTCTCATGAAATAATTATGAATATGGATTCTTGTGAGATGTATAGATATGAATATTTATACAGGCAAATGCTCAATAGTACAGTGCACGAGTCTTTTAGAACTATGGAATAGTTTTTATATTTTTTTATCAATCACTCAAGCCCATGAATTGTACATTATCAAGTAGTTCAATGTTTTCAAGAGTATAACTCATTTATATAGTCGTAATACCTAAAATGAAATATTCCTCATCCATAAGCTATCAATCTAAATAAGTATTTAGATTAGTTTGGAATGTGATTCAAACAACTTTAGCTTCTTCTCTAAATGGCTAATAACATGGCATCATCTACTGTGGAAGCCAAGTCATTCAAGAATTCTTTCAGAAGTCTTCTTAGGATCTTTGAATTCCCTTCTTTAGGCATTCATGGACTCATCACTATCAGTTCCTTATATGTCTTTTTGGATTTGTCTTGCGTGTATTCTGACATTTTCTTTTAGTCGGCCAATCTATCTTTCCGTCGTTTTTTAATTTTTTTTTTTGGGCTATTCTTTTGACCGTTTATCAAAGGCATGTAATTTGGACTTTAATTTTTTGTTTTCCATCTTCATCTCCTCCAACTATTTGGAGGACTTGTGCTAAGACATTGTTGGCTTGCACATTTCGTTTCTCAATTAGTATTTCTAAATTATCATGTTCCAAATATTCTTTGATAGGTATTTTACCTGAAAAAACTGCAAGGAATTAATTTTTTTAAGCTTAGCCATCAATTGTTTTCTACCCCTACATTGGTGTATGTTTTCCCTTTATTAGCATGTTATTTTGTTTATTTTGAAAAAAATTGAAAGAGGCTGAATTTTAGAGATTTAGAGAAGAAAAATGTTTTGTTTGGTTGTGCATTTGAGCAATTTGCCCCTTGCCCACTTTTTGATTGCTTGGAGAGAGTTATGCTGAAGCGCTTTTAAGATTTCAAGAGTTATTGTATAAGAATATGATTTGGGCTTAAAAGGCCTTTTTCTTAATTTCTTTTATTATTATAGGGAAGGGGGAAACAAGAATCGGTTTAATAGGATAGATAAATAAATAAAAGAACGGGAATGAGTAGTTTCCACTTCCTCCCAGAATAAGCATCTAACATGATAAAATTTACAAATAATTAAAGAGTAAATGTGAAAACATAAAGGTTAGATGCATAAAGATAATTGTTAGTAGCATAATATTTAGGAAAAATTAGATTGATCCACGTTGGCATAATACCCTTTTGTATATTCCATATCATAAGGTAAATACTTGGGTTTTTGGTTGCCTTACTCATGGGTAAGGCATGTAAATTGTAAAGTTAGAAATGACATAATAAGACTGTAATGACATAATAAGCGTGCAAAGAACTTAAAAGTCAATTGTGTTAATATAAATGTTAGATGCAGGCTCATAATTGTTAGATTATAACATAGAATTATGCTAATCCACGTCAACGTAGCATCCTTCATATACTCCCTCTCAAAATGTAAATGTTAGGGTTTTCCCTAACCTCACTCATGGAAAAATAAAAAAGTACGAAGAATAAATAAAATGACAGGAATGTAAATAAGTCAACAAAATTTTCTGGGAGTTTCAGGCATAATGGCAACAAACAAGATAGATGATAAACTAAAAGATAAATTGGTCTTGAGCTTAGTTGCAAAGATTATGTAGGTGTTCAGACATAATGCTGACGCACCAATACGATAATGGGAACACTCAAATACTATTGCGGCACATTATGTATTTAATCCCTATATTTATTCATAGGGCGGTTAGTATTTGTTGATTTATATCCCCTTGGATTTATGTGGGTCTTTAGACCTAATGTTGACACACCAATAGAAGAGGAAACACTTTAGTGCAATTA
This sequence comes from Citrus trifoliata, assembly GCA_018350135.1. Classification (NCBI taxonomy): domain Eukaryota; kingdom Viridiplantae; phylum Streptophyta; class Magnoliopsida; order Sapindales; family Rutaceae; genus Citrus; species Citrus trifoliata. The sequence goes on from VKKW01000067.1 coordinate 1,083,420, forward strand.
AGGCACATTATGTGCTTAATCCCCATATTCATTAATAAAGTAATTAATTAAGAATTATGTTACCTAATTTTCAAATTGGTAAAAAAAATACAAAATATAAATATGAGAAAATATTATAATCATGCTATAAAGATCAAGGGTGGATTTTGTAACCTTACCCTTTTTTTTAATTTAGACTATTCCTTATTAATTTTTTTGTAATTATTTTTATTTTATAATTGACTACAACATTTTTAAATTCTCTATGCTTTGACCTGTATCACTCGGTTATAATATAACTAGGTATTTTTATACTTGGAAGTAATCAACTGCTTTTAAGTCATGTCAATTTTTTTGTGCCATTGTCAGCGAGTTTTCTAAACCTAGTGTCAATTTCATTTTTTATTTTTTCTTATTTTAATTTTTCCTCAATTTATTTTTATTTTTATTTTTATTTTTATTTTTATTTCTCCATCCATCATTTCTTTATTTAGTTCTTGATTGATGATATCTCCATAGTTTTTGTAAACCCACCCCATTTTCAAAAAATAGTTATAAAAAGTGCCCATTATTTTTAAATACCTTCAAATAAAGAAGAACTTTAGAACTAATTAATTAAATCTATCTTAATTTACTTTTTTGTGACTTAGATTTTTTTTTACTATATTTGATGACAAAAATTGCTTTGGTATAAGTTTAAATTGACTATTTTGCCCTTAGAAGGTAAAACTACCAAGAACTTACTTCGACTTCAATATTTTTCTAATTTTATGCCAAACTTATTTCTCCTAATAATACTTTATTAGTACGATTACTAATCTTTAATTAAACTAACGTTGTGTCTTTATGGCACAATACTTGTGTAAATTATTGGACTGTTAAATTTCATTTAAAATATTAGATTATAAGTCATAAAATTAAATACTTAAATTGTTTGATATAATAACTCACGCCAGTTGGGGTAATTTGATCATTTTATATCATGATAATAAAATAGTGAAATAAAATATATATTGAAATTAAGGATTAAAGTTGGTCAAAGAACTTAAGAAAAATATTAGTAGAAGGATTTAATTAACTAAATGTATAAAATATTTTATTGATTTGTATTTTTTAAATATATTTTGAACTCTTTGTAATTATTTTCTAGAAGTGGTGAATTTGAAAAAAAAATCTTGTAAATTTTCTCTTAGTGCTCTTTTTCTTAATATTGTATTACTATCCATAAAACTTATCAAAAACATCGTTATAACCCAGAAATCATGGCAAATTAGTCCCTAGACGAAATTGAACATCTAATTAGAAGTTGGACCTATGGATTATGACTTATCGATGAACTTCAAGCTGCCATTTAATGTTAAAAATGTCAATGAAGTTGAAATTAGGGTTAGGGTTTTGCATGTGCACGAACGCCAATATTTTAATCTCAGTCAAATATCTATCTATCGGCCCTTATATACATTATGCACGAATTTAGGCTGTTATTGCAATGAATTATATATATTGTCAGTGCAAAATATCAAAGAAAGCTGCTATAGAAAGAAGTTAGTGATTGAATAAAAATATATACAACTTAATATTATTATTTTTTTCTTACCGACCGACAATAATTTTCATTTGTAAAGATATTGTTCAACAGTTATGATGCCTTGTGTATGTTTTGCTTATATCAGCTCGTTATTGGGTACCAGAATCCACATTAGCGTGTAATCTCTTAAAATAATTAACGTTAACTAATTGAATAAAAAGATATTTATTCATAGGGCGGTTAGTATTTGTTGATTTATATCCCCTTAGATTTATGTGGGTATTTAGACCTAATGTTGACACACCAATAGAAGAGGAAACACTGTTAGGGAAAAATCAAGTTTTTAAATTTTTATAAAACCTTTTAAAGACCGCTCTCATATAATATATAGGAATTTGTAATCTAGAAATCATACCTTAAAAATTCGATTGAACTTTTTCCGTTGAAGTGATTTAGGCTCTTAGATCACGATCTGTCACCACCACTCATGTTAGATCATGATCCGTCACCACCACGCTTGTTAGATCACGAACTGTCACCAATGATCTTCCAGGTTATGACTCAGGTTTGATCTGCACTTGACATATGGGCACCTTTATCACTACCAAAGCAACTAGCACGAGAAAATTTTTCTCTCAACAATAGTGAGAAAAATCTTATTCTCTGATCTGTATAAAATGGCTTCTATCTTTTTCTTTAAAGAAAATAAACCTTATATATCTTTCTTTAATGAAAACCATAGGCTCCAATAATACCCAAAAATAAAACTCACATTACTTTTCATTTTATAGGGGACCCACCATGTAAAATAACATAAGGCCCCTTACACATAAGCTAATTAAATGGAGCCTCCCACTAAATGATATATTTAGGCTTTTGACCCAAATAGCTAGTTATCTTACTTATTAGTCCAGTAGTGGTGCAGTCAATTAAATGAGCTAACCCGGGGATCATTTGGAAACATACAATAGTGGCTATAACAATTAGGCCTGTAATTAAACTAGCCTAATTATTTAATTTCAAATCTACTCCACTAAAAGATTGGAATTGACCTCCATAATTGTATGCTCGAATAATAATTCGTCCCAAGCCACATTAATTTCTTTACTGCACAATCCTTTGTACCACAGCATTAATTAAATCGATATCTCAACTGTCCAATCAATTTAATTACATCTTGTTCCTTGATACTTACTGATTTTCTCTAATGATCATTTTAAACATACTAAATATGTTGACACACTCTGGCCAGAGAATTCTATGATCAAGTGCCGAAAACCCATCAAGAGATGTGTTGTACAAATTCTATATTGTTAATCCATAACTCCAATACTCATAATTGCTCCCACCAAGATACCGAGTAATCTAGACTACAAGTATGTGTCATGTCCATTGGTAACTCAAATGGAATAACAATTACAATCATGAAATCATAATTAACTCAAGATTAAGATTACAGTAAAATAGACTACAAGTATGTGTCATGTCCATTGGTAACTCAAATGGAATAACAATTACAATCATGAAATCATAATTAACTCAAGATTAATATTACAGTAAAATCAATGCCTATGAGATTTAATAAGTCTGACAGTTATTACAAAGTTAATTAAATCTCATATGTGATCATGTTCAATGTAGTCGTACTACATCAATAAATTCATACACGATTAAAACAAATTATTCAATGAATTTATTACAGTCTATACCTAAATAAAGTGTCCAACTTTATTTATCAACTGCGAACTAAATTTATTTAATCATAAGATAACTTATATTTACTGTCTTCTGTGAATCCTCATGGTGATCACATAAATACATATAATATGATTAAATGGACTTTAATAAAAATATTAATGCAATTAAGATATTTGAATAAAATACCTCATTAATTTTATTAATCAGAAAAAATATTTATTACAATTAAATAAATACATATGCTTTTAAAAAGCATATTTTCCCAACAAACACTTCAGTGCAATTAAGGCACATTATGTGCTTAATCCCCATAATTAATTAAGAATTATGTCACCTAATTTTCAAATTGATAAAAAAATTACAAAATATAAATATGAGAAAATATTATAATCATGATATAAATATCAAGGGTGAATTTCGTAACCTTACCCTTTTTTTAATTTAGACTATTCCTTATTAATTTTTTTGTAATTATTTTTATTTTATAATTGACTACAACATTTTTAAATTCTCTATGGTTTGACCCGTATCACTGGGTTATAATATAATTAGGTATTTTTATACATGGAAGTAATCAACTACTTTTAAGTCATGTCAATTTTTTTGTGCCATTGTCAGGGAGTTTTTTAAACCTAGTGTTAATTTCATTTTTATTTTTTCTTATTTTTAATTTTTCCTCAATTTATTTTTCTTTTTCTTTTTCTTTTTTTTCCCGTTCATGATTTCTTTGTTTAGTTCTCGGTTGATGATATCTCCATAGTTTTTGTAAACATACCCTATTTTTAAAAAATAGTTATAAAAAGTGCACATTATTTTTAAATACTTTCAAATAAAGAAGAACTTTAGAATTAATTGATTAAATCTATCTTAATTCAGTTTTTTGTGACTTAAATTGCAATATTTGATTACAAAAATTGCTTTGGTATAAGTTTAAATTGACTATTTTGCCCTTAGAAGGTAAAACTACCAAGAATTTACTTCGACTTCAATATTTTTCTAATTTTATGCCAAATTTATTTCTCCTAATAATACTTTATTAGTATGATTACTAATCTTTAATTAAACTAACATTGTGTCCTTATGGCACAATACTTGTGTAAATTATTAGACTGTTAAATTTCATTTTAAAATATTAGATTATAAGTCATAAAATTAAAAGCCTAGAATATTGTTAGATATAATAACTCATGCTAATTGGGGTAATTTGATCATTTTATATCATGATAATAAAATAGTGAAATAAAACATCTATTAAAATTAATGATCAAGGATGGTCAAAGAACTTAAGAAAAATATTAGTAGAAGGATTTAATTGACTAAATGTACAAAATATTTTATTGATTTGTATTTTTTAAATATATTTTGAACTCTTTGTAATTATTTTCTAGAAGTGGTGAATTTGAAAAACAAAATTCCCGTAAATTTTCTCTTAGCGCCATTTTTCTTAATATTGTATTACTATCCATAAAACTTATCAAAAACATCATTATAACCAGAAATCATGGCAAATTAGTCCCTAGACGAAATTGAACATCTAATTAGAAGTTGGACCTACGGATTATGACTTATCGATGAACTTCCTTGAACTTTTAGACTTTGTGGACTAAATGAATGTGAATTTTTGGACTTTGTGGACTAAATAAACTTATATAAGTACTTCAAAAATTACAATTAAGGCCCAAAATTTAAATTGATTATCTAATTATCTGGTAAATTTTAAAAGTTGGAAAAAAAAAAGCCACAAGAACTCAAGAAGTCCACATCTCGAGTTGTATTTAATAAGCTTGATGTCCGAAATTAAAATATGAGGTTAAAATCTGGGAAGAGATTAAAATATTGTAAATTTGTCCCAAATTTCAATTTTGAATTGAAAATTTTTCATGTGTATATATAAACTTTGATCAGGTGTACGACATGGAGCATGTCGAGTTTTCATTGATGGGGTTGTTTTGTGACCCCAAAGTCCTGTGGGCGATAGTGCTAAGACATCGGGCCATATATAATCATATTAAAATATTTTTGATAAGTTAAAAGAAAAAAAAAAAAAATATATATATATATATATTAATAAATTTAAGACTATATTTTTTTATTTCTAAGTGTATACTTATTTTATTAAAATGATGATATCTTTATTAGAGATGAGGAGTTATTTCAGGTTAAATTTTTTATTCAGAGTTTTTATATAAATTTTGAGTCATTGATTTCATATAATTTAATGGTATATGAATTGACATTACTAAATGCTACTTTGACTTTTAATGTTTATTATTAAATTGTATAAGATCTAAATCTCAAAATTTATATCGAAATTTGAAGTCGAAATTTAAGTTATAAATAACCTTTCTCGTTATTTCTTTGACCATTTCTTAGTTGATAATTGATTTGTAGTTTTCGCAGGCGATTGTGCTCCAATAAAATATGAAATCTGAGACAGCCAAGTGAGCCAACTTTTACAACATACATGATTGAAACTCTTGATGAGGGATGGAAACGATGCTCTAATCAAGTACAAGCTCTATCAAAGGTCCCACGTCCCTTATCTTCGTTACTGTCCGGTAGGTGGGTTGTAATTGCTCTTTTTTTTTTTTTTTTTCCTCAATCTCATTCCCCATCAAGTCCATCCAATCGCCTTTCCATAAATTCACAAATGAAAAATATAAGTCCCTCCAATCAATTACGAATATAATTTCAATCACCAATAACGATCCTACCATTATTTCTTGGTTCATGATTATTGATTATTAAAAGGATGGGCCTACATTCAATCTAAATAAAATTTTGGACGCCTGTATGGTTTCTTTTGGTTTGATTTTGAATTAATTGGACCTGAACTAATTTCGAATCGAATTTAATTTTTGAATAACAAAAGAAAAATGGACCCAAAAATAAATGCGATCATATTGGTTTCGATTCAATTTTTAAAATTTTATTATTATTTTCTGTTTGTTACATCAATAATAGGTGCGTTTAGAATTGAAATCCTCTTGATGGTCATTGGCCCCCATAAGACAACAGAAGTTACAGAACTGAACCAACAGCTATTTTGGTTCTGGTTCAATTTCTCCCGCCCCTATAATGCCCAATTACACATAACCCCTGCATGTATTAGATTTTAGAAATAGACATTTACACTGTAAGCCTATTACAATTCCAACGATACCCTCAAACTAGTTTCTTCTGATGGCGCTCTTGTCAAGAATTAATGATATTTTCTAAATTAATAGTTTTCTTTCTTTTCTCTCAAATTGAACTGGTGATATTGAACAAAAATAAAATAAAGTAAAACATGATGTAATAACTTTTAATTTTCAAGTACTGCTAGTAGCTAGGCAATAGAGAGTTGTAGCGGATCTAGAAAAATAATTTTGTAGGGGCTGAATTATATAATGACAAGATGTGAAAATTAAAATTTTATGGATGCATTTATATAAGTTATTTTGATATATTTAATGGAGTCTAAATTAAATAATAATAAAACCACCCATATAAATTACTATAGACTTAATATTTTTAATTAAAATGTGGAATTTATAATTTTTATAGTTAAAATTTAAATTTATATATTTTTGAATTTATGGAACTATTTTTATAAAGTTAACGAAACTATTTTAATAGATTCAATGATATTCGTGAATAAATCAAATAATATTTTTTTTCAAAATTATTTTTCTTCAACAGGGTAGAGGGGTTATCGATCGTACCGACCAGACATGAAAAGCTAGATGGATTCACGTTTTATGCAGATTTCTGTTGCGTTTGGTCTGTTGGAATGACGCAAATCAACTCATTGCTCACTATTGTTTTTGTACTACGCTTCATATCGTACAATACTAGATTTTGGACGCTATCTTTTTCTCTTTCATTTTTTTTTCAATCTATTAATCAAGCAAATCCAAAAATATCATTTGATCTATTGTTATAAGAATATTGTTTTACAAAGATTGTAATTAATTATTCATGTTTTCTGGTAGAGAAATTTTTTTACAATTATTACAGTCTATATATATTACTATATAAAATTAACTGAGAATTTAGATACTTATAATATAATATAAAAATCTTGCTTTAAATCTTTAACTGGTGTGTTTAATATTTTTGGGAGCACAGTGATCTAGAAGTCCACTAACTTTCATAGACAGTCCAAACTTGATCCAGCTCTTGCATTGTGTCAGCTTGATGGTATTTGGATAGAATTTTCCGCCATATTTGTGTTGCCAGAGCCATTTTCCATTCATCTACTGAGAGATTCAGTGAATTTCAATTCAGATCAAACTGGGAGTGTTATGCATGAAAGGTAAGTGCTCATTTATAGCTCATGTAGTTTAAGTCAATTATTTAGTCAACTCTTATATTTTTAAAAATTACGTAAAAGATTCATGTTGTATATTTACTTTCACAAAAAACTACCTAATTATTCTTTATATTTCAATTGTCACATATCTAATTTTGTTAGAATCCGAAGTTATATCATGCAAGCAAGAATACTATTTTCCCTTGGAAGTGAAATCCAACTGCTATAGAAGTAACAAAAAAGACCTTGTAGATAATTTTTGAAAGAAAATAAAATTCTAACTGGATTGGCTCAAACTAAAAAGCATTTACCTATTTCATGAAGAGAAAAATCTCTTTCAATCGTTAAGGTTTGCACTAATCACTGAGTTAATTATTTCCTATATATTAAAAACTATCTAAAATGCTTTTGTCATTACTTTAATGGATGTTAACGGAGATAAATATACAACTGAATAATTGGATCAAACCTAGAGACTAATAAATGAGTGTCTTCTGCATCATCTTCCATCCTAGTTGAAACATTTTTATAATTATTATATGATTGATTTAATTTTTTAATAATCTTGAGCTAACTTCTTCGCCAAAATGAGGCGTACGTGCATGGTCATACGAACACTAACAAGCCAAATCGCATTAGAATACCTTAATTGAGCGTTCTTTGGTGAAAAAAATGTTAGAACGGGTAATGATGAAAGATAAGTATTTTAAGTTTAATATTTTTAGTAAGTATTTAAATTTTTATCAGTTAGCATCAAAGCATATATGTGACAATTACACAACTTTCCTGGCCACAATATCGTCTGCCACAAATAAACAAATTCCACCATCGAATTCACTATTACAAAATAATAAAAAATCCATAAATTACAAAATCCTAGCTGCCACCTTCATCACCACTACCAACACCTTAGCCATCAGTGGCGGATTCATAGTGCGACCAGTGGGGACTTGAGAAAAAGAAAATCATTTTAATGTTTAGTTATTTTTCATTATAAGTCCTCCGTAAATTATACTCAAGCCCCCAATATATTTACACTTAAGTTTTTGCATCCAAAATTTTTAAATGCAAATTAAAAGAATTGGGCTTTGCAAACTAAAATATAACCCATTAATATCAGCATTATTTTATTTTTAAATGACCCATAAACTCATTAATAATTGTAAATACATGTTGAAGTATGATAAATTTTTTATATTTATATATTTATTATTGTTTAAAAAAATTCATATTAATGTTGAATAAGTCCACAGTCAATCAATATGCTACCTCTGCCCCTATTAGCCACCACACTATAATCTAGCAACCGTCAACACCAGATATTACCACCACCAAGCTCCCTAGTCTTCATTGACCAAAACTCGACTAGCCTCCACTCTTGATCAATTGCACTATCACCATGCAAAGCAAATCTCTTTTATAATTTATTTGGAATTATTTATCACACTCTCTCTTATAGAGTCATTTGAATTAAAATTTCATCTTTTCTCGTTATAAAACATTATTATAATCTCGTTTAAATATTAATATCTGTATATTTATCATCACCCTAAGGTATTTTTACGCTACCATTCTACTTCCACTACATTATTTTTTTCTTCTATTATCTTCATTGCGTCAAGTGACTTATAAGAGTTCTTATGATGTAACCCTCTTTTATTTATATTTATTTTAAAAAAAAATCTTTGAGCGCTTAAGTATGTAAACGTGCTAAAAAAAAAACCTGATTTATTGATTGTTGGAGCATTTACCCTCTAATATAACAACAGAAGCATTTTGGATAGTTTTTTAATACATGAGTAGCTAATAATTAGTTCAAACCCTAAGAACTGGAAAAGATTTTATCCAGAGATAGTGATCTGAAAAACAAGCAGAAATTCGTGGAATCACGAAACTCATCCAATCACAAACATTACTGAATGCATAACAGTAAAAAGTTCACTTTGATATTGCAATTTCTAAGCTTACAAAAGTTCAAATATATATACACACGCACTTAAAAAGATAAGTAAAAGGAAAGTCTTTTATGCAGTACATAATCATTTGTCATCCATCAAGAATGGACCTGCCATTTCTCTCCCCTCTGTTAAAATAGAGAGAGAGAGAGAGAGAGAGGAGAAAAAACAAAAAAAACTCCAAAAACATTGGGGACCCATAAAGTGACATTTTCTGAATCGAGGAGCTTTTAATAACTTGGACAATTTATTATTACTCAAACCAAACAAGACACCACAAATTTATTTCAACACAATGCTGCCACTTTCTGTATTTGTTGGTCCATTTTCTGTGATCAGTTACTACTTATTAGCCATATGCCAGAACGAAAAAGTCGTTCATTTTTCATTTTTCATTTTTTATTTTTCATTTTTCATTTTTTTCGTAAAAAAAAAATTAACTTTGAATGGTAAGTAAACTAAATCTTCTCCTGCCACTTAGGTTTGTGGCCCAGTAGTGAATCATTATTCTTAAAGTTAAAAATGATTATGAGGACAATGATTCGAATCTTCATGGACTCAAACTTCCTCAATTAATTATAATTGTGTGGAGATTGCTTATAAATTTTTTCTCCCTTACGAAATGTAAGTGGAGTAGAGACATCTCTTTTTCACTAGGGGTATTTGGCTGGGCATGTACTTCATATAATAAAAAATATAATAATATAAATCCTAGATATATATCTGATTATAAATATCAATATAATGATATGTTGTCATTTGTAAATATCTCTGTGTAAAACAGTAACATGATGCTTAATCAGTTTAAAAAAAAAAACGAAATCTTCTCTTTGACCATCCTTTGGCTAATGGTCAAATCAAATTAAATAATTGAAACTTTCTAACGTAAATCTCTTATGTTTTGAATTCAATTTTACGATGCAGGACTTTCACTTTTTTTATTTTATTTACTCGTTATATCCCTTCCACTATAATAATTTTAATATTTGAACTTTACCATTTAAAATTAAATATTGAAAATTTTTATTCTATTAAAAACTGCATATATTTCGACAAATGTACAACACATTAGCCTAACAGCAAGATTTAACAATAAAATTTTTAATAATATATTTTTTGTAATAGTTTTAACATTGGGTATTTAATGAGTAATTATTAAAAAGTTTAGTATTATGAAGTGATATATGTGAGAAATATTAGGGACATAAGTATCGTTCTCTCGATTATGATTTATTTTTAAATATTACAATAATATGTAGATTATAAGAAATATAATCTCACAACACTTTGGGAGATTTGAACCTATAATTTTAAGAATAAAAGTATCAGTCACTCAAACAAAAAGTTGTTAGGCGGCCATTATAAATTTTGGTTTCAAAAAACGCATTTAATGAAAATTGTTATTACACTTCATAAAAGACGACACCGTTCGTATAAACAAAAAGTTAAAATGTTGTCTTTTTTTTTTTTTTGTTTTAACATGAGTAATACTATTAACGTGAGTTTTAAGATAAACAATAATAAAAAAACTATAAAAGCACCTTAGTTAAAAATTGATTTAATATGATAAAGTAAATTTTAAAAAAATTTGGGAAATGTAAGTTACCTTTTCCTATGCCTTCTTACCATGAATAAATGATAACATGAATTATTAGATTGATGAGAGGTCAAATCAGAAATAAGCAAACTCGTATAAGCAAACAAATGAAGATTCAGGAATTTATAAAAAGCATGGAAAGTGAATTGAAACTTGAACTTTTCTAGTTGACCAACATCAGATGACCCACTAAAACAAGATTTGGAGTACTTAATTAAAATGTCTACAAAAAAGATAGTTACATCAATAACTAAATAGTTTCAGACTGTTACATTATGTTAATAAAATGTTACATTATGTTAATAAAATTTTGTATTTGAATGATAAATCGATTCAATAAATCCAAGCTCCTGGTGTATATTGCATGGCGAACCATGAATGAGTTTTGCAACTGTGATTACTTGAGTTTGAATAATATATGATAAAAGACAAGCTTTAATATTTAATACTCTAGTGGGTGAAATTCTTTATCATCCAAATATTTTAATATCTATATGTATGTGTGTGTGTATGTAAGTCTACCAAAAAATCTAATCATAAGTGAAGATTGAGTATTATTAAATTTTTATCGAAAGAAAATTTCTTCATAGTGTTATCTATATCAATCAAGTGCTATCTCGATATAGCATTATCTTTATCACTAAGGTTTCTTGATTGTATGCTTAATTATGTAGGCATAAGAGTTGTATATATGAAATTGCAATCTTTATTGGGAGGTGGTAATCCAATCTTCATGAATTATTTAGTCAATATTGATCATAAGTAATAACATTTAGAGAAATGATACTCTTCTCAAAGGAAAATCCCACCTAAAAAAGAAACAAAATTACATTATTCAGAATTTAAGTGGGGATTTCCTTGGAAGAGTGTATCAATTCTCTGAACATTTGTATTTTTACAAAAAATGGATAAAGATGACAAATTTTCAGGAATAAATAATTTTAAATGCTTTCATAACTTCAATACAGTGCAGAGACTGGAAAAGCCCACTGAAAATGCGCACTGACCACAAATATGAGTGGCATTTTGGTAATTACGGCTTTCATAATGCAATCATCATAATTTTTCACAAACCAGCAGGCAGGTATGCTACGTAAAAATCTCACTCCTTAATTCCTTCTCGTTAACAGAGGAATGTTTTTTGGGATTGTAATAAAACTTTTTTTCTTTTAAATTTAAATATATAATTTTTATCTTTTTTAATGAAAAGCAGAAACTGAATCTCTCACTGTTTATGCATAGACAAAGTATCAACAAAAATCCAAAGCTGGAAGTGAAAATGATCAACTAAAGCATTGCTACTTGTTTGCCCATTACTTCACAGCCTGTAAGTGTAAGTAAGAGGCCTTGAAATTCTGTAAGAAGCCGACAAATTTTCAGATAACTCCGAGCATCCCATGTGGGATTTTTTGTTGCTCCCATCAGCTCTTGTTCTTCTTGTTCCTTGTTAAAAATATTCTCCATTTTGATTAGAGCCACATTCTTGAGAGCAAAATTGAAGAAAACCTAATCAAATTTATTTGCTCTCAGCATCATCATCACCACCATCATGTGGGAATCTGAGAGTGAATCACTTGGAGGCAGAGATTATGGTAACGGAGTTCTTAGCTCAACTAAACTTAGTGTCAAGACTGATGGGTTTGAGCTTAGAGGCCAATCTTGGTATGTAACAAATCAAATCCCCATTTTTATTTTTAGAACTACAAGAATTTGAAAAATCTTGATGTCCTTGTTTTGTTCATAGGTATGTTGCTACTGATATTCCAAGTGACTTTCTGGTTCAAATTGGAGATGTTAATTTTCACTTACACAAGGTAGTTGCTAGTCTTTGTACTAGTACGATATTTGAGAAATCAGCTAATCAAGCTTTGAACAAATCATAGCACTTATTAATTTCTTTTTTTTTTTTTTGGCCATGTGTTTGTGAAAGTATCCTCTGCTTTCTAGGAGTGGAAAGATGAATAGACTTATATATGAATCGCGTGACTCGGAACTGAACAAGATTGTTTTGGATGATCTTCCGGGAGGGCCAGAGGCGTTTGAGCTAGCGGCAAAATTCTGCTATGGGATTGCGGTTGATCTAACAGCATCAAATATCTCTGGCCTAAGATGTGCTGCTGAGTATCTTGAAATGACTGAGGACTTAGAAGAAGGCAATCTTATATTCAAAACTGAAGCTTTTCTCAGTTATGTTGTTTTGTCTTCGTGGAGAGACTCTATAATTGTATTGAAGAGCTGTGAAAAGCTCTCACCATGGGCTGAAAATCTTCAAATTGTGCGAAGATGTAGTGAGTCGATAGCTTGGAAGGCTTGTGCTAATCCGAAAGGGATAAGATGGGCATATACTGGGAGACCGCCTAAAATTTCCAGCCCCAAATGGAATGATATTAAAGATTCAAGTCCAAGCAGAAGTCAGCCAGTTCCTCCTGATTGGTGGTTTGAAGATGTTTCGATTCTCAGGATTGATCACTTTGTTAGGGTCATTACAGCAATTAAAGTAAAGGGTATGAGATTTGAGCTGATTGGAGCTGCAATAATGCATTATGCGGCAAAATGGCTTCTGGGTTTGATAAGAGAAAGTTCAGGGTCAGCAGATGAAATAAGCAGTTGTAGTGCTAGCAATAGTAATGGTAGTTGTAGTAGTTGGAAAGGTGGACTTCATATGATCGTGGCAGGGACGAAGGATGATCCTCCAACCGTTCAGGCTAAAGATCAACGGATGATAATCGAGAGCCTTATCAGCATAATTCCACCACAGAAAGACAGTGTGTCATGTAGCTTCCTTCTTAGGCTCTTGAGAATGGCAAACATGTTAAAAGTAGCACCTGCTTTGGTGACTGAATTGGAGAAACGGGTGGGGATGCAGTTTGAGCAAGCTACATTGGCAGATCTTCTCATTCCTGCTTACAATAAAGGCGAAACTCTATATGATGTGGATCTTGTTCAGAGGCTTTTGGAGCATTTTCTTGTTCAGGAGCAGACCGAAAGTTCAAGTCCTAGTAGGCAATCTTTTTCGGATAAACACATGTATGACGCAAGTCAAAGGGGAAATGGCACAAGTGCTAAGATGAGAGTGGCAAGGCTTGTTGATGGTTATCTTACAGAAGTGGCCAGAGATAGAAACCTGTCTTTGACGAAATTTCAGGTGTTGGCAGAGGCCTTACCTGAATATGCAAGAACCTGTGATGATGGACTTTATCGAGCAATTGACTCTTACCTTAAGGTAATTTCTAATTTTTGCTATTAGCTTTTTGATATATGGTTTGAAATGCCTCATTCACATAATTGAATTTCTTCAATTAGCTCAGTCTCAGTAGCATATTGCATGATAAAGTTTTAAGTAGATGCAGCGTTCACATCTGGTTTTTGTACTCAATTTTTTGAACTGATTAGTGTATGGATTCAGTTTTACTGCAAAGGAAACATAAGTTTAGATCGCAAACTCAGCATATGCCAAAAATTGAATCAAGTTTAGGAACATTGGTTAGAATTTGTATCACAAGTTAAAAGCATCAACAAGAAGAATACAAAGAGAAAAAAATTTAGTGAAGAGGTAGTTAATATCAGAATTTGTCTTCAGCTCTGTAGAATGCATGTATACTTCATCCACTGCAATATGAGAGATAGCACTCCAATATTGAACCTGCCCATCATTTTGATTATACCAAGGAAATAACTATTACCATTACTTTGAATTGAAGAAATTGAACCAAATCCATTCTTGAACGGCTAAAATTGTTCTGTGCTAATACAAAAGTTCTGGGTGCATAACTTGCTTTCTGTTTGGAATTTTGATCTATTTCAATAAATTAATTAATAGGCCCATCCAACGCTATCCGAGCATGAAAGGAAACGTCTCTGCCGTGTGATGGATTGCCAGAAACTGTCGATTGATGCTTGCATGCATGCTGCACAAAATGAAAGACTACCCCTAAGGATTGTAGTTCAAGTCCTTTTCTCTGAGCAGATAAAGATTAGCAATGCTATGGCCAACAACTCCCTGAAAGAAGCTGGAGAAAGTCAATACCAGCCAATGATATCAAACAGAAAATCTCTACTTGAAGCAACACCACAGTCATTCCAAGAAGGATGGGCAACTGCTAAGAAGGACATTAACACACTCAAATTTGAGCTAGAGAGTGTCAAGGCTAAGTATCTTGAACTTCAAAATGACATGGAGACTCTACAGAGGCAGTTTGATAAGTTGACAAAGCAGAAACAAACATCGGCATGGACTAGCGGGTGGAAGAAACTGGGCAAACTCACCAAGATGACAGCTACAGATCACCAGGATATGGGACCGCAGGTTCCGAATGGTGCAGAACAGACGAGAAAAACACCTAGAAGATGGAGAAATTCAATTTCTTGAACTCTGGAGTAACAAGCCAAAGACTGTCTTTAAATTTGGATTCTGTATTTCCATTGGTTTCTTTTATTCTACTCTCAATCAAGGTTCTTTATAGCAATTTTCTACACACAAGAACAAGATTAAAAGAAAAAAAAAAGGACAGACAATTTGTCACCCAAATTTGTTTTTTCTTCTGAGTGAGCTTGCTTTCAATTTCATCTCAAATGTACTTTGGTTTTTCAATCAAGATGCAAAATGCTTGTGAATTGGAGTTACCCTGAAAAAATTTCTTCCTCTTCTGATAGAGTACTAGACGAAATCAAATATATTGAGAAGGAAAACAAATAAGATCAAACAAAAGAAAATTTAATGTTTATATATGATAAAATGGATCATTGGCTTTGAACCCTGTAGAGACAAGTTAAGAGCATATTGAGTGGGTTTGCTTGATGAAAAATCTCACAAAATTCACACACAATGAAAACAAAATGTGCCGTTTATGTGTTGATGATCAACGCCATTGCTGGAATTTAGTTTTAAAACATATGCTAACCAAGCACCTAAGACTTTACGAATAAACGTTTAGATAGAATGGATTGCATATGGCTCCCTATGTACACATCTGGCATGTTCTTAAGAAAACCATGTCCTACATTGCATAGGGAATGTACACATGCATATGCTCATTCAATAAAAGTCATTGCATGCAACAAAAACGGCCAGTAAGCACACAGTTATTAATGCGCCCACATGGTTTAAGAGTTCAAAAGATGAAGAAAACCTAGATTAGGAGAGGGTGTTAATTATAGGAGTTCATAAACCTAAATAATGTTTAAAAGCTAGTCTAATAACTGAGGGTTTATTTTAAATTTATATTCTTAGCGATAAGTAACTAATCTCAATTGATGTGGGGTACATTTTACAAATATTTTTCGAAATACCTTCATTCTCAATTGATATGGGTTACTTTTTACAAATATTTTTTGAAATACCTTCATTCATGTTTAAACTGGTCTTTTTATCTATTTATTATCATGTGGTAAGATTGTATAGACTCATTCCGTCATTCATGCATGAGTAGCTCTAATATTAATAAAGTATAGAAACACACAAAACTAACTCATAACCAAAAGACAAAGACTAATTTATATTTGTAGTTAGCCCATAATAAATCCCCCAATGTGAATTATTTCCCTAAAATTAATTAATGTTGTAACACGATTTATAGTCTTTCGATTTTGGTTGCTTGCTTGATTTCCTTTTTTCTTTTTCCCTTTGCCCAAGCTTCATGAACTTAGTTAGCCCATGTGACCTATCAAAAAACAAATCTAAATAAAAGATTCTAGGAATTCAAAATTTGAAGACTAATTACATGCAACTTTTAATTATCACTCATTGCAAGGTCTCTCGATGTTGAACCATAGATATTTATATATCAGGATCCGGAATTTAAGAACATGGAAATTTATATTAAAACTTGCAGGACCACAAAATTTAAATTATAGTATCGTGATATTCACATTATACTTGCAGGACCACACGCAAAATCGCTGCATTCACTGCATGAAACGGTTGTCCCAATGCATGGCCTTAGTTTGAAGTCCGAATTCTTGTATTAATTTATTGAACATCAAGTTTGCTATTGAAAAATTAAAATGATATTTAAGGCCACGTTTGTAATAACATTCGATTTTTTCTGTTATAAAATTGAACCTTGACAGTACAAGAGAAAAATAATAATTTTAGTACTTCAACTAAATAATTATACATAAAACACACGTGTCATTAGCAGGCTCTCTGGGTGGGTACATATTAGGATAGGAACTGCCGTATTTTATTACAATGTTGAATTTAAAGTTTTTTTTTTATAAAGATTTATTTACCTTACATAATAATGTAAGATACATAACTTTTCCATAACTGTTTGATGAAAATTCAACTCAGAGTTCTTTTTTATAAAAATTTATTTACCTTACGTAATAATGTAAGATACATAACTATTCCACAACTGTTTGATAAAAATTCAACGGTTATAAAAATAATAAAATTTTATTACCTTATATTTTTACAGCCGTTAGATAATTATGTAAGGTAACAAAATCCATTTTATAATTTTTAATGTTTATATGAGATGTAGAACCTTGTTGTCTCTTTTGTTGCATCTTCAGTTTACTAAAGAATATTGTACCTTGTATTTGTTTGTATGCATCAATTGAACTGCACATATTAATTTTTTATTATTCTCCGTAAAAGTTTTTCGTTGATGGTAACAATATTATACCCTATTGTTATTGTTATATAGAATATGTTTTCAACATACATTGTCTGAAAATATAAGTTATGCATATAATGAAAAAATTGTTACCTATGACGAATAAATTGTTACCATATCAGACAATGTGACGAATGCATAATACATCATTTGTTTATTAAAGAAGCATATATTTTTTGTCTAAAATTTGAATAAGTTTAAATTTACTGATTTAAGTATAAATGTTTGAAAGAAATCATTTTTAATATCCAAATATAAGTGGTTTTCTTTTTGTAAATAAAAAAATCTTAAATAAATGAAAAAATATACTGAATTTTATAATTTAGGAAATAAATATATTTAACAAAGATATTTTTTAGATATTGGTGGCTTTTTTTTTAACTTAATGACTTAAAGTGACTTAATTTAATTAATTAAGTTAATTAGAGGTGTTTGTTTTTATAATTTAATGAGACTTTTTAGATAATTTTGACTTAATAAAATAAGCCAATTTTTTTGGCTTTTTACTTAATGGAGAAATTTGAATTAAGCCAATTACTTACTAATGTCAAAAATATCCATATTTTATAATTTATTTTTCATGTCTATCACAAAACTCACCCATAGACATTTACCCCACATAAAAATATCCATGTTTTTTCTTTCTTATATTATATACGATAAAATTTGAAATTTATGGTATTTTATATATTAAAATTTCAAAATAATTATGTATTCACTTGAATATAATTTTACTTATAAATGTTAAAATATTGTGGTATTTAATATATTATTTATTTGACATTCAAATTTAATAAGGATACAAATGTAAAAGTACATATTTTCAGCTTTTTCAGTTGAAAAAAAAATAATTTAATACTTATTTTTCGAAATTCAGATGAAAAAACAAACATATTATTCGGATTCAGACATTCAGATCTATTCAGAATTTAGACTAATTCAGATCTGTTCAGATTTCAGACAAAAAAACAAACGCCATCATAATATTTTACCAAACATTTTCCATTCAGATAAAGTTACAAAAGTTTACTTTTTCTATTTATATATAAATGTCTGAAAATCAAATATAAGTTATAAAAAAATTAATAAAATTTCTAGACTTCTAATAAATAAACACTTCATCACACCCTTTATTTCTAAATCAAGTAGTCAAAATACTCGGGATAGTCCTTTGAGTTCTCTTAGTTTATAGTTAGTAAAAAAAAATATAGTTTCTATTTAAGGGGCGATTTGGGATTGCAGTGGTTGATGAAATAAGCTACTTCTATTGTACAGATGAAATAAGTTGCTAATTAGAAACGCAGTTTTGTGTTTGATAAATTATGTTGTTACGATTGCTGCAAGTTTGAAAAACAGTGCACATACATTTGGTAACTTTTATTATGAAAGTGTTGTTTTATTATATAATGACCAAAAATAAACATAAACTTAATTACCTTTTATTTTTTAGAGTATGTTTAATAATGTTTAACCATGCTTTTTTTATTTTTAAAACACATAGAATTACATAAAATGAAAGAAGAAACTCAATTAAATAAAATCTAATGAATTTCATAATCTGTTACATAAAATATAATAAAAATTCATACTAGTACATAATCCAAATAAATAAAAAAGTAATATGCATTACAATCACATTAAGTTGTTGCAATAAACACCATGATTACAGTATATATAAACATATTGAATGTCAAAAGCGCCATGGTTATGAAATTGATTTTAAAAGTCATAGTTAACTTTCATGTGAAATTCTTCATAGTTCAAAGAAAATTACGTTATTATATGCAAGTCTTATTGAATCCTATAATAGAAAATAAAAGCAAAATATAAAAAAATATGAACTTACTGGATTAAAACTTTGATACTAGAGAAAGCGTACAACAATTGTGACGGTAATTTAATTGTGGTTAGAGGTGTTCGCGGATCGAATTTTGCAGATTAGATATCAATCCATATCCAATCCACAATTTTACGGATTATAAAATTTCAATCCAATCCACGGATTGGCGAATTCAATCCAAATCCAATCTATACGTCTGCGGATTGAATGCAAATTTGACTCAATGCATATCCAATCCACTATTTTGCGGATTGGTATGTGGATTAAAAATTTTTAATTATGTTCATTCTACGAACTAATTAAATAAAAATTATAATATAAAAATAATTTTAATACCGATCAAATTCAAAATTGAATAAGATTTAAATAAATTAATTGTTTAAATTATGTTAGGATAATACATTCAAAGTTTTAAAATATAATACAGTGAAAAAAATCTCATTTGTTTAAATCAATACATGAAAATTAATTAAAATTTATTGTTTAGAAAGCTATATTTGTTTATTTAATTATTCGATTATTTAATTATTATTATTATTATTGGATAAGATATGTATAATGTTAGTGTAACTATAATTTAACTTACTTATTTATTTATTTATTAGTAAGTAATAATGCTACATTTACAAGTTTTATTTTTTTAATTAAATAAATATGTATTTTTAATTTTTTTTTGGGAATTCACGGATTTTTGCGGATTGATAGAAGTAAATCCATATCCAATCCACCGATTGTGGATTTTTAAATTTTCATTCTAATCCAATCCATCAATCCACAAATCAGATTTTTGCGAATTAGATAGATTAAGCAGATCATATTGGATTCTGAACACCCCTAATTGTGGTGGTAATATGATATCTAATGGCTTTGTTTATTAGGGTATATAAAAAAATAAGACATAATTATCTCTTTTTTTTATAATATTAAGGTTATAATAGGAACTTTAAAAAGATATGGTGGCTAAATCAATAAGATACTTATGAAAAGTAAACATCTACCTACTTTTAAAAGCAATTATCAAAATGGAGAACATACGAAATAAGTAGATTTTACAAAATTTATTAAACACTATTTTGTCAAAAAATTTTAAATAAACAGTTTGTTGAATTTCAACCACAATTCCCAATGGGACCTATGACGTGTACCACGCTACCGTTCTATATACTAGACTAAATTTGGCTTTGAAAATGGATTAAAAACACAAGTGTTAAAACAGATTATTTCCATAGAGAATATAAAAAAAATCAAAAACTTGAGCGTTAGCATTAAAACAAAATATAAGAATGTATTTTTATTTTATTTTGGCTTGATCCATATAAATAATAATAATAATAATTTTGCTTATTTATATTGTGTGGTAAACTAATACTATGATAGAAAATAAAAAAAAAGTTTATAAATGTCCTAAAATAAATATGCAATCTTTGGTTAAACCAACTCAATAAGATTTATTCCAATTAGTTTCAATATAATTTTTTTATTTTTAATTGATGAGTGATTTAACTATTTTTTATTTAGGTAAAGTTTAATGTTGATTTATAGGTTTTTTATTATTTTTACAAGTTTTTTTTTGTAATTTTAAAACATAATTTCTCATTAATTCTTATGTTAATTTTCTTGTTTTACCTTTCATTTACTAGTCTTATGTTTAATTCACTAATTTTAATCAAAATATTATAGTATTTTTCCCATATTTGTAGTACACATTATTCCTAATCTTTAGTATAAATGAAAAATCCCAATTATTAACCTAAAATAACGAAACGATTCATATACAGCAATTATTAAACCTGAAAAAAGGAACAAGAATGTCCTAGTAAAAATAAGAAGCATGAAATTAAACCAAATGAGACTTTGGACTCCCTAAATTTGCCAATATCATATTCTTTAAAAAAAAATGTTTTTTCCCTTGAGTTTGGTTGAAATCTAAAGGATGAAACATGTAATAAGCAACGAGTCATCTTGTAATTCAAACTTATAAATTTTGGATAAATCTTCTTTGAAAATCTCCATATTTCATCTTATTCTTAATCTTGTTAATGAACCTTTAAAAAGATTTGGCCTTATATGAACGTACAAGGATTACATTTATTTAGTCTTTCCCTATTGTTTTTTTTTTTTTAATCACAAGTTGTCATGTCTATCAAAATAAAAGATATTGTAAAATACTTTTCAAATGACATTGTCTTTATCTCTTTTAAATATTAAAGAGCAACTTCTTACTTTTGAAATATATTATATTATTTTCTATATCATTATTATTGAAGAGCGAAAACTATATTTCTTTATTATTGAAAAAAAATGGAGGGTAGTTAAATTTGATGAGAAAAAAATTTGATTAAAATACTATAAATTTATTTTTATTTGAAGAGTCTTTTAGGAAAAAACTTATTTTTCACTCTTCTATTTACCACATATATATGTAAAAAGTATTTAAAAAATAAAATTATATGAATTTTTTGTGATACTCTAACATATACCGAACAAAATCCAATAAAGAACACCCTAAAGAATAATCATTGAAAAAAAATACTTAGAAGTTGCTACAATTCATTAATTGTTCCTGGACTTCAGAGAGTTATATATCTCTATTTATTATTTTGTATGACTTTGATATTATCAAAGTCAGCTAGTGATGGTAATGTTATTTATCGACTCAACAACATATTAATTAGATTATGAAAAATTCAAAATATATAAATGCTCAGCATAGAATCCACTCTCCTCAATTATGAGAAAGTATATTCGAAAATTTTTTCATAAAATGAATTGAACTCAAAATGCTGGCAAGCAATATTTGCAAATATTGCTCTTGTCAGCTTATGGTGACCCATCTTCAAGTGTTGAGGGCAGTTATTGTAAATGTGAAATGTTTAAGAGAAAAAAGAATGACAAAAGAGATATAAGTTGAGGTAAAGATAGAATTGTAACCTCATCTCTTCCTAGTAAGAAGGATGACGAAAAAGAATATGAATTAAGGTTATTTGTTGTCTACTGGCGTTATTACTGGGGTGTCTGTATAAACCTAGCGGACACAACACGAGATAAGCACTTGTGGCCCAAAAAACTAAAAAAGAAAAGCTGCAATTGTTCTTCTGACACTGAAAGCATTTATTTTCTACGCGTTTGTGTCACTTTTATTATATTGCCCCACGTATTTTAATTTTGTAATTGAATAGATATATGAGTCGGCAACTATCTTTCATTTAATATCATATTAATTCAAATTCGATCTATTCATCTATGACACGATTAATTATTTGGTGGATCTTGTGATATTAACGTCTTATGACCTTTAAAATTTTTTTTTTACCATATTTTAAACTAAGACCTACAATTATTAACAAAAATTCACTGTAACTTGATTGGCTAATACTAATATTTCAAAATGAGTGATGTTAGGAATTCCAGCAATTAAGTACTCATCTAGTAGATGGTAGAATATTAATTATATCAATTATGAAATTCATTATCTAATAGTTGAATGATACATAGCAATTGGAACTCAAGTTGAGATCCAACTGTGAGGATTTCGATCATTATTGTTTCAAAACATATGTTATGATTTATTACCAAACAATTGTATTTAATTCATCCCCCTAGTAACTTTCACACAAGCCAACTTGTACTAATAATATTGAATTTCTTATTTTATCCAAGCAATAGTGTATTGCCCTAAAGAAGGCCAATGGGTTGTGTTGTGCCGACCCGGCCCATCAAAGGAAGGCTCATGCATGCTCGTGCCTAAATTTTTTTGCTTAGACCCAGCCCAGCACACATCTCGTGTCCTCTCATGTCGTAACCACAAGAGTCGTGTCGTGGGTTGTGTTATGTCGTGCCGTAATGTGCCTAAGAAAAGAAGTCTAATAATTTTTTTTTTAAGAACACATACCAAGTTATCGGCGTACTTTTTTCAAGCTTATATATTTTTTTGGGTCCGTGTGCTTTTATTCAAATTTAATATAATCAAAAATTCAAAACTCAAGTTCATATTTAATAATAATAAAATAATAATAATAAGAGAATGTACTAAATTTGACCTTATGGTATTAGAATTCTCTTTTGATACTTAACAACAACAATAATAAATTTTTCTTAAGAATTAATTTAATTATTATTTTGAACTTACATAGATTAATAGATCACAACATTATTAATACATATTTATAAAATAATGATATTTATAATTTCATTTATTAAAATTATGATATCAATTATTTATTTAAAAATTATAAACATAAATCAATTATATTATTTTTTTAAACTAAGAATTAAATGAATTTAAAAGATTCAATTTTAAGTTATTTGTAAAATTATAAAATTTTAAATTTACTTTAATAAAAAAGTAAAATGTGCTTATTGTAGGTTTTTCACATGTCGTGCTTTAATCAATCTCTAATCGTGTCATACTTTTAAGGTCCGCATACCTAAAATTCTAAGTCTGATCCAGCCCACATACGTGTTGTGCTATGCCGCATGCCATATCAAAATGTGTCATGCCACGTGCCGTCTACCCCATTAAACCGTCTTTATATTGGCATATCAATTTCAAGGATAGTAAAATCTGGATTGGGGCTGGATCCAGATTCAGCCTTTCTAAATTCAAACCTAGATGACAATTTGGGTATACAAAACCCAGATATAACCCAAATATTTTAATTCCGAATTCGGATTACGTTCAACCGGAAAAAATCTGAGTTCCCAAATTGTGGATTTCAAACCTGGTAACTATATAATTTTTTTTCTCTGTTTTAGTTCTCCAACAGGCCACAATGATATTATCAAATGGATGCAAAGGAAACAACATACAATTGAACCCGTAAAAGCAGTACCGGATACGTCGAGTTCATGAAATTAGTGCCAGATTTCCTAAATGTGTCAGTGCGAGTTGAACCCGACCCACTTTATCCAGACTCATCCAGGTCCAGGTTATTGTGCCATTCCAAATTAATTTGTATATTAAAAAAAATTATACAAAAATTTGTATCTCTATTTTAATAACTTTAAAAAAAAAATCAATTGTTTAACCTATCACAAGGAGAATCGATTTCGAGTACAGTTCATAACATTATGTTTAAAGGCCCTTAAGAGTCCACATGCACACAGGAAGTCCTCGCTTCACACGACTCTACAAAGACAAACTCTTCAATAAAGGAAATCCAATACAATACTTTTAAAACAAATTACAAACATACATATTCTTACAAAGACTAGAACAATGACAACTGAGCAACAGCCGCAAAGGGGCAATTACATTGGAAGTATTCATTCTCCCCCATGTTTCAAACTCCCAATTATTGATACACAAGCACAACTGACAAAGCCATAATAGCATCAGCTCACACAGCTCCATATACACACTCAAGATTACAAACCAATTCTTTAACAGTTCACACTTGACAACAACAACTATTATTATGGTTACAAGTCGCAACATAACGTACATGCTACCAGCTTTCAAACATTAACATGTGAAACAAACCAAAAGCATTACTTCTTAACCAAGGGTTCGGGCCCAACAGTTTGGAATTGAAATGCAAGTTGCACAACCCAATTTGCACTTTCTCATCCCTCCCCCACAAGAGTAAACTTTTTTCTTCAGACTTTTATTGAGACTACTACCAACATGATTGTGATTTTAGACTACAGAGAAAAGACAAAAGCATAAAAGAGAGCGGGGTGGAAGGTGGGACCCAAGTTACCCAACGCGCATGCACTAAATCCATGGAGGTTCTCAAGACACATCTCCTAAAAGAAGGTGCTTTGTCTTCATTTTACAACTCATACCACCACTATCAACCATCCATGCGTTTCAAATCTTTGTGACTTTCTTTAATAAATCTCACTCAAAAGCTAATATGATATCATTTCTGGTCAACAAACTAATCCCCATTACTTTTCTCCAATCCTAGCAAGCAAACAGCGACATCAATCCCATTACTTCTTTCCTTTCCTTACTTTATTAGCCCATTATATACAGCTCTTCTTGCCGGAGAAAGAAATGAAAATACATACCCCACATAACCAAAGCTAATGTAGTGGTTTCAAATTCATCAATCATTTAGGCCAAGAAATTTTGGGTTAACACCTTCCACCCTTCTTTAGACCCCTTTCACCAATCCACTACTGCGGCTGCTGCTGCTAATACTACGTAAAGAAGGAAGCACAACTGAAACGTGGCTACACTCCAAGAGCCACAGCTTTCAGCTTTAAAGACTGTAAGTAGTCTATAGCTTCATCGAGAAGCGATAATGGGTCCTTTCCATTAGCACCAGGAATTATGCCCTGCAGAATTCTCAAAGCTGTGTGAATCTTATCCTTTCTTGACTGCATGTTACCCAAAATGAAATCTATTTCCCCCTTTTGCGTCTGGCCATTGGCATAGCCTGATTCTGCATCATTGTCACACTCATGGGACCCTTCCAATTGTACTGAACAAGCTGTGTCAGTTTGTGATGATTTATTGTATCCACCATTGAGCAATTTCTGCCTTTTGTTTGGACCATCAGAGCTAGCAACTTCTTCAGATATTTCCAGAGTTAAATCATGCTTCTCATATTTTCCCTCAATTGCAACTGGGGAGTGATCAGTGCTCTTTACTTCATCATCTTCGCTGTCATCACCATTACTATAATCATCATCTCCATCCGAGTAAAGTAAGGCATTGATTTCTTCAGTGTCTTCATGCATCTCGCATTCTTTACCACTAATGTGATTCTCATCAAATTCCTCATGAAGTAAAGGCTTAACCGAAGTAAACTGGTCTCTTTTAATTGACTTATCTTGAAGAAAACCATTTACAGAAACTTCTTTCTTAAGGGTAGCTGGTGTATTCAAGACAGAAGGGCAAACAGAGCTATAAACTAACTGTGTTTGATTCCCTGATTGATCAAAAACTAAGAGACCCTTCTGAAGAGACCCAAGTTTCTCATTAGGTGCGGCCTGTTCGCTGAACCCACAAGGAAATGCAGGCTGTATTTCATTAAGGTATGGGTATGGACTGGGAACCAAATTCTGGAACCGGGGTGGCAAAATTTGAAGCGACTTGTGAGCTCCATTTATTTGTTCTGTCTTCAAGTTCGCAAATCCAGGAGACACATACCCTGGTAATGCTGCATTTGCAGAAAACATGTAATTTTCAGGAGCAATCAGTGAAGGCAAACACTCTGGTTGCCTGGGATCTAGGGAAGTTCTCATGCAATTCAAATCAGGCAACTGCCAAGCAGAATGCTGACGATAAATCCACGATTCGTGGGCCTTAACCATCCAATCAAAATAATCCCTGTAACTAACAAAAACATAGCACGGCCAAATAAATAAAAGGAAATGGAAAAGTAAATGAAAGAAAAATTTTAGCAGTGCCAACTAATGATTTGAAACATACCTTGAGATTGCTTGAGCAAATATTCGCAAAAGTCAATTACTTGATACTTCTTTCAGGAACAAAAATAAAAGGGGAAAAACTAAGATTTCCAGCTTGATACTATAAGACAGAGGTGCAATCAATCTACGTGACAGGTTTAAGCAATTGACGGAAATATTGAGCCTGAAAAAGTGCAGCACAAACATGATATTATTCACTGATTTCATATGAGCAATATATAAATAAACATTTCATAACCAGTTCATAAAAAGAATCCACAAAAAAATGCATGCATGAAATTATATTATGAATTAGCAAACAAGTATAGCACTAACCTGGCAATCCTCCATAGGTTTAAAGCATGCTATCACTCTAACTATAATGGTTGGTTTTCCAGCACTCCCGTTCTCATATTTCAATGCTCGAAATCTTGTTTGACTGGCTGCTTGGCACACCATAACTTCTTTACACCCTTTGTACAAACCACTCAGATTATCTAAATACTGGAAAAGACAAGTATCCAAAGATGCGAGAGAAAAGGACAAAGCAAGATTTAACAGTCGACAATAGATCTAACTTATAATTGAACGGTACAAGACATACAACGTTAACTAAGAAAGAGATTTTAAATTTGAATTAAAAATGACTTAGCTTTTCTAGATAATCCTATACTGATCACAATAAGAGACAAAAAAGTGATTGGATCCCATGGATGGTTGAATGAGGAACAAGAACCAAGAGATATGGGAATTAGGGTTCAACGAATGGAGTAAGAATTTAGAGAATAACCCTGCAATACAAATTCAAACGCACAACCCTACAACAAATATCAACTGAAGGACTCAACCAAGGCATATCTGAACTATATGATGATCCACTTTGTCTGCTTTGTCTCCTGTAAAGTACTACCCAAATTTCCTGCAAAAGGACAGTTCAGAACAGATGAATTTTATGAAGGGGAAAAAAATCAGAGTATCATTCATAGGAAGAACCTGAACAACAAAACTATTTTTCCAACTGTGAAATTAACAATAAAAAGCTAGCAAAACCAAGAAAGTGAAATGCCAATTCAGATATTCATCGATTATCCTCAACTCATGGGAAGGATCTGCCACTAAAGTATCCATCCGTATCTCCCAAACACCATAAAAAACTACAGATTCACAATAATAATTTTTTTTCTCCATTCCTCTGTAATTACAGTCACAAATTGCAGGCCAGGAAATAAAACAATGGGCAACACAGACTCAACAAATACAGCTATGTTTTGATTTCTACTTCCTACTCCACTGACATATGCACCAACCAAAGCAAAAGCAAGTCTAGATACACCCAAAAAAAACTGTAAATTAAAACAGAGAAAACAAAAAAAGAAAAGAAAAGAACGCGCAAAACAACCCATGCAAATTTGACTTTACATGATATTTTAATATCATTTCCGGGAT
This sequence comes from Citrus trifoliata, assembly GCA_018350135.1. Lineage (NCBI taxonomy): Eukaryota > Viridiplantae > Streptophyta > Magnoliopsida > Sapindales > Rutaceae > Citrus > Citrus trifoliata. The sequence continues at coordinate 1,111,739 of VKKW01000067.1, forward strand.
TTTATCAATAAGCAAACAGAAAAATAAGAGCCCCTACCATATAAGAAGAACTTGCAGTCTAAAAACAAAATTTCTCAGGTAAAAAAGAAGATAATAATAGTAGTAAGTTATTATATATAATTTTCATTGATCTCGTACATATTAGGTTAAGATACAGGCAGATCTCTTGCAAAAAGAAAAAAAAATTTACAGACAGATCAACTAATTTAATTTTTAAATATTTCTGAGAAATTTTCAGAATTTCAAATACATGAAATTTACGAAGAGAACAAACAAAAATTATATATGTATATATATAAGAAATATAAGGAAAAAAAGAAAGAAAAGAAACCGAGTTCAATAAAACATCCATACGTTGAAAACAACGAAACAAATTCAATAACAAAATTTTCTCCGCAGCCAAACAGAGAATAAACTCATCAAACAGATAAATAAAACAAACTGATAAAACAAAGATATGGGAAGTGATAAGACTTGACTTACAGTAAGGTTTAAGCCAGATCGAGATTGAAGAGATTTGAGATTGATACAAAGCAAATGCTGAAGTGAACAGTGAGAAGGGAAAGTGCAAGAGATGCGGCTAAAGAAGTAGATCGATAAAAGGATGCTAAGATTATATAGACATTTGGATGACCATTTTGCCCTTTTGTTCTACGTCACTAGTTTTCTAACTGTTTTGGAACAGTTGTTAACTCGATGTCTTCATCTAACTCTTAAAGTTAAATTAACCCGCTGTCTCTGTGTGTGTGTGGGGTTTTTTTTTAATAACTAGAGTTAGTTACTGTTGATTGAGGAGGAACAATCAAGAATTTAGAAAAAAATGGTGGGTCGGCAAGCACCTCAACTCAGGATCGAATCGGGTTGGCAAAATCTCGCTCGAGCTCAGCCTCCGTATAATCCTTGTTGTTCTTTTAATATCAATCTAAAAACTCGAATTTATATGTTATATTTTTAAAAAAAAATCATTATATTCTATAAATTTATAATATTTAAAATTTTATTTTTATTAGATTAACCTTTTAAATTTAGGCTAAAATAATTGAAATTTTAATTAATTTTTTTTTTGTAGGCATTTTTAAGTTTCGGGCCAATTTTAGACTTTTAGGTGAGGTCCGAGTCTGGGTGTTTAGAAAATACGATCAGGTCAAATGGATTTTTTCTAATCTAGATAGTTAAGATTTTTACTCCCCTCTCTATTGGGTAGGGATAGATAATTTTTCTAATAGAAAAAATGTATCTCTAAATATATCTCAAAAAATGATCTAGTGAGCATAAATATCTTCAATTGATGAGTATCTGAACACATATCAAAATTATGTGATTTCTTATAAATAATATTAAAATTGTGTAATTAACTAGACAATGCCACATGCACTCTTGCTCTTCATAAGGTAATCACCTTAACTCACCAAATTAGTGCTAAATGTATCTTGCACTAACACAAATTTAAATTGCATCATGATATAATAAATATAAATATTTATTAGTAATAAAAAAATATTTGTTGACTTTGATTATAATATCAGTAATAAAAAAATATAAGTCATCATAACACCCTATTACATAAAATATCCATTAAATAAATTTAAAATATAATATTTTACCATGTCTGGCCACTAAGATGGCAAACAGAGCTTGTTTATTTTCTTTTTCAGCTTTTTCGTTAATTTGTACACCCATTCCACTCTAACAATAATTTTACTTTCATATATTTTGTCTCTCAGCCAACATCTCTTGATTATAAAATAATTTTTTTCCTCAATTCTTTTTATTTATTATTTATCCTCACACAGCACAATCTTCATTCCACTAGGTTAACTTTACACATCAATTATATAGCACCCACAATTTTTTTTCCTTTCAAAAGTTAATAAAGTGAAAAAAAAGCTTAATTTAATCTTTAGACTCTATTTCTCTAAAATCAAATTTAAATAATCAATTAAATAAAACCACTGAAAATTTATTCGGCCAATATTAATTATGAACCCTCTCAAGTTCATTTTATGTCCTTCTAGCTCGAGGCTTGTCACATAACTATAGTTTTAAGCAACATCTTTCACTTTTCCAAATTGCAGCTCACTTTGCTTTTATACAACCTATTGTTTTCATACAAATATGCAAAGAAGTTGTCAACATCACCTTTCTGCCTCTTATCTTTAATTATGTTAGAAGCATTTAATTAATTATTTAATGGGTCTGGATATATTGGCTCATCTACAACGTAGAACAACTACATCAATTGTTGGATATATGTTATTACAATTGTTTCAAAATTTTCACATGCATCCAACGGTTAATATGGCCACTCTACATTGGAGCATACGTCGGAGATGTTCCAATGTTGCCACAGTCTCATTTAATTTCTTAAGACAATAAAAATTTTGAGTAATGATACAGTTACAAATTCTTGTATAAACTTATTTTGTACAAACTGACGTGGCATGATATTATTGGTTGAATGAAAATATAAATTAATAAAAACAAATTATGTGGGCCAAGTGATATTTAATTCAACCAATCTTATCATGCCACATCAGTTTGTACAAAATAAGTTTGTACAAGAATTTGTGGCTGTATCATTACTCAAAACTTTTTTCCCGTACCCCATACGCAATTTTCTTTTTTTGTAAAACTACTGATGGATTGGATTTAGAGTAAGAAAAAAGAAATTAAAATTTTCTCAAAATGAAATTCAAAAGTAATCCTATCTTTAGTTAGTTATATTAAATTTTTCTAATTAATTACAATATGGATAATAATTTAATTAAAAAATTTATTAAATTTCGAGTGCTCAAAATACTTTTTAGTAATGGTGTAGCCAAGATTTTAATCCTATGGCGCAAATTTAATTTAAAAAAATTAATTTTCTTAGGTGTTTTTATTTAGTTGTAGATTCAAAATACTAATTTAAAGTGATTTTGTGATGAAATTATAATTTTGAACATATTTTTTTATTATTTTAAAGCTAATGGGGACAAATAAAACTTTTTATTAGGATAAATAAAGTTTTTAATTGAAATAGAAAAAATAATTCTCTTAAAAATTAGGACTAGCTAGGCTTCCTCTATCCTCTTGTCCTTTTGCGGCCTTGCCGCTACTTTTTAGGGTGTATATAGGTGTCATTTTTATTTTTTAATTTTTTTTAGCGCTTATGTATAGCACATCTTTACAATCATCATATGTCTAATTAGACAAAGTAAAATCAATTTAGTTGGTGTTTGTTTTTTATTTGAAATCTAAATAAATCTTAATTAGTCTGAATTAATTAATATTTGAATTTGAATGATATGTTTTATTTTTTTTGTTTGAATCGTTAAAAATAAATATTATTTATTTATTTTTTAACTTAAAAATCTAAAAATTACATTAGTGCCATTACAAATTATAAATATTAAACAAAATTAAGCATCTCAAAGAATATCAATAAGATAATATATTATTATAACATAAATTATGTTCAATTGAATACAGTACTTTAATATTCAAAATTAGTATATATTTATCAAGTTTATTATAGTTTATGATGTTTTTATACTAAAAAAGTTCATAAAAATTATGAAGATAAATAATGCTAATTTGAAGAAATTAAAAAGATAAAAATAATAATAGTCTACCACTATATTATCACAAGTTATAAAGATGAGCAGTAATGCTAATTATTAAATTTTATTTAGGTAAAGATATAAATTAATTAATTACATAGGGATATTTTGAAGAATATCTTTTAATGATATTATTCTGACTTTTTAAATTTAACAAAAAGCTAAAAATAATGGTTTAATAATTTAATAATTTAAATTTTTCATTAAACTAAAAATTTTTCATTAAATTAAAAAAATAAACGAATTTATTGACTTAAATTAAGTCAATTAAATTATTAAGTCAAAAAAAAAAAAAAAACTGCCCCTTAGTTTTATTATGGCACACCATAACCCTAGCAAGTTATGAGAGGAGAGTAAGAGTTTTTGGGAGTTAAGAAACACACCTTTTAAACTTTTATTGAGGGATTTACATCTAGTGCTGAGTTAACTTGTATTTAACTCTTCATAATCGGGCACATGTGCATGTATAGTAATATGCAGTTACAATTTAATTAGTTTTATTTTTTAATCCCATAAATACTAATTTTATATTTCTAAAAGGTTAGTAAAAAGACCAGCAAACAAATCAGTTCAATACTAAACTTAAATCCTTTATTGACAAGGTGGGTTACCACTAGGCTATGCCCCAAGTGATTATTTCTTATCAAAGTTTATTTCTTCAAATAAAAAAAATGATAATTACCCTTTAATTTGTTTGTGATACGTTGTTAAACGTCTTATATCACATTTAAATATTAGAATGCTCAAAGAGCTCTGAAGAGAGCCTAGGAGAGACGCTTATTATTTGAGGAAGCTCAAAGGGTCCTCACAGATTAGTTTAAGAACAATCTTGAGGACACTCTCTAGGACTCTACAAGGGAGATCTGGGAGAAAATAATAATCAGATTCTTATATTATAAACAAGCTGAAATAAGACATAAGTCTAAATAATACGAAAGACTCACGTAGTTTAGCCTCGGGCGGCCTACATTTGAGGGAACTCACCAGACCATCTACCATAGGAGATTTTTTCACAATAATAATAGTAAAACTACTTAAAAGAAGCTTCTTTATACTTCTCCCTTATTCTTCGCCAGCTTGGAAGTTACGTAGGATGGTGAACATCATTAGTTCCCTTTTAGATATAAGTGGTGGTTGGTAATATATATGTCCTTCCAAAAGTCAGGTGCACGGGTTTCTTCTCTCAGAAAGACACACCTTCATACGTTGATGGGCATCCATACCACTTCCAATACGCATTTGTCAAACTTTCAATGGGCGTCCTATTTCCAAAAGGAATCCTTCCTGGAGTTGGACTGGCGAGGTTCCTTCCTCATTTTGTTTGCAAGATTTTTTTCGGAGACTCTTGGCCTTGCTTATGTGCCTTTCTCATTGACGAAGCATCCTACAAGATGATAAGAAGGACGATCCGCATATTATTGTTCGGCTATCTACATTTTACTTCTAACAAGATTATGTCAGAGTATCGTCAAAAAGATTTTTTAAATCAGATTTTACTACTTATTTTTTAAAGAGTTAACTCAATAAAAAGAGTTCTAAATAAATGAGTTTTTTTAGAGATTTAGGGTGCGTTTGGAATTGAGGTGCCGTAACTTCTAAGGTACAGCTGCTGTAAAAAAAAAAAAGCTGTAATTATAAAACAAAAGTTAATAATATATAGTAAATATAAATTTTAAATAATAATTTTGATAAAATTATTAAAGATATAATAAATTTTATATTATACAAGTGAAAAGTTATATCAACATATCTTAAAAGTTATAGCAGCTAGTGTTTACCAAACACTTTAGTGCTGTAACTTTTAAACTGCAGGTACCCAACCTCAATCTCAAACGCACCCCTAATTTAATATTGCATTACTTTTTATCTTATTATTTTTAAAGAGAGAGAAGTGTTATAATTACTATAATTTTAGTAGATAAAAAATTTAATTAAAATAATATAAATTTATTTTTATTTAAAGAACTTTTTAGAAGATAATTTATTTTTCACTCTTTAAATTTGTCATATAGGTAAAAAAATAAATACTTGAAGAATTAAATTAAAAGAATATTTTGATAATGCTCTTAACTTTTTTTACTAAAGAATAATGTAAAATTGTAAATAAGACTACAATTAACCTTCTTAGAGATGCTTAAAACTATTTTAGTATTTAGTCGATCTTTCTTTTTTTGACCTTTTACCATAAAAGCACTGAGTTGATCCGCATGGCGATTGCTAATTGTCTTTAACCAAATCTTGTCACCAACATCTAAGCATGTAGCAGTATCATAATAACAACATGAGTCACAGAGACATTAACATGTGCATTTCACTAATTGAAAATCTAGTCCACATTCATTCGTAATTTTTGATAATTTGATATCATTCATTTAGGTATCCAATTGACCCCACAAATTAGCCAACGTTGTCATCAAGAATCAATTAGATTTTATTTCGAAAACTATCAAGTGTATAACACCCAACAATCATAATTCCAATATATGGTCCTCGTGTATTAAAAGCCAAAAGAAACTACAAGTAAAAACAAAATGAGAGAGAAAGTTTGCATACAATTGGAGAGATCTAATCTAACCCTCCCAATAATTTAAGTATTATTTAATAAATTATGAATAATTAAAAAAAAAATTCAATTTCCTCCCACGTCGCTTAGAGTGAAGGGAACAGTTTGGTACTGCACAACCAATAGATTATTGGGTCTCCACTTTTGGCGACACTAGAAAATGCCCATATGTGATTGCTGGAATTAAGGGATTTTCCCTAATCTTATATGCTTATAAAATAATGTCAAAATCAAATGCTTTTACAAATTTTGGATGAGGTAGTTCTGTAACTTGCTTTATACTATTTGTCTTGAACTTCAAACGCACATTTTTTTTCATGTAGTTAATTTTAAAATTTAAAATTTTACATTGATTTAAAGAAAACAAAAAAGATAAGAGGGTGAGCAATGATGAAATTATTATTTTTTTTTGTCTTCCACCTTCTTTAAAATTTTAAAGGTCCAGTGGTCAAGACCCTGCACTTACAATTGTGAGTATAGCGGTTTGAGCTCCACGACGCATATAAGGCTTATTTTCTTCATTAATTATGGTATATAACTAAGTGAAAAATAATCTTTTCCCTTTTAAAATGTAAGTGAAGTAGACATTTCTCGAATATTTTGAGAGAGTAAAATTTAGACGGTGATATATAAAAATTAATGTAAATTAAAACTAGCTCTAATAATTGTCTAATTGTAAATATTAGTTGTAAATCTCATATAATATGAGTTGTAATATGAGAATTAGTTTCATGCAATTAAAAAAAAGTGGATATTCGACTTTATACAAATGCATTTTTTTTTACATTTTTTTTACACTCTTAACAGTTAACATGTGTGTAATGAGTGGAACATTATAATTATTAGAAATCTCAAACTTAATTCACGAACGCATTGAATCCCTCCACTAAATTGTTGCTATTTATAATATTTTTGTGGTATATATTTTTTAATAATAATTGAGAGATCTATATGACAAAAAGCTAACCAAAAGCGTGCAGTGCATAAAGATTAATCTAGATTTTTTTTAAAAAAGATTGAAATATTTATGGAGCTTGACAGCATAAAAAACCCTTAATGAATTATTTTAATTGCTATAATGCAAAAGTTTAATCTTTTTCAAACTTTATTAGTGCACTAAGTGGCGACATCGATTGTGACAGTGGCGTACTTAGCGAAGGCCTTATGCCTCTTTTTTTAATTATACTTTAATTAAAGAGTTAAATAAAAAGAATTTATTTATATTTTATAAAAAAATTTAGTGGTAAAAATGTTATTTATTATCTTTGGAAATTCAGTTTGAATTTTATTAATTAAATAATTTTGTTCCATGCTCTCTAAATTAATTAAATTTTTTTGAACTAAACCCATTAATTTAAGTGTTTAGGTCTAAAATCACTTTAATTAATTAAAATTGTACAAAGTGAAAAAGGAAAAAGAATCATTAATTAAAAAAAATGAGTATTAAAATTTTCGTTAGTGGTTAATACCATATTGCCTCCTAACTTTTCAATATGCATGTATTTAGCAGTACTAAGTGTTCCACAATCCGAATGTGGCATTCGACATGAACTTAAACTTTATTTTATATCGCATATTTTTAAAATGTTAGAATGTGCAACTCGAAATTAAATTTTTAATTTTTTTTAGGATTTGAATTTAAAATGCTAGTAAAATAAAATTATTTAAAAATCACTTGGTTATACTTCTAGGAGCAATAAAACTTGATTTTTCTTAATTCCGTGCACACAGGCAAGTTTTGACATTTTAGGTTGAATTACTTATTTAATTAGCATATAACATAATTTAATAATTAATTAGGAAAAATTCCATCAATTAACAAACTTTTTTGAAAAAATAAAAAATAAAAAGAGGCCCAGCTCAGGCAATAATGGAGGTAGTAATGAGTTCCATTGCAACAAAGCAAAGCATGGGCACTCATTGTGGTCATCCAAGATGAATTGATTATATGAAAATGATTAGATTGTTGATTTAAGAATTTCACCCACTGGGATGGATTATAAAAAATAGAAAAACAATTGTAATATTGACTGGATTGGATGATTCTAAATAAATGTAACCTTGATATTGAGGTTTGAACTGCAAATTATATTGGTTTTATATTATACATGACCTGAATTGGCTCTATAATATAAAATTTGGCCCAATTAATTTAGAATTTACGTAAAAGCGAAAATATATTTAAAATCAAATTAACCCTATAAAACATATAATTAATCTATTTGATATGATAAAATGCAAACCTAATTGATTGTTTTAATGGTAAATTTAACATATGAGTGATTTGAGGAAAGGAAAAAAATAATAAAACAAAATTTTAGTCTAGTAATGAAGTTTTAATCACGAATAAATATAGAGTTATAGACTTTTTGTACAAACTTATATTTTGTGCGAATTGATTTGGCATAATTCAATTGAGTGGATTAATTATCTCTTGGTCCACACAAAGATAGAAGTACTATAAGGAAATAGATGAGCTTATTAGATTAAAAACTTTTATACAGATAATTAATAGTAATTGTAATAATTTGTAATACAACAAATTAGAGAGAGCTATGATTTATAAAGTAGGAATTCTTAAAATAATAAGATTATAACAATAACTTCTGTAGTGTTAAAAAATTATGGTCAAAATAGCGAAAATTGTAATATAACAAAGTTTAAAAAAGCTTGCTTCACCGTTTCAATAGCAATCTCAGACAAAGCCTAAGAAAGAAACTAGAAACAAATAGTAATTGATTTGCAAATGAGAAATCTCTCAATTGATTGACATAAAGAGGAAAGCCAAAAGATCCTTTAAGAGTGACTAAGCCATGATTAATGATTTTAAAAGAATGAGTGCAAATCAACCATGCAAGAGCATGCGTGAAACCAACCACTATTTGAGTGGCTTTCTAGCAAGGCAATAGTGTTTTAGTTCACAATCAGGCCCAGCGATTAACTTTTGTAGTTCATGAAAAGTGCCAATAGCCTATAGCTGGATCTCATAAGATTCCATTACCATGTAACATTTAACATTCCAAGATTGGTGTGAAAGAGGATCGAATTCCTCTTTGAATTTATGTTTAAACTGTAGAGGCGAAACCAATTGACCTATTCTGTCCGGTGGAGTCCTACTCTAACATCACTTGAATTTATCTCAAACCATTCTTAACTCTGGCATTTGAATAAAAACAATCTGGGAGCCTACCAGAACTTGGCAGCCGTATGACAGGGGCTGCCGACAAAATTGTATGCACAAGTTAACAAGAAGTCTTTGTTGCTAAAAAGTTGCATATGTAGTGTTATTAAAACGTCTCGAAAAAAAAAAAGATCGTTCCATCATATCCATCTGATATTTATCAGGAGTTCAGGATAACATACATACATGTCCATGGTAAGACAATTTATTTAAAACCATAAAATTTTCTAGATGGTTTTCTGCCTTTATGAGGTGCTTATTCTACCTGCAGGACTTGTATCTCAAAATCCAGGACTGAGTTAGGTTGAATCCCCCATTGCGGAAATCCACCAGCACCATAGGCGTAATCTGGGGAGCACTACAAATTCATTGAAGAGGATTAGAAGATGTTAAACGAAAGCAAATCTAAGTTATGTACACAGATAACAGCTTTCACAAATTCACATCAACTATTTCTCAAGGCAAATCAACTGCTACTATGACCACTGCAATGAATATAATGAGAATCTACCCAAAAGTAGGTTCTTTTATGGAGCACAAGGGAAAAAAAATCAAAAAATAATAGGAAAAGCATAAAAGCAAAGATCCAATAATTTCCCATAAAAAATTAGGGCCAAATCTTACTGACGCAAGTGTAATAATTTCAGTGGCTAAAAGAATAGAAAAGACTATGAGGGATTGTTTGTGGGAAGGCATACGAAAGGGTGAAAAAAAAAAAAAAAGATCATTTGGTCAGTTGGAGGGTAGTTTCTCAACTGCAATCCAAGGGAGGTCTAGGGTTAGGAAATATTCTTAACAGAAATAAGACCTTGCTTGGGAAGTGGTTATGGAGGTTTCCTCTAGAAGTTAATTCTCTTCGGCATTGTGCTATGGAAAGCAAGTACGGGTTGCATAAAAATGGTTGGGATGTAGCTGATGTAGTTGGCGGAAGTAGTAGATGACTTGCGGTGTTTATTTCAAAAGGGAAAACAGATTTTTTATCCAATATTAAGCTGATGGTTGGTAATCGGCAAAGAGTTAGATTTTAGGAGGATTGTTGGATTAGGGAGGCTGCTCTCTATGATCTTTTCCCTCAATTATATAGGCTTTCTCGAGGTTGTGAGTTTTCCATAGTTAGCATGTGATGCAGTGGAGTTGGGATTTTAAGTTCCTTAGAAACTTAAATGATAGAGAAACTGAAAAATGTGCCGAGATGCTTGGGCTCCTACATGGGGTTTATCTTAATGATCTTAGTAAGGATAAGAGAGTTTGGGTTTTAGATAAATCAGGATGTTTGTCCACTAAATCTTACTTTCTTAGTCACATAGATATGTCAATGCTCCCTCATTTTCTTCTTCTCACCTGATTCGGAAAGCTAAGGTCACCACCAAGGTGAAGATGATGGCTTGGTCTGTTGCTCATAGAAAAATCAACACAACAAAAATGACATGGTTAAAAAAAGAAGACCTAATATGAAAATATTTCTAGATTGGTGTGCAGTTTGTGAAAACACATAAGAGAATTTTGATCATTTGTTTCTACAATGCACTGCTGCTTACTTTTTGTGGTCTAAGTTGTTTAAGACTTTTAATCTAAGCTGGTCGGCCACTGCCTCTTGTTTCATTCTTCTATTGGAAAGATTTTCTTGCTTAAAAAGGGAGAGGTAAAGGTCTTGTGGAATGAAAGAAATCAGAGAAATCAGAGAATCTTTGGTAACAAAGCTGGGGAAGATCCTTTGCACCTATGGGATAAAGTGAAGTTTTGGGCGGCATCAATTACTGCTGAGTTCAAAGATATCTCTTTCTTTTTTATTTTATTTAAATGGGAAGCCTCTGTATCCTAGGAGGGAATGCATTCTTAGTAAGCAGTGTTGTTCTTGGGTTTTGGGCTATTTTTGGTCTATTTAGTTTTTTGAGTGTTTTGTTTAGAATGGGATTTTTTGTCCTGTTTTTGTGGATTTGTAGTCCCACCAATCCTTGTACATATCTCATATAGTTCTTTATATAATCTTTTGTTTCTTAGCGTGAGGAACAAAAAACAATTGTAGTATCATCAAAGAAACAACTAGTTTTCTGAAAATAATTTGCAAAACATCAACATGCACCAATATATGTAACCAAGAAATGGGGGTTGGAGAGCCCGCCATCACTTTCTAAATTATTGCCAAGGCCCAAAAGGTTCAATAATCTTCATATAATATGCTTCATAAGCATCACAGTCACCATTTCAATTAGAAATTAAAATTGCTCTATTTCATGCAAACATCATGTTTTAACATTGTCAAAGAAACATAGGAACTATTTTAAAGGAGTGAATAGAAGAGTACCCGCAGACGAGCAACTTCTCCCACCTGCATTCCCATCACACCTTCATCCCATCCTACATATAAATCAAACATATAGGATTATACACATTATACATTATAAATTTAAAGTTTATCTTCTTAGTATTAAATATCATGCCCAAAGTATCAAAATGAGAAGGAAAAGAACAAAGATAATATAAAAACCGTGGTCATCTCAGAGGTGAAATGTCCTTAACTTGACATAGAGTTAAAAAGGAAATGCTTTCTGACAAAAAAAAAAATGATTATAATGATTATCTGTTCAATATAAATTATGATACATAAATAATAACCAGTAAATTAGCTAGGACACTAGAAATTATCAATTCAGATATTAAGAGGCTGTTTGGAGATGATTTTAAAACAGCACTACAGAGTTGCAAACATGACCAAAGAAATATACACATTAGGAGAGGAGTTACATAAAACATCTTCAATGCACAACACACACAATCTTCAGTAGCAACAAAATGCATAATTGACACAAAGAAAGATAAACTCTCAGGTTAAAAATTTAAAATAAGACATTAGTTTCTTGCTTAAACAAACAACTAAAAGGGTGATAAACACATCTCAAAAATGGTCACAGAGCAACTTGTAAGCAAAAGCGCCAATCAAGGACGCAACAAAAACAAGCACTACCACCAGTCACTTCTTTGATATATTACATTTAATTTGCCATATTCAAAATGCCTTTGCTACAAAAATATAAAGAAACAAACTTGAGTTCCAAGCTTAACATTCAAACTCTGATAAAATGGTAACTTATCTAAAAACTTAAATGTGTTCATTCCTCTCGTTGTTAACCGAACAAAAACAATGTAAAATCATGGACTTCAGAAAGTAGCCGAAAAGCAAAACCATAGAGTTACCTTTTATAACAGAGCCTTTGCCAATCTGGAATGTAAAAGGCTGCTGCCCAGGGTCCTTTGTGCTGTAAAAGTAAAAAATAATGGAACAGTAACCAACTGTAATATTTGAAAGGAGCATTTAAATAAAAGAGAAATCGTACTTGAGACTCAAAATATAGTTTAAACACAATAACACAGTCCTCACCTCCAGAACTTCTGAGACAGATCGCCATTTTTCCCTGCATTAAAAAGAAATATTTAAAGGTGTAAAAAGAGAAGAAAACTATATATGAACAAAGCTTCCAGTCATTTCACAATTAGTTTACTTTGACACACTCAAATTTTTCCAGCACGACCCAGCCAGGTTAAACTGTATGCCAGTATATGTATTAAACACAGAACATTGATTCACCGAGACCTATATACGAAAATAAGGATACCAACTCTACAAACTGAAAGCTATAAGTTAAATATGTGTGACACACTTAGAAAAGTCAGCGATTATCATCCCTTACTTGTGCCTAAACTCACAGAATCATAAGAGGTTTCGGTTTATACATATGCACACACACTCAAAATATAAAGATCAGACATAATGTCCTCTCCATTGAAAAATTCACTAAAAAAAAAAATATGATTATCACTAATATTAGCAGATACCCATTACCAAACTTTCGATGTATTTACAAAAAATGCATTAAGTTGACAAAAAAAAAAAACTAACCGTAGCCAGTGCAGTGGACGGTGACCTTCTGACCAGCAACGGGCTTAGGACCGTTTCCTGGGGTCAAAATTTGCTTCTCTATTCCCATCTCCTTCTCTGTCTTAGGGTTTTTGACTTTCAGGTAACTCTTTTTAATGGTTATCTGATAATCGGCTCATTTATTACCTCCTTTTCAGTTTTTTTTTTTTTGCCCCTTTTACCAAAGTACTAACATTTGGGCCACTATATTCTTTCGATTTCTTATCAACATATCCCACCAGATTTTGAATTTATTTTTATTATAGACTTATAGTTTTATTTTTCTTCAAGCACCCACCATATATAACTTATAAAATTTATATGAAAAAACTCTCATAATTAATATAATTACTTTTTTTAAAATTTTTTTTACCAATTATTCCCATAATTATTAAAAAAGAATTTGATATTTATTTATTATCTTTTATTGAGTGCTATAAATTAATTTTTTTCCACAATTATAAAAGTTGAGTATGCAATATTTGAGAAGAAATAATAATTTAAAAGATAAAAAAAGTTAAATTACTTAAATTAAATATTAATAAAAATTATTATATCAGTGCACCTAAATACTATTTATCCTTTTACGTTATTACATATAACAACAAATTATATATTAGTATAAAAATAATTAGTGTAGGGTAATGAGAGATAATGAAATATCAAATAGTCTTTAGCGATGCAAAATGGACCATGTTGGGCTCGAGTTTCGGGTCGGCCTAATCTTCGTTAACAAATGCCAAACCCTGTGATCGTGCCAAGTGAGAGAGGCCATTTTCAGTCATAAGATGATTGTGAATGTTTTCATACAAATTAAGAGTTACCCTTGTGAGTCCAAAGTCGCTTGAACTAATAGTTTTCAAAAAATTTTATTTAATTGACCACGCAAGTTGAGTTATGAAAAATATAAAATTTAAAAAATTGATATAACTTTACACACTTTTTTTTTAAAGGTTATCATTTTGATTTTTGTTACATTTGATTTTTTTTTCCTAAAATCGCAATTTGAAAATTAGGATGATTTTACTTTAATAATTATCTAATAAATACCACATTACTTTACACCTCCTCAACTTCAATACACATTTTAGGATATATACTTTTGATATGCTTAATATTATTAAACATATTATTATTGACATACCTTTGAGATGTTTAGCATCATTGAATACTATATTAGCGTTAGTCAACAACTCCGAACAATTTATTTTTTAGCAAAATTACTGATAATTGGTAATCACAAATTTTTTTTGGCAAAGCAAGTACCCTAAAATTTGAAAATAGAATTTGGATTCATAATAAGTAGAGCTAAGTTTGGTACTGAGTTTTTCATTATAGTGATTAAATAAGAAATAATTAAATTTAACCGTATACTACTATAAAATATAAGCATATACACATCACAAATGATTATAAACTCCCTCGACATAGTTCTGCACTATATCCAAATTCTTCTAAAAGAAATTTTGAATTAAAAACTTAAAAAAAATTAATTTACTAATAAAAAAGACTGAAAATATTTAATTGTAAGATAACCTCTAATTTACCTATTCTTTTCCACATTAACAAATATAATAAGAAGGAAAATTCTATCTTAGCTAGAAAATTAACAAATACGGTTATAATAAGAAGTGTTAAAGCAGTGCAACCTTAATTTTCTTTTTCTTACAAAACCTTAAGCAAATAGAAAATTAACAAATACTTTTTAATGCATATGAGCGTTCCCCAATTGCTGCTTTGTTGTTCCGTTTGTGCAAAACTGTAAAAACATATCTGCATCTGAAAATAAGAAGAGATATATGGGAGAAAAATATACTCAAGGCAGATGTGGTAGTAGATTTTGCTCGAATGAGTGCTGTTTGCAAATCTTGGAGATTTATAATCAAAGAAAATATTAATGACATTCCAGCATTACAGCTCGATTTCCATGGTTGGTGGTTTCAATTGATCACAATGATAAGGAGAGCAAAAGTTTGAGATTCTTTGACTTGTGTCAAGGCAGATTCTACAAATTCACCCTCTAAGAGGGTTGCTGCTGTTGTGGATCTTCCAAAGGTTGGCCTGTAATGCTAAAAGGCTCGAAAAGTGAATCCGCAGTTATTTCTCTTCGATCCAATTTCAAGAGCACTAATTCCCCTGCCTCCACTATAAACAATTACTAGCTTTGTGTGTTATCGCAAAGTTGATGTTGCAGATCACTTTACTGGAGATTTCTTTACCAAGTTTGAATTATCATCCATAAATGTGCAAAACTGTATAGCTGCAGCCATCAATGTAAATGCTAAGGTCCTGTTTGGTATTGAGGTACTGTAATTTAAATTACAGTTGTAAAAAAAATTATAATTATGAAATAAATGTTAATAAAATTTAACTATGAGGTAAAAGTTAATAGGACGTAATAAATATAATTTTGATAAAATTAGTAAAAATATAATAAAATTTTCATTATACAAATATAAAATCAAATCAACTTAATTTTCAAATTACAATAGCTAATGTTTGCCAAACTTTTTAGTGGTGTGGTTTAAAAATTATAAATGTTCAATCTTAATCCCAAACGGGATCTACATTTGGCAATGTGTAATCCACCACGCAAGGATGGACCGTCATTGAAATGGGTGAATTAACTTTTGTTGAAGACATCTTATTCAATAATGGAGTAATTCATGCCTTCATTACTACCTGATAATGTCAAACTAACAAATGAAAACGGCTATGATCAAGATGTTAATTGGAGTTGTTTACATGAATTTAGTTCAGTATGAATAGATAAGATCTATATCACTAACTTCTATTTGGTAGAATTAGCTGTGGAATTGTTAGTTATTCGCAGACAATCAAATATCATTGAGACTCGAGTACAATAAAATAATGGTATAAAGGACTCTACATCTTTATACCATCAAACAAATATATTTCATGCATTCAAGCTTGATCAATATCCTATCAGAATCACCATGCAACCAACCAAATTATATAGAGTCTCAACATCGGTTCTTGTTCGACCAAGATATTTTAATGGCTTGGAAAAAGAATTATATATATATTTTAAATCAATTTAATAACAATGATGAACAATGCTTTACTTGCAAATCAGGCATCTTCAATCTAGAAGATGGAAGGATTCAAAGATGTTTTCCAAGTATAGATAATTCAATTCATTGTCGTACGACTTGGCTCTCCCCTAACATTAGATGATAAGATGAACAATTTTGATTGAATGGTAAGATGTTATTTATCTTTGCCATTACTTGAGATCATTAATTTATAATCCTATATATTCTATCTTTTGTTGTTCGATCATTAATGTACCATCCCTTACTCTTTTGTAAGAACTCGAAGCTATTGAGCTCCAGAAAGTGCAATTAGGAGTTTGGGACTATAATGATAGTATGATCTGCTCAGGGTTGGAACAAGTTTTGACTTATGAAACGAGTGGTACAACTGTATCAATTGCTTACCAGTCAAGGTATTATATATTCTAGGGTTTCGTAAGGTTTTGATTTAAGTGCAGGGATAATTGATAAGTTTAAGTGTGAATCCCTAATACTTAAGGTTTAGGGAAAGTTGTTGAAAAAATAGCATATGAATATACTATTTTGAGGGTACATTTTGAGTGGATCCCACTTAGCGAAAGTGAAAAATCTTGTAAGGCTCGAATTCTACTCCGTTAATACTTCAAAAGTGTATTTTTATTTTCTCAAAATGGTGCTTGGGTGAATGAGAAATTGTCCCTCAAAGTTCACTTTTGAAGTTGGAAATTTGAAAGGAAATGAGACTTATCCCACATGGGAAAAAGAAGCCAAGGGATTAGTGTTTATATATAAACACTTAATCATGCATGAACAAGAATTTTAAAGATAGAATTGCATGAGTACCTGTTTAAGTTTAATTTTAATAAATTTTAAGGATATAAACAATTAACATCAATTAAATTGCACATATTGAATTCCGAAATTCAATTTTTATGCTACTATTACGTACCCACATGAGTATAAAAAGACACATTCCTCTTCTGTTTTTGGGCACACTAAAACCAACACACAAAGCACTTACAATTTTTCTTTCCTCCTTTCGTTTTGTTTTCTGATCGAGTTTGCCGCTGTTGTGGTTTGCCGGAATTATATGTCTGTACTTGACGGAAAATTCGTGCCCATTGTATCCTGGGAAACAGTTACCAGCAAACCTAAAGCACTTCAGTAGATGGTAAATCTGTTTTAAGGACACTGTATTACAAGCCTCGGGTCATATTTTCTTTGTTTCGTTTCATTTTCAGTTGCTGTTTTTCTTTTGCTGTTTTTAATATCAGTTGCTATTTTGCTGTAGTTAAATTACCTACTGATTTTTATTTGTTTAACTCACTGTGATTATTTTTTCTTACAAAAGTATCAAAGGATAAATAGTTGAGGTTTACCACTTTTACTCTATGCTTTATAGAGAATTAGAGCCCATGATTTAATTATGTCCATTGTAAAATGGGTTTCCTTAGGGCAACGAAAATCTCACCTATAAATAGTATATTATTTTTAATCTAAAGGTCATTCCTTCTTATGTGTTATGTTCAAGAACAATTTGAGAGTTTTGAAGAGCTTTTAGAAATGAAAATTGCTTAATTCTTGAGGTTTTTTTTTAGTTTGTTTAGTGTACACAATCAGATAGAATAATAAGATTCATGAAAGCTCTGTATAGAGTCTTGATTTGTGAAGGTATTTAGTTGGTTTTAATTTTTTAAAAAATTATGTATTTTCAGTTTTTAACTAAACATTTGTTTATATGGAACTAGATATTATAAGGACAATTAGAAAGTTAGTTCCATTGAGAATATCTTCGTGAATCAACTGATTTATGACTATTATATTATAATGATGTAAAGAAAAATCTATGCCTTATTAGTTATGTTGTTACAAGGTAGTTTTCTTATTGCTGTAAAAACTGAATACATTTTTACTTTTAGGAATGCAACGATTTCTTGGAAATCAACAAAGAAAGTTTGTTGTAACTTCCTCTAGCTAACACTGTTGTGGGATCCCAACATTGCAATATTACATAAACTAAAGGTATATGATTAAGATTTGTAATCCATAATATTAAGATTGCACATAAGTTATCTTCGAATATAGATTTCCCAAAAACACTATTTGATGATAATATTGCATGTATAACTCAAGTCCGAGAAGAAAATATCAACATGTAGCATAATAAAATAGGGTAAATGCTTGTGTAATCCTTACATTATGGGTTAAGTACTCATTTAATCCGAGTATTTTAAAAGTACCCCAATACATTCTGCTATTAGTTATTATACACTCATGTCCTTATTTTTTCTTGGCTTTTCCAACAGTATCCTTGCAACAATCTTAGAGACATTAAATGAAAGAAAAAAAATGTTAATTACCAAGTGACCTTAAAAGTAATATAAAAACTTAGGTAAATTTTTATTATTATTTTATTTTTAAAGTTAATTTGATAAACAAGCTTTTTATTAATTTTCACTAAAAAGCTTAAGAAAATATAAAGGTAAGAGTGTAATCCTTAGTTAACAATTGAGATGTTTTGGAGTACTTTTTAAAATATAAGAAGTAAATAGGCACTTATGTCAAAGTATAAAGACTAAGCATTATATAAATATTTATTCACGAAATCATTAGCTATAGCAACTTTCCAAAAGTTGGTGAAGCATGGACATGCATTTTTGAAATAGATTGTCAAAATAATTTTATTATAATGGGATTGCAGACTTTGGAATTTCTAATTTGAACCTTGAGAAAAGTCCCCACCACCATTGTTGGAGGACCAATCAACCAAAAAAGCCAAATTTTGTATGTATGGGAGGATGAAGACAACCCTAAGCTTTTGTCCTTTTTGGACATGCTTAAGGAGGACCAAAATAGTTGGAAAAAGAATTGAAACTATGAGAAGAAGACTTAAGATATTGTGATTGAAAGATATTGGAAGAAGAATCGACCAAAAAGATATTATGATTAAAATAGAAGGTCAATTGCCCTTAATCTCTTTTTCTTAGAGGATCCATGCTTAGTTAGTCAAGCTGTGGCTAAATATGATTGTGGTTAGATTACTAGCCCGATGGATAGGTTATAGAGCATTATGTACTAGATTTCTTCCTTGATTGCTTAAAAAATTAAGGAGATGCACAACATGCTCTAACATAAGGTGGACCATTCTTGGACACTATTTCACTTCTTGGGGTATGTCACAATGCTTTTCAATCATTGATTTGAAAAACAATTTCTTCCTTGTTTGTTTTAAAAATTAAGGAGATGCACAACATGCTCTAACATTAGGTGGACCATTCTTAGACATTATTTTACTGTCCAACAATAAAGTCCTTACTTTGATAACACAATTGACAAGATTGATTCTATTGTTGCTTAGATTTGGAGCTGAGAATCCCAGTACACTATTACCACAAAATGGTACTCCGTATGTTAGGCCAAGTTATTGAAAAGTGATTAAGATTGACTATAACATGGAGTTGGCTACTGATAACACTATGAAATAAGAGTTATTATGACATTTTATACATAAACTAATGTTACTTAGAGAGTAAATGATATGTTTTTATTGCATTTTTAGCTACATTTTTGCATGAGCACCTGTTTAAGTTTAATTTTAATAAATTGATTGTTTTTTAAATCACTTTGTACTTTGATTATATGTATGATTGTAGGTGATAAAAAAACTCAAGTTTTATGGATGAAATGCTACAACAACAGACTTGAAGAAATAATAAAGAATTTGCTTACAGATGAATTAAACAAGTCTAAATAAGAGAAGATGTTGTAGCAATTATTGTAGCAATCTAATAGTAAATACAGACAAGACTACCCACGTGTTAACTGACAAAGTAGCAACAGACAACATAAAAAGATATGTAATCCGAGGTTTCCAAAAAAAGAGACACATGGCTACATGCTTTTGTTTGCTCTAATTTCAAGATATAAAAAGAACAAGTATGAAAAAAAAGGGAGAGTCGACATCAAGAAAAATAATAGAGAAAACAAAAGAAAAAAATAGAATAAGAGAGAATTGAGGGTTGCAGCAAAGGATTCCAGAAGTAAAAAAAAAAAAGATCGCGAAGACTTAGCAGAACTCAATTCCTTATCTTTCTTTTCTTGTTTTCATCTCTCTATGGGAATATATTTAATGGCAAAAATGAGTATTGTTATTATTTTGTCGCGTATCATGAACTAAACTTTGATGTAGTTGGCTGTTAAATAAGCTTAATGGTTATTTGACTTATATATGTGCGTTGCTTTGAATCTACTATAACATTTTATCTTGATTTTACTTATAGCAAATTCCTATTTTAGGTGACCACCCATTTAGTGGAATCTAGCTAAGAAGGAGCCTAAAAAAGGTCTGACTTAGTGGAATAAATTAAGACAATACATGGTTTTAGATTGAATTTCTTAAGTTGAGTTAATCTCGATTCGAATAGAGCTATACATGATCTAAGATTAGTTAAAAATTAGACATAGGGATTCACCTTGTAGGGTAATTGGAATCGAGAACGTATAATATTTGTGTATAATGTTAGCATAATAATTGGTCATTGTTAGGTTGTAAATAGATATAATCCAACATACGACAGCTAAGTATGTATGAGGGATTCTACTCAATGTTGTAATAGATGCTGTAACAGTAGTACTGTAATTGAAAAAATAGTCAATTCCATTAAGTGAGTTTAAACACTCAACTACTCATTTCCCATTGAGTATATCTTTATGTTTGCCTCAAGCTATTTCCTTATTGCATTTTTTTAAATTTTTTTAGGTCATTAATTTTGTTAATTATTTTATTTTAATTAGAATGAAATTGCATTGTTAAGATTACTATAGTAAATCCTATAACATCAGTTCTTGTGGAAACAATCTGAATCCTCATAATTATATTATTTGTTGTGTACATTTGCACATTTATTGTGTACACTTGCACATTGACACCTATAACAATACGTATCAACAAGTTTTTGGCTTCATTACTAGGGACTGAATGCTTATTGTGATTTGTGAAATCAATTTTAGTTAGAGCCAATTTTCAGTTTTCTTTTAATTTGTTTACTGTGTTGATAGAAGTGCTCTAGCAATCCTCGCATGCATAAGTACAAACTTGTTGAATTCCAATTTGATCTAGAAATTGAAAGAACTGTAAAGAGATTGAAAAAAGCGAATAGGAATTTAAGAGAGATTTATTGTGTACACTTGCACATTGACACCTATAGCAATACGTATCAACAAGTTTTTGGCGCCGTTACCAAGGGTTGAATGCTTATTGTAATTTATAAAATCAATTTTATTTAGTGCCAATTTTTTGTTTTCTTTTAATTTGTATATTGTGTTGACATAAGTGTTCTAGCAACCCCCGCATGCATAAAATACAAACTTATTGAATTCCAATTTGATCCAGAAATTAAAAGAACTATAAGGAGATTGAGAAAAGAGAATAGGAGTTTAAGATCTGCTGCCATCATAGATGATTTGCAAGATACACATAATTTGAATCCTCAAAGAGAAATAGAACCAGTTAATGCACAAGGAGGTCAAAATGGATAGATTATTCATGGGCAACTAAGGAACAATAATATTATCTGCATGACCGATGATAGAGAAAGAACCATTAGAGATTATGTAGTGTTAACCCCTCAAACCATAAATCTAGGATAGTTAAACCCGAAATGCAAGCTGCTAATTTCGAGCTCAAACCAGTGATGTTTCAGATGCTTTAAACAATGGGGCAATTCAATGAACTATGATCAGAAGATCTTTATCTTCACCTTAAACTGTTTCTGAAAGTAAGTGATGCTTTCAAGATTACTGGAGCATCATAGGAAGCATTGAGACTTAGGTTTTTTTTTTCTTCAAAGGATTGAACAAGAGCATGGTTGAACTCTCTATTGCCTGACTTCATTACTACATGGAATGACTTGATTGACAATTTTTTTATGAAGTACTTACATCCATCGAGAATGCAAAATTGAGAAATGAGGTCACATCTTTTTATAAACTTGAAGATGCAAGCTTGTATGATGCATTTGAAAAATTCAAGGAGTTACTTAGGAGATGTCAATATCATGGTATTCCTTTCTGTATACAATTGGAAGCTTTCTACAATGGTCTCAACCGAAGCACTAGATTGATGGTAGATGTTTAAGCAAATGGGGCCTTAGTATTTAAGTTTTACAATAAAACTTATGAAATTTGGAAAAAGATAACTAATAATAACTATCACTGGCCATCAACTAGACAAGCTACAATACGAGGAATAACAGGAGTCCACAATGTAGATGTCTTGATAGCATTATTAGCCCAAGTAACCTCATTAACAAATATAGTGAAGGTAATGACTAATGTTCCAACAGTTGTTAACCAAATTACTGAGGTATTTTGTGTTTATTGCAGAGAAGGGCAACTGTTTGATAATTGTCTTGGAAATTCTGCCTTAGTCAACTATGTGGGCAACTATAACAGACAGAACCATAACAATCTTTACTCAAACACTTACAACCCTAGATGGAGACAATACCCAAATTCCTAAGGAAAAATCATAATCAAAATGCTACTGTACCCAGAGGACAAAATAGGCTTGTTCAACCACCTATATTTCACCAATAAAATTAAGGGCAAGGAAGCACCAACAATGATAAACTTAGTCTCTTAAAGCTTTGAATAAGGAGTATATTGTGAAAAATAAAACGATTGTCCAAAGTCAAGTTGTATCCTTAAGAAACTTAGAAAATCAGATTGGACAGCTTGCTACAGCATCAAGTAACAGACCTTAGAGTAGTTTACCTAGCAATACAAAGAATCAAAGAAGAAAAGAAAAAGAACATTGCAAAGTAATTAATTTAATATCTATAAAAGGATGTTCATATCTCAGTTGGTGTACTAAAAAGAAGAGTTGAACTCATTTCAACCCAAGAAGAAACTCAAGTTGAAGAAGAACCATAATATTCCACTTTCCAGCACACTGGTGTAAACAACCAAGTTACAGTATCTGCAAAAAATGATGATCTAGTATTTGTTGGTGAAGATGCTGCAACACCTACCACATTAATCCACAACATGAAAAAAGAAAAGTAGTCTATACAATCTGCTACGGCACAACAATTTAGGCACCCACCACCTTTTTCTCAAAGATTCCAGAAACAGAAACAAGACAAGCAATTTAGCAAATTATTAGAAGTGTTGAAGCAACTACATATCAATATTCCTTTAGTCGAAGCTTTAGAACAAATGTCAAATTATGTGAAGTTCTTGAAGGATATTTTGGTAAGGAAAAGAAGGCTTGGAGAGTTTGAAATAGTTGCTCTGACATAAGAATGTAGTTATATGCTTCATAACAAGATACCTCATAAACTGAAAAATCTAAGAAGTTTTACAATCCTACGCTCTATAAGAACTAAATACAGTGGCAAAGCACTCTGTGATTTGGGAAATAACATCAATTTCATGCCTTTATTAGTGTTCAAGCAATTAGGAGTTAGAGAAGTTTGACTAACCACAATGACTTTAGAACTTGCTAACAGATTTCATACCTATCCAAAATGCAAGATTGAAAATGTATTGGTGAAAGTAGATAAACTTATTATTCCAACTGATTTTATAGTACTGGATTTTGAGGCAAATAAAGAAGTACCGATCATTTTAGGCAGACTCTTTTTAGCCACATGGAAGACTTTAATTGATGTGCAAAAAGAGGATTGACTATGCAGGTTAATGATTAGCAAATTACATTCAATATACTAAATGCCATGAAGAGTCTTGATGATGTTGAAGACTATAATTTTATCAGTGTTATGGATTTTATTGTAGTAGAGAGATTAAACAGGTGCTGCAGGAATGAAAAAATCAAGGTTGTAACATTTGAAGAATTTGAAGATGAAGATCTTGAAACAACTGACATTACATGGTTAGGAGAGAAGCAACATGGAAGAACTAACAAGTAGTTTGAATCTCTAGATCTTTCAAATAGGGAAGTAAAACCTTCTGTTCCCTATATTGAGTAATCTCCTATTTTAGAACTAAAACTTTTACTTTCACATTTGAAATATGTTTATCTTGATGACAATGACACACTTCCTATAATCATTTAATCTTCTTTAAATGCAAAACAAGAAAAAAGTTTGGTGGATGTATTGTGGAGATACAAGAAGGCCATTGAACGAACTATGGCAGATATAAAATGAATCAGCCCCTCCACATGCATGCATAAGATTTTACTGGAGGATTGTTACAGCAACTCTATAGAGCAACGGAGAAGATTAAATCTCATCATGAAAGAACTTGTGAAGAAAGAGATCATTAAGTGGCTTGACGCTAAAATCATTTACCCAATATTAGATAGCTCATGGATAAGCCTAGTACAATCTGTTCCAAAGAAAGGTGGAGTAATAGTTGTAGCAAATGAAAACAACGAGCTCATTCCCTCTAAAACAATAACTAAATGAAGAGTCTGCATGAATTATAGAAAGTTAAACAAATCCACGAGAAATGATCACTTTTTATTACCTTTTATAAATTAGATGCCAGACAAACTTGCTGGAAAAGAGCACTACTGTTTCTTAGATAGGTACTTAGGCTATAACCAAATTGTTATAGTATCAGATGATCAAGAAAGGACAACATTCACTTGTCCTTGTGGAACTTTTGCTTTCAGAAAAATGTCATTTGGCATGTACAATGCTTTAGCAACTTTCCAGAGGTATATGGTGTCTATTTGTTTAGATATGGTTGAGCAAACACTTGAGATATTCATAGATGAGTTTTCAGTTTTTGGGGAATCATATAATGATTGATTACATAATCTTGAAAATGTGCTAAAAAGATGTGAAGAGACAAATTTAGTGTTGAATTGGAAAAAGTGTCATTTCTTAATATAAGAAGGAATAGTCCTAGGTCATAGGGTCTCTAGAAAGGGAATAGAGGTAGATTAGTAAAAAATAGAGGTGACTGATAAGCTTCCACTATCTACTTTAGTTAAGAGCATAAGGAGTTTCTTAGGACATGTTGGGTTCTATAGAATATTTATTAAAGATTTTTCTAAAATATCTAAATATTTATACATGTTGCTGAAGCATGACAAACCCTTTAATTTTGATGAAAATTGTTTAAATGCTTTTGTTGAGTTAAAGAGAGCTTTTGTTTCAGCACTAGTTGTTGTAGCATTTGATTAAAGTATGCTTTTTGAGTTGATGTGTGATGCTATCGACCACTTTGTTAGAGTAGTGCTAGGGCAGAGGAAATGCAAGATTTTTCACTCTATTTATTATACCAACAAGACCTTAACTGATGCACAACTCAACTATACTACCATTGAGAAATAGTTGCTAGCAGTTGTTTTTGCACTTAATAAATTTAGAGCTTATTTGGTAGACACGAAAGTGACTGTTTATACAGATCACTTAACTATAAAGTCTTTGATTTCAAAGAAAGATGTCAAACTAAGATTGATTAGGTAGATTCTATTACTACAAGAGTTTGACCTAGAGATCAAGGACATCAAAAGAACTAAGAATCAAGTTGCAGATCATCTCTTAAGGCTGGAAGTAGGTGCAAGCACTTTAACTAAGGAAGACATAACGAAAACTTTTTCTAATGAGTAGTTGCTAATGATACAGTATGCACAAATGTTACAGCAATCTAAATTTCTATAGTATGCAGATTTTGCTAATTACACAGTGAGTGGATTACTACCACCTGATTTGAGCTACCAGCAGAAGAAGAAGTTTCTCCATGATGTCAGAAACTATCAGTGGGATAACCCCTACTTGTACAAGATGTGCTCAGACCATGTGATCAGAAGATGTTGATGCAGAAATTTCAAATATCTTACAGTCTTGTCATGCTGCCACATCTGGTGGACACTTTGGAGGACATAGAACAACATCAAAAGTTTTTTAATCAAGTTATTACTAGCTCTCTATTTTTAGAGATGCTTATGAGTTTGCTAAATGTTGTGATAGGTACCAAAGACCAGGGAACGTCTCTTGAAAGCATGAAATGCTACTAACCAATATCTTGGAAGTTGAACTTTTTGATGTATAGGGAATAAGCTTTATGGGACCATTTTCACACTTTTTTGACAATTTATACATCTTAGTTGTTGTGGACTACGTATCCAAGTTGGTAGATGTTGTAGCATTACCGGCAAATGATGTCAAGCAATGGTGAAGTTTTTACAGAAGAATATTTTCTCCAGATTTGACACTCCTAGAGTTATTGTTATTGATGAAGGAACTCATTTTTACAACAAGATGTTTACTACAACATTGGTTAAGTATGAGATCAAACATAAAGTTGTTACAACATATAATCCACAAACAAGTGGTCAAACAGAAGTGTTCAATAAGGAGATAAAAAAGATTATGGAGAAAGTGGTAAATCCCAATAGAAAGGATTAGTCTCTTAGACCAAATGATTCATTATGAGCTTACCGAATAGCTTCCAAAACCTCACTTGGCATGTCTCCAGACAGAATTATTTATGGGAAAGCTTGCCATTTACCATTAGAGCTGGAACATAAAGTATATTGGGCAGTTAAACAGCTGAACATGGATATGATAGCTGTAGCAGAGCAAAAGAAGCTACAGCTTTGTGAGCTAGAAGAGTTACGATTATTCTCCTATGAAAATGCAAGAGTCTATAGGGAGATAACCAAGCAATGACATGACAAGCAAATCCAGCAAAGGGAGCTCATTCTAGGCCACTAAGTCTTGCTCTATAATTTGCGATTAAAACTCTTCCTTGAAAAATTAAAGTCTAGAAAGTTAGGACCTTTCAAACTTATCAAAGTTTATTCTCATGGGGCTGTGGAGCTTCAAGATGAAATGACAAGTCAAGAATTTAAGGTGATGGACAAAGGGTGAAGCTCTACATTGGAGCGCAGTGAATAATCCAAGGGAGGATTTGTTTTTAAAGGATCCAACTTAAGCAATCAGGGACGGTGAAGCTGAAGGATCTAAAATTAAGCATTGATTGGGAGACAACCCAATGAGGGAAGTTATTTCACATTTTTAAAGCACTCAAAATTTAGTTTTTAAATTTAGTTTAATTTGTCTTATTTATTTATTTATTTTGAATTGTGCATCTAACTTCTATATTTTCTTTTATTTCCTTATCATAAGTAGAAATTGTTAGAGGAATTCTTGAATGTTAAAAAAAAAATTGGGCAAATAAGCAAAAAGGAAATGTTGTAGCATCACTCATAGCATAGTAGACAAAAGATGGTTCTCAAACAATATATGCATTTACTGTTATTGCTGCAGCAACAAATTGGTTGTTACAACAATGGTTTTTATTGTTGAATTGTCAGTCTTAATTTTTATCATTGTTGGCTAACATGTTTATGTCAGCGGATCCGAATTTTTAATAAGAAATATAATGCAATCCTTGATTTTTTGTGACATATATTTCTTCCTTTCCATTAATTTTTTTTAAATTCAAATTTTTTACCAAACTTATCATTTTAATTACCTCTCTCTTTCCACTTTCCTTTTGCCATAAATTAAGGTTTCACTTTCAACATTTCAATTTCACTATTACTTACTCTCTCCTCGTTTGTAACTCTCAGTATCTTCACATTTCTTCCTTGCATTCTTATTTTTTCAACACAACAAAACTCATTTTGAATTGCTGCAGCAATGCTAAAAATCAAAGCCCGTACTGGCAGCTTGAAAGATTCAGAACATTTCTATAGCTTCAAAGCCGAGGAGAAATATGAAGAATTTATCAAGCCTTGGAAAATTTTGGAAGAATAGCGCTTCTAATTTCCAAAACAACCAACTGGGACGATGAACAACATTTACACTGTTGCAGCACGGAAAGGGTGGATCAAGTTCTGTGCTCACCCCCAACACCCAGTCCTCCCAATTGTTAAGGAGTTCTACTCAAACATGTTACAGCATGACCAACACAACATCTTTGTGAGGTTTAGCCATTGATGTTGGAAAAGTCATTGAACAAGAAATTAGAGAGTATGCCACAAGGAAGCAAAAGTCTGCTACCTTGCTATTTCCTTTACTTATCACAAGCATTTGTAAGATCTCGGGAGTAAAAATTGTGGCAAGTGATGAAAGAATCAAGAATGAAGGGGCTCTCATAGCTAGGACAGTCAAAAGGATTGCTGGAGAATCTACTGCTGCAACAACTCCAAAACATCCTGCTGCAACTAAATCACGGCAAGCTACAAGGATTGGGATGATGCTGCAGGAACTCAGTGAAAGCTTGAATGCATGTGTCCAAGAGCAAAAGGAGGAGAATAAGAGGTTTTGGACTTGCTTTCTACATCTTAAAGCACAAAAACATCAATTTGCCATGTATATAAAGAGCAAACATGCAGATTTCCCTAAGTCTCTACTGCAGCAATTCAATTTTCAAAGTGCTAAGGAGATTGCTCCAGCTAAAGAAAGTGAAGAAGCCGAGACTGAAGGAGAGTCAGAAGAAAAGCAACAGCAAGAAAAAGAAGCAGCAGAAGATGATGAAGAAGAGGAAGAAGCAGAGAGTGAAGAAGAGGACACAATGTACACTATAGTGTGTTTGACACACTGTATTAGCCATAATGCATTATGATTTATTGCATTAGGGTATACTGCATTAAATTGTAATGCAATACTATATATGTTGTAGTATGAACTATATTATAATAAAATAAATTTTTATATGAATATTGAAATTAAATTAATATTGTTTATTTTTTTAATATTTGAGGTTGTATATATTAATTTTTACAATAAAAATGATTTAGTAATGTACTTTATTAAATAATAAAAAATATTACAATACAATATAATTTAATATTATATTGTAAAAATATAACACTATATAATTATATAGTATAATACGAATTAAATTACATTATAAAATAATATGATATTAAATTATAAATTTATTTTTATTTGTTATTGTTGAATATAATTGTTTAATTTAAATTTATTTTTAAATTTATCATTTTAGTAAATAATAAATGATTAAATAAAATTGAAATAATTTTATGTACTTACAGTAAAATAATTAAAATGATTTTATAAAATGAAAGTAAAATAATGTATTATAATTTATTTATCAAATATTTAGGTTTATTACTATGTTATATTATTATTTAAATTATTATTTTTACATATAAATATAAGTTAATATTAAATAAATTAAAATTTATTATTATTTATTAAATAATAAAAGTCAGATTATTATATTTAAAAAATAAATTATGTTTTAATGTAATATAATCGAAACCCTAGCCCACATGAGTTCATTTTACACATCTTTTATTATATTAACCACTTTTTTAATATAGTGCAATGCAAACAGAAATTACAACCAAACATGAGTTTATAATAATAGTTTTATGCAATGCAATTTGATGTAATACAAGTTGCCAAACATACCGTATAAATAAAGTGATTTATGTCATTGGGTGAACTTAGTCCATTTAATTTAGAGAATTCAAATCCCTACAAGTACGAGAACTTTAACTCTCTCCGTAAAATTAAGTAGCATAATATAAATAGATCTCTCTAAATATTAATTAAAAGAATATATTTTGATATAGAAATAATTTTCTAAGATTCACCGCAATAAAAGTGATCATAGGTTGGTTCTAAAGACTTCATAACCATGGACTTGCGTTAACATGCTTCAACCTTTGCCACTTCATAATTAAGGAAATCACACAACTGCACAATTGAACCCAACTTTTCCATTAAGGTAGCGTTTGTTTTTTAACTTAATGACTTAAAGTGACTTAACTTAATTAATTAAGTTAATTAGAAGTGTTTGTTTTTATAACTTAATGAGATTTTTTAGATAATTTTGATTTAATAAAATAAACCAATTTTTTTAGCTTTTTACTTAATGGAGAAATTTGAATTAAGTCAATTACTTACTAATGTAAAAAATATCAATGTTTTATAATTTATTTTTCATGTCTATTCCAAAACTCATTCATAGACATTTACCCCACATAAAAATATCCATATTTTTCTTTCTTATATTATATATGATAAAATTTGAAATTTATGATATTTTATATATTAAAATTCTAAAATAATTATGTATTCACTTGAATATAGTTTTACTTATAAATGTTAAAATATTATGATATTTAATATATTATTTATTTGACATTTAAATTTAATAAGGATACAAATGTAAAAGTACATATTTTCAGTTTTTTTAGTTGAAAAAAATAAATAACTTAATACTTATTTTCTGAGATTTAAATGAAAAAATAAATATATTATTCAAATTCAGGCATTCAGATTTATTCATAATTCAGATT
Organism: Citrus trifoliata; assembly: GCA_018350135.1. NCBI lineage: Eukaryota > Viridiplantae > Streptophyta > Magnoliopsida > Sapindales > Rutaceae > Citrus > Citrus trifoliata. Next base: position 1,142,296 of record VKKW01000067.1, read on the forward strand.
AATTCAGGTTTATTTAGATTTCAAATAAAAAAACAAGCGCCTAGGGCTTTCATTAATCCTTAATATATATTAATATTATAATAATCATTTGACTGAGTTATTTTTACATACCTCCCCTGAGGTTTCACGTAATAACAATTTAATAAAAAGTATGGTGGTATTATTACATCTCTCCCCTGCTGTTAGTATTTATATTAGTTGACTGTTTATGAGCTGAGAAAATGACAAAAATACCCCTTTAATCCCAGCTGGTATTTGGCAATATTCGACGGTAAAGATATGTAAGTATATATTCAAAAGTATAAAATACCCACATCAAACATAAATTTCGCATTGCTCAGGAGTTTGAGATTTAGGGTAAAAAAAATTAAAAATGCTTCTCCAACCAATTCAACACCTTCATCCCATCCTCAAACATTGTGGGGAACTGATTCTCCGGCGCCAACCTGTAGCCAACTGTTGTGCAAATTTTAATGTACTCGCAAGCGCACGAATCTATTGTAGTGTAGATCAATGGTGACGAGTGTCGATCCCACGAGGAGGTGGATTTTAATTATATATAGAATTAATTTTGTAAATGGGTGGTTGGAATTGTGGTGGAAGTGATTTAAATTACCCTAAAATTGGAATTGAAATGGTGATAAGAACTTCTAAAATTGGAATTAAAATGGCGAGAATAAATTGAAGAGGAAATCTATTAAATTGACGTACTTGGGTATCTGGATCCGTATCAACATGCATCATGGGCTAAATAATCCGTATTAATACCAATTAAATCATGAGGGGGGAATCCACACCTCATGAACCACGCTCTAATAAATATGGTGCTAAGGGCTTATCGTGCCAAATAATAATAACCTTGTACTACAGGGCCGGTGAAACCAAGGCGGGTACTAGACAAGATTAGTATTATTTGTCGACGAGAAGTCAAAACATCCACAAAAACTAGAGGGGAAGAGAAAATAAATTTACCAAATAAAGCCCATGACACATGTTGAGACTTCACCTTCAACCCAAGCTTGAAAGAAAATTAGCCACTCATAATTGAACTAGGGGCAAAATGGGAATTTATTAAAATACGAAGAAAATACAAGATAGAGAGGGAATTACAGAAAATGGATCCCAAAAATGGATTCAGAGATATCAAATTAGGGGGGGGAGGCCCCCTTTTTATAAATACATGGAGTAAATCATGGCCATCGGATTAAAAACAGTTTGGACGCTCAGGATTGCGCCACGTCATCAGTCAACAGTCCACGGTTTGACCACGCGGATGAACAGTAACACGGTTTGACCCGGATGAACAGTAACGCGGTTTGGTTGAAAATAATCCTGTGTGATGCATGCACCGTACGCGAGATTTTTCGTCCACTGATATGCTGCCACGTCACCATCAACAGTATATAAGAATTTTAGTCCAACAGGATCGTGACACCTCATCAGTCAATGCCACATCATCGGTCAATGCCACGTCATCGATTTGTCTATATGAACAGTGTCGTGAACAGTAACGTAGACAGTACCGTACCCGTGAATAGTACCGTACATGTGAATAGTGCCATTTTTCCTTTTATACTCCTCCTAAGGTTTTCAACCGTCCTGAGTTCAAAAGTGATGTCCGTTTTGCCGTCTGATTTCTCCTTTATTGTGAAATGACTATAATGCCCCTAAAATACATAAATTACTTAATTAAAATAAAACACATGTAATTAAACCACAAGAATGTTAAATACATAAAAGTAAGGGTTGTTAGTAAGACTTGAAATGTAAAATGACGGTTTTCTCCTTTATAAATATGCATTTTCTAACACTCAACACACCCCCCAACCAGCTGATTGCTAGTCCCTAGCAAATAAAGCGAAAACAAAATTCAAATTTCAAAATGATTTTTTTTTTTTTTTTTTTTTGAACTACCGTATTTATTCAATCAGATTAATTATAGCGATCAAAGAAAAGTATAAACATTATCTCCAGTCTAAAGAAACATCACATCTTCATCAACCATCCACATGAATCAGCCCAGTAGACTTTGTTATAGCTACTTTCAAGAATGACATGTCTAACCCCAAATTCTCACTGGAAGTAGTGACACTCTCACAAAGAAATTAAACCCAATAAAAATAGTCACTCCAATGAATGGTAATTGAGAGAG